>WNWU01000003.1:32339183-32384603 GCA_012654045.1 Ptyas mucosa | reverse complement strand
TATCTATCTATCTATCTATCTATCTATCTATCTATCTATCTATCTATTTTTGAGGATACTGACAGTTTAAAGGGATTCCCAGTCCTGGAAAGAACACAGCTAATTCACTGGTTCTCCAATGCAAAAACCTACTTGGATAAACCTCAGATCAAAATCTTTTCTCTGCAAATAATTTGCTTTTTCCATGGTCATCTGAAGCTGAAGCCCATCCACCCTTCTGTAAAAAAGAAAGGTGACAAAGTAAGTGATAATGCTATGGGACTGTTGGGTTCAGTAATGACTTCTTGAGAAGAAAGCATACCATAGTTTCCTTCATGACCGTCCCCTCACTCAAATTAGGCAAAAATCAAGTCTAATGTGTGCGCCCTGAATATTTGCAAGGTTTCCCTTGATTTGGAACAGGTCCAGGGTTGTCATGGTGGTCACGAACCTCTAAGCAATATCAACATCATCTGGCAATAAATTGAAGTCTCAAAGAACCAGTAGCCTCAATCATGAGCCCGGCAAAAGAATTCAGTTATTCAGGCACAGAAAATGCTATGTAGCATGGAAGATGATGTCGCAGCAGCAATTCCATTTGTTTGGCAGAAGATGTGAATTATTTGTATTCATGTCATAACATACCCAAAAGAAAACCTAAAAAGAAAAAGAAGCGTTGTCGCAGTTTGTCCCAACTGTCCCATAGCTTCATGACCTCAAGAAATTTTTGAAAAATGGTTGAAGGTATTAGAAAGGATTTCTCTCCAGGAAAAAATGCAGAAAGGCCCAGCTGGAAGCATGCAATCACTGATTGGCAAATAATATGCTGTCTGAGAAGTGGGGGGAAATATGACTGTTTACAGAATGTCAGAATACCTATTTCATTTTCTGGAGAGGCCTTTAAAAATGTAGCTAGAGAGAAGGCTAGGGAGAGTAGCTATTTCACAGTGCTCAAAGCATAAGTGAATAAAGAATTCTTTGGAAATACTGTACTATATGTCCTTTGTTAAAGAGCAAGTATAAATAGAGAGAACGGCAGCCTTTGTTTCAGAAGCAAATGCAGCCATTGCACAACAGTGATCATATGTTTGCAGATTGTTCTTCTGAGGCACACTTACATGGACGCCCAGGGATGAAAGCTGAGAGAAAGGACTAGAAGTTGGCAGATAGAGATGACAATAATGATTCCTTAAATTTGAATAAAACATTTCAGGTAATACTTCCCACTTTTCTTTTAAGAAAAGACACAAGTATTATTAACACTGATGAAACTGATAATTTGTCTTGGTAAAAAAAATATCCTCATATAGAACAATATGTATGCAACCAACAGCTGTACAAGCTAATGTCTGTGCTAAGGCCATAATCCTTCAGCTTCGGGATTTTCAGGAAATTAATGCAATAAATACCAAATACTTCTCCGTTAGAAGATTCCTGAAATCTTTTGATTGTTTTGGAGTTTCTAAACAGAGTAAGTTATTATTTATGTACCTCACCAAAACTGATGAGGGAAAATTAACAACCACTGATCACTTACTCTAATGAGCAATTGTTTACAAATGTGGACCATTAATTTAACTTAGGGTCTTATGTCTAGAAGCTCAATTTTTGCAAAACACTTAAAACAATTGTAAGACCATGGAAGCCTTCTGCATAACCTATTTAACTGACAAACAATTACATTTTGGATTGAAGAGGTGAAATGATTAAGAATATTTGACTTAGTTGCCATGACAGCATGCATTTTTCATCAGGCAGAGTGTAATTACTACAATTTCAATGATGTAAAATCAAGAAAGATGATAACAAACAGCAGAACCATGGAGATATTGCCATTTCAAACAGGTTGCCATAGCAACAGTGATAATAATCTCAGTGATAGATGTTTTCTCTTGCTCTTTCCATTTTGTACGGTTATAACATTCAGAGCTAGTTTTTACCGCAGCTTTTTATAGTTTATTAGACTGTCAAAATAGTTTATGAGATGTTGTTGCAAAGGAAATGACTGAGTTCCGCACCCTAATAAAAATGCCAAATACTCTGTTTACATACTGCTTGGGCATTTAACAAACATTAAAAATGGTATGAAAAATGATTTGATATTGTATCTATATTAATCAATTTGCAAGGCATAAGCTTTGCTACTGAAGGTCAAAGGAACGTTGTCGAAGTATTACTTTTAAAAAGTCTTTTCCATTTGAACCGACAAATTAACCAGTCACCCTCGTTTTAGCTAAATAGTAATGAAAAGCAAGCTGCCTGAAAGAAAATATTTTTGTACAATATTACAGTGCTTAGTAAAGTAAACCAAGCCATCCTTAAAATTCTTTAAAATCTTTTTAAAATATGACACTTGTCAATGAATGTTGATGAATTTATCTAGTGAAACCTTGCCTTCTATGAGATCAGCAGAAGTTTCAGTATTAGTTTATATTAACAGAGCTTAGATTTAATTCAACATATTTATTTAACAGATGGTATCCATACATTAAAATATACAGCAACTATTTAAATCCATGTACCCATTAAGCTAAAGCATATCATTTTCTCTCTCTTGAAGTTATTATCTAACAAATGCATGTATTTATTTATTTTTTGCTAAAGTTTAGAGAATTTTCCATTTTTAGATATAACTGGGGTATCGCAATCCAAAAAGTATACACAAAGTTAAAAATGTACATGCGGAGGGAAGAAAATCCTTTTATTTATTTATTTTTTAAAAAACAACAATTTATCTTCATGATTTGGAATCTTTAAATTAATAAAATGGCTTTTTTTACTTTCCATTTTGAAATTTTCCTGCTAAGGAATTGACATAGTTTAAAGCAAATTTGCATTGTCTTAGGCAAATATCAAACCAAACTTTTCTTGACATTGCTCCCTCTCCTAGCTTTCAATGAAACAAGATTTAAGCTCAACAATAAATTGATGATCATGAACTCTGCTTAGAGATGGACTGGAGAACATAAGTGTGATTTAATAAATATGGGCCAAGAAGAGGAAGAAGAGGAGGATACAGAAGTTTTCATATATCAGACAAGGTAATTTGTAGGACATAGTAATGACATTCCCTGCTTTTGATGATTTTGTGGTTCTTAGAGAAACATAGTTTGAAAGTTATGAATTTACTCCGCTAAGGGCAGATTGACACTTTTTGCTTAGCCCAGGGGTAGGCAACCTTAAATACGCAAAGAGCCACAAAGGTCCTAACAGGAATCCCCCTGTTCAATTCTGGAGCCGACCAGAAGTCCGGTTCCCCCACCATAGTCTCCTCCTAGCACAGCGTCCTTTTTCCTCTATCTATCCTAACCGAAAGCCCTATCAACTGTGGAGCCGACCGGTGACAGGAAGCCACAACAGAGGGATAAAAGAGCCACATGCGACTCCAGAACCATGGGTTGCTGACCCCTGGCTTAGCCCATTGCCAGTACAGGGCACTTACCATTACCTGAGATCAAGAATGGATGGCATTGTTCTAACCAATTGCAAATTCACCCTGTCCTTCTTATTTTCTAGATTCAATTCAAGACTATTTTTCAACTTTGACTTTTTTAAGCCCTTCAGAGTAGATGGATTTCGGTGATTTATTCTGTTCTATTAGCAGGTTCAGCTCTGATTAACTTCAGTACACTTTCCACTAGTTGATCTTGGTTCTGTGCAACTATTTAATCCTGAGCTTGTTAGGCTATTATGTTCTTTACTGGTTAGTATCTTTTCCCCCTATGTCTTCCTTTTAATAATCTTTAGGTTCATGTTGCATTAATTCAAGACTACAAACTTTACATCTCCCAATGCATCCCATTTCTGTTTCTACTGGGTGAAGCATTTTCCCTTTTGTTTCCCACCCCATAGCCACAATTCCCTTAATTTTTCTTGTAAACATCTTTAAGTTGTAATGTAGTATTGATTAAGTTGTAATCAGTAATGTGTTTCTGTGAAGTTGAACTACTGTATCGTTTCTTTTTGTACAAATTTCCATGGATTTACAGAGAATCCTAGGATTTAAATAAACCCCAATCTTTTCTGTATTGATTTTATTATTGTAACATCAGAACACCAATGGGAAGGGGAGAGAGGAGAGGAATGGAGAGGAGAGGAGAGGAGAGGAGAGGAGAGGAGAGGAAAGGAGAGGAGAGGGGTATGTGGTACTTTCAAAGGAGATATGGGAAGTGATAGAAGGCATCCTACAGGTATAACTTCTGAGAGGCAAAGGTTAAGGTTCTATGTAAGAATATACAGAAGGAAACAATTCTTTAGAGGCACCAATAGACTAGTCCACATTGGAACCAGTGGTCTGGACCACATTGTAGCCAGGCAAGGAGGCTGGCCTTTCCTTATAAGGTTAGGAAGTATACAAAGCAAAGGACTGACTTGTCCAGCCTTGTTGCCAATCCATTGCAATCCAGACTAAAATTTCTGTAGTTGGCCAGAAACAGCACAGGAGACAAGCAATTTAGGCTGCAGTGTGAAATTGCCTTATTTATGTTCACTGATTACTTCACAAAATAATGAAAAAAACCTTAATTATAACCGTGTCCATGCAATCATCTTTTTTTAAAACAACAACAACAACATTATCCTTTAAATTATTGTGCATATGTAACAGCTGAAATCTGTAGGAGAAAAGGGTCATGAAGTGCAATCTATTACAAATGTGTTTTATTCAAGAATTAATTAAGGAATTCTCCAGGAAAAACCAGAAGATTCCTGGAGCAGAACTTGAATAAAATTGAGGAATCCTGTCCTACCTGTGACCTCTCTGCTGACCTTCCTCCACTTTCTCATATTGAATTGAAGATCTGTCCTTCTTTATATAAGTAGAGCTGTGCGCATCTTTCCTGGCACATTTTACTTAATCAGATTTCAATGAAGTAACCCCTCAAAAAGAGACCTCTGGAGAAACAACTAGCAATAGCAATAGCATTTAGATTTATATACTGCTCCACAGTGCTTTATAGCACTCTGAGTGGTTTACAATGACAGCGCATGCATTGCATTTACAATGCCCCCAACAATCTGGCACCTCATTTTACTGATCCTATAAGGATGGAAGGCTGAGTTAACCTTGAGAATTGAACTCCTGGCTGTGGGCAGAGTTACTGATAGCCTGCAATACTGCAATCTAACCACTGCGCCACCAAAGCGCCTACTAGCAGTCAGAAGATGTTATGAAGACTCCTTAATTGCCCAACATATGGACAAATGTAACCATAGTTTCAAGTAGGAAACTGTGAGCATCCTAGACTAAGCTAAATCCAAAAAAGCTACAGAATTCTTGTAAGATTGGCACTCAGTCAAATCAGCCAACCACAGGCACATAGAGATAAAGAATATCTACATACCTTTCAAATGAGCCAATCAAAAAGCTAAAAAGGAAACAAAAAGAGCAAAAACACCTCCTCACGAGCAATCAACAACTAGAGAAACAGAGATTAATACCAGGATTAATACCTGACCAATAATCAACAGCCTAATCAAGGAACTACCTAGAATCCTTCTATCAATGCTGGCAAGGCAAGCCACTTGTACATAAATAGAAAGCAAACTTCAATGCCTTGCACCACTGATAATGTTACATAGTTGGATAATGAAATGTCTGCAAGAAAACAACCAACTGCAGAGACCAATAAGGACTCTATAGTTCTACCTTGAACTACAAATATTCTCTTCTATTGGTAAAATATTAATTAGGAAAAAAGAAACATGCAAAAATTTTAAAGGTTTGAGGCTAGAAGGAATCAGAAAGAACAAAAGATTGTAATTAAAGGAAAAGAGACTGTTTTTTATTTTTTTATTTATTTGTCAAGAACATATTAGGTAATATATATAATTATAAGCATGAACTGAATACATAAAATAGATACAAATAGCGGAAACATTGGGACAGGGATAGTAGGCCCGCTGGTGCTCTTATGCATGCCCCTAACAGACCTTTTAGGAATGGGGTGAGGTCAACAGTAGACAGTCTTATGTTAAAATTTTGGGGGTTTTGGGATGAAACCACAGAGTCAGGTAGTGCATTCCAGGCACTGACCACTCTGTAGCTGAAGTCATATTTTCTGCAATTGAGTTTGGAGATACAGAATTTGGAATACAGAATGGAGCAAAAATATCTGATTTTGGAAGAATTCAAGGATATTTGGAAACAACCAGTCAGAAATCACTTTTAAGATTATCTGTTATAATCTTAAATAAAAAATATTTAAAAGAAGAAATAATAAAGGAACATATTTTCCTGGACAACATAGTGACTGACATTGATTCAAATGTGGATCTGAAAGTAGGTTTAAAATATACAAATTCTTGTAGCCTGGAAAATCCAGATATTATCCTGGATTTACAAATGAAACTGGCTGATACCTGAATAATTAATTCAGCTAATAAATCAGAGGAATGATTTAGATAGCTTTCTTATCTTGCATTTATAAAAAAGACACGTTAAATTTATGAAGGATTTTCTGAAAAGAGATAAAGAGAAAATGATAAGAAATCAAACTCAGTTCTGTTCCCAGAACAGAACACAAGGGAAGACATAGAAGACGAAAAGAGGAAAGAAGATATAGAAGAAAAGGGGAAGAAAACAAGACCAGTAAGGGCAGTAACCTTAAAGGCAAACAAAAACTAAGAACTAGATACCAACAACGGGAATGAATAATATGAAAATTCTATCGTTAAACGTAAACGGCCTAAATGAACCCAAAAAGAGGAAATTAATACTGACAAAATTAGCGAAACAAAATCCCGATATAATCTGTTTACAGGAAGTTCATATAAAAAAAGATGAAGCATTCCGTTTAGATTACCCTAAATTTGGTAAAGTATTTGTATCGTTAGCCGTAAAAAAGAAAAGGGGAGTAGTTATTTATGTAAAGAAAGGGATAGAGGCCGAATGCAAATACAAAGATGAAAAAGGGAGAATACTTATAGTTGAAATAACAAGAGGAATGTCTAAAATGCTGTTAGTAGAGATATATGCCCCAAACAAAAAACAAGGGAAATTCTTTGAAAAATTACACGAACAGCTCGCAAAATGGCCACAGAATGAAATTTGCTTATTAGGAGACATGAACGGAATTATAGATCCGAACAAAGACTATAAAAGTGCAAAAACTAGGAAAAATAAAAGATCCCCCCTACCTAAAAGTTTTTTTGATCTAATAGAGGAAATAAATCTAATAGACAGCTGGCGCACATTACATCCCAATGAAAAACAATATACATATTACTCGATCCCACAGAACTCTTGGTCCAGAATAGACATGATTTGGACCACCAGGAAACTAGGACTGGAAATAAAAAAAGTTGAAATATGTACAAATACTTGGGCAGATCATAAACATTTGGAAATTAATTGGCACCATACTAATAAGAGAAAACAACCGAGATGGACCCTAAGGACAAATCTGTTAAATGATAAAGAGTTTTTAGCAAAACTAAATAAAGAAATTAAACAATTTTTTATAGAAAACAAGAAACAAGATACGGCCAAAGAAATTATTTGGGACACTATGAAAGCCTATGTGAGGGGGCTAGTTATCTCATACACAGCTTTTAGAAACAAAGAAGAAAGAAAGGTGAGAGAGGGTCTTACTAAAACTTTAACAGAAATTGAAAAGGAATTACAACAAAGCCCGGGAGATGAGGCGATTAAACCAAAATGGTTGATGACAAGGCACAGAATAAATATATTAGATCAAGAGGAGGTGGCGCAAAAAATAAAAAGATCCAAACATTATTGTTTTGAAAATGCCAACAAGTCAGGAAGGTGGCTTGCTTATAAATTAAAAAAAGAAAAAGAAAAAAATCAGATATTAGTACTAGAAGATTCTAAAGGTAATATATTAACAAAGGAAGAGGATAAGCAAGAAATGGTGAGGGAATTCTACGAGAACTTATACAAAGATGAAAAGATCGATCCAAATAAAATAGAACAATATCTGATAGATGCCGACCTACCTCAAATCACGGAAGAAGAAAAAGAGATGCTGAATAGAAAAATTACAGTAGAAGAACTAAAAACAGCTCTCTCTAAAACTAAAAAAAATAAATCACCAGGCCCAGATGGACTACCAGGAGAATTTTACGTAAAATTGGAAGAAACATTAAATTTAGAGTTACTAGAACTATTCAATGAGACTTTGATTGGCACTAAAATCCCGGACACTTGGAGGGAAGCATTTCTAACACTTATCTGGAAAGAAGGAACCGACCCCAAAAAAATAACAAACTATAGACCCATCTCCCTTCTGAACTCGGATTACAAATTGTTCATGAGTGTTATAGCAGAGAGAGTTAAAAAAATACTAAACCCCTGGATTCATAGCGACCAAAATGGATTTCTACCGGGGAGGCAAATCAGAGATAACTTGAGAATAATACTAAACACTATAGAATATTACGAGCAACACCCTGAGAAACAGCTAGCACTAGTGTTTGTCGATGCCCAAAAGGCTTTCGACAACCTAAATTGGAGCTTTATGATAAACCAAGTCAACTTAATGGGATTCGGGGCAAATTTCAGAAAGATGATACAGAATATCTATCATAAGCAGAGAGCAAATATATTAATGAACGGGGATAAGACCCAGACATTCCAGATCCACAGAGGAGTAAGGCAAGGATGCCCCCTCTCCCCTTTACTATATATTTTGGCATTGGAAGTATTATTGAGAAAGATCAGAGCGAACAAAGAAATTAAAGGGCTCAGGGTTAGAAAGGAAACTTATAAAATACAAGCCTTCGCGGATGATGTAGCTCTTATTATAGAAGATCCGCTAGAATCAGGACCAAAAGCTTTACAAGAAATACAAAATTACGGCCAAGTGGCTGGCCTAAAATTGAATAAGGAAAAAACAAAAATAATAACCAAAAACATCACGGAAGTACAAAAAAAAGATTTGGAAAATCTATTAGGCCTCCAAATAGTTAAAAAAGTCAAGTATTTAGGAATTTGGATCACAGCAAGATACTCATCGTTAAAAGATGATAATTATGTCCCACTGCTAAATAAAATACAGGAGGAACTAAGGAGATGGGGAAAACTAAAATTGTCTCTGCTAGGGAAAATAGCGGCAATTAAAATGAATACTTTACCAAAAATTTTATTTCTATTCCAAAATGTCCCTTTAAAACTAGATAGAAAATTCTTCCAAAACTTGAAAAAACATGTTAGGCCTTTATTTGGGAAGGAAAGAAATCGAGAATCTCACTTAAAACTCTACAAGGGAAAAGAAAAATGGGCGGATTTGGACTCCCGGATTGGGAAATCTATCAAAAAGCAGCAAAACTAATCTGGATCAAAGAATGGATTACTCTACGGAATAAGAGAATTCTAACAATTGAAGGCCATGACCTACAAGAAGGGTGGCACGCTCACCTCTGGGACTTGAAAAATAAGAAGAAATCCTATTTCCATAAACATAAAATTAGAGAAACCCTTATACAAATATGGCAAGAAATCAGACAGAGGATCTACTCCAAAGTCCCGAATTGGCTTTCTATCATGGAGGCTTTGACCACCCCAAATAGAACAGAAGCTATAAAATTTGGCACATATAAAGAAATTTTAGAAGAAAATGGAAATATTAAATCACTTGAGACTCTTAAAGAACAAGGCTATAAGGTGGATTGGTGGAATTATTTGCAGATGAATTCGAGATACCAAAAAGATAAGGACAAATTCGGCATTGAAATGAAATATGGAAATTTCGATAAAATTATATGGGGAGTAGATAAGAAAATGCTAACTAAATTATATAACTTTCTATTGGATGAGGATAAAGCAGAGACCATCGCAAAGAACAAACTAAGTATTTGGGAAAAAAATTTCGGATATAATATTAATTATACTGATTGGGAAGAAGCATGGAATAGGAACTTTAAAATCACAAAATCAGCAACGTATAGGGAGAATCATTACAAGATACTACATAGATGGCATCTAGCCCCAGCCAGATTAGCAAAAATGTTCTCAAACCTTTCACCCAAGTGCTGGAAATGTGGTAAAGAAGTTGGTACTTATTACCATATGTGGTGGTCTTGCCTAGAGGTCAAAAGATACTGGGTCAAAGTACGACAGTGGTTACATGAAATATTAGATCAGGAGGTACCATTGTCCCCAGAGTTCTTTCTGTTGGGTATAGTAGGCGAAGGCCTAAACAAAAATAAAATTCAACTTACAATGCAGATAATAACTGCAGCCAGATTAGTGCTAGCAAAATGTTGGAAAAGCAAAACTCAACCGCTAGAAGAAATGCTAATAAATAAAATCTTAGAGTGTGCAGAAATGGCGAAGATAACGAGTTTGTTAATGGATGATGAGACAAGTAAATTTAATGAAATATGGGGAAACTGGTATAATTGGCTAAGTAACAAGAAAAAGTAAATGATATGCTTTATATATTAATAGCTCTGATAAAATGTACATAGAGAGGAATTTAGTCTAAGATGAAATAGATTGGATATAAGATATAAGATATATAACGGATAAGAAACACTGTATCTCCGAGCGATATCTAGAAGTTTGTAAACTCTTTTTTTTTTATTTCCTTTCTTTTCTTTTCTCTTTTTTTTTTTCTATTTTTAATTCTGAAAACTCAATAAAGTATTTTAAAAAAAAAAAAAGAAATCAAACTCAGGTATACTATTTAAAGAGATTGAAGATCAATATTTTTAAAAGTAAACAGAAGAAATACATAGTTGGTTTGTTTGATAAATTTTAAAATATAAATGCTATTTCTGATAGTTCTTAATAGGCTTTAAAGATTTCTGGGCTTTAAAGATTTGTTTATAGACAAGAGATGAGATATGGGAAGAAAAGATCTTTTTTGAAGAAAGTGATAAGTTACGATGTTAAAAATAGTGGAAAGGGATATAAAGTTGGTTTATTTGATTAAGATATATATATATGTTGTTATTACTATTAACTCTTAATGGATTTTTGCTGACCAGGATAAATGACAGGGCTTTAAAGATTCGTTTATAAATCAGAGGTGAAATATGGAGAGATATATTTTGTTGAAATCAGAGATGATTGATATTGTTTGTACTTTTCTTGATGAAGCAGGAAGGCATTTTTATATCTTTTTTATTTATTATTTTTCTTATTATTTCTACTTTTTTTAGTTTTCATCATTTTCTTAATTTGCAATAGTTCTTTTACCATTGTATATGTAAACTTGTGACATAGCTGTGTATTTATCTACCTGAGTTTCAGAAAACAGTCATTCATTGTTCATGAAATACTGCTACTTTGGTCCTTTAATTCACTTTTTAAATTTAAACTGTGATCAAATCTAATTTAAAGAAAGGTAGCTTGAGAATTTGTAGATGGATAAGCTGCTCTTTTGAAGCCATATTGTGAAAATTGTGAGAATTCACTAAGAATTAAAGATGCCACCTATTCCTAATTTTAAAAGACAGTTCCTCTTTTTAAAATTATACCTGATGACTTTTGTTCCATAAAATGTTGATATATGGAAACAATACTTCTGCCTTAATTGAAGATTAATTGCAGATTTGATTGGTATAATGAAGATTATCATTAACATCATAATTGAAATTTGAATTTTGCATAGAAAGAGGAAGAATTATGATGGGCCAGATCCAGTGGTGGGATTCAAATAATTTAACAACCGGTTCTCTGCCCTAATGATTTCTTCCAACAACTAGTTCACCAAACTGCTCAGAAAGTTAACAACCGGTTCTCTCGAAGTGGTGCGAACTGGCTGCATCCCACCACTGGCCAGATCTATTACCTTGTCTATCCATAACTGCCACCAGTAGCTTCCAGTAGCTTCGCTCCCACAGAGAGGGACTCCTCAGGGTGCCATCAGCCAAGTTATGTCGGCTGGCGATACCCAGGGGAAGGGCCTTCTCTGTGGGAGCTCCTGCCCTGTGGAACGAACTGCCCCCAGAAATACGCAAGATCTCCGACCTCCATGTATTTCACTGTGCCCTTAAGACCCTGCTGTTCCGCCAGGCAGGGCTATCTATGTAACTGATTTTAAATTGGTGTTTTAAATTTGGGTTTTAAATTCGGGCCGAAATTATTTAATACTTTTAATTACTTTTAAAATTGTTGTTTGTACCTTGTGTTTTTAACTGGCTGTACACCACCCCGAGTCCTTAGGGAGAAAGGTGGTATATATATTAAATAATAATAATAATAATAATAATAATAATAACAACAACAACAACAACAACAACAACAACTATTTGAGTGTTTGCTGTATAATCCAAAGCCTACCCAAATGGAATATGTTGAAGAATATTTTTCTCAGATTTTTTTCCATTTCAATTTTGTCCTGTTGTGCAGATCCACAAACACTTGAATTCTCAGGTTACATCAACAAGATACAAGGAATGATCAGATACCACTTGCTATTAAAGTAAATTTATCACTCATCATTACCATACTGCCTAGGGCTGATATGAACTGAGGTTCAAGAATATCAAGAGAGTCACATCATAGTATGTAGTAGAAGCAACATGTGTCATAGATAATCATGCAAATTATAAAAATCACAAAGAAAGCTAAATACTTTGTGCGCATTATATAAAAGAAGATTATTGTACAATTACTTTGCTGGATGTTTACGTGATGAATAATAACACAATACCTGATTATTTTCTCTTGTATACTCAGAAGTATATGAATTATTTTCCATAGGGAATTATTGAGTTATCAATATCACCTGTTTGGAATAAACATTAAAGATTGGCTGTGTTGGATTTATATGTGTACAAGAACATGTGGTGCATGTATTAATAATCTTTTTAGCTAACATGCCAGTCTTCAAAAATGTCTTACCAGCTGCTTAAGGCTCAGAAGAAAGAATGGATTAAAATTTAGACTGAAAATACTATTGAATTTTACAATAAGTTTCTCAGGGATCACTCTTGATCAATATTCTGACTTATCTATTTTATCTGTAACTTTTTCTCCGTTACTATTGTTCTTCATATTCTTACCAGAATGTGCTCTGGATAACATTCTGGATGACGTTAAGCTTTAGGAACCCACTAGAATGCTCTTACTATTCATTCTCTTTTATATTTTATATAACAATTTAGTGTTTGTAAGTTCAGTTTTTTCCATGCTGACCTATGTAGTCTGACTTTGCTTTCCATCCAGTTACATTTTTTAAATGAGAGAATTTAAAATTCTCTCTGTGTGTGTGTGTGAGAGAGAGAGAGAGAGAGAGAGAGAGAGTGAGTGTGTCAGAGACTCTATGTATGATCCATCTAACAGAAAGCTTCAAGATTCAATATATTTCTGTTTCCTTTTATAATTCTTAAAACCATGTGTGCATGATTAAATGATTTCATTATGTAATGTACAAACTCTTGTATTCGGCAAGTATTCTCTCTCTGCCACAATTATCCCATTCTCAAAATAAAGTCAATCTACTTATTTTTTATTATAGTGGCTACAGAGCGGGCAAAGAACAACAACAATAACAATAATCTTTCCTCAGGGAAAACACTGATCTCCTCCTATATGCTTCTGAGATATTTTCCTTTAAACATTATAATTCTAGATGTTAATTCATTTTTTCCCCAAATATCTAAAAACATGCCTTACAATTACTAGCAGCAGTGTCCAGGACAAAATAATGACACATATTCATTTTTGTCACATAAATTGTCCATCAAGTTTTCTGACAGAAGTAAGTACATCAAAATGTTTGCATGATTATGTCTTCATGCCTATGTTGCAGTGGTGGGTTGCCCCTGGTTCACACTGGTTCTATAGAACCGGTAATAAAACCGTCGGGAGGCTCTACCCACCAACCCTGACATCATCAAAATGCTCTGCGCATGCACAGAAGAGCGCATGCGCACATGAGAAAAGCGAGAGCGTCTGCACACTGGTAGTAAAGGTAAGTGGAACCCACCCCTGCTATGTTGTCATTTGCTCTCCTTATCCCGTCCCCACTCAGATATCCCTGCAATATATATTTGGTTGCAATTCCATATCGTTTACTTCTTGAATATGACTCATAAGATAGCAATAGCTGTTAGATATATATTGATGGTTGTGCTCATTCAGTTCTATGAGGAAGTTATTTGGTCAATACAGCTTCAGGTTCAAAAAGTTATTTTATTATTTACAAATATACAATAATGAACAGGGTGTCCTGTTGCATTTGTTACCCTAACTGTATGACTCAGATGTTGAGAGGAGAGAGAAATCCACATGTTGTTTTGCTGAGATAGATGGGAAGAAGCAGGGGAGATATCCAATTGATTTCTGGGTAAGAGTCCAATAAGGGAGTTCATTGGTTGATACAGTCACATGTGATGTCTGTAAAGACTTAACCCCTTCTGGTCCCTGGTGCATCATACGTAGGCAATATCTGACAGACCCCTTCTATTGCCAAGTGTGATGGAACAGTGCTCAAAGATAATAATAAACACAAGTATAAGAAAAATAAATTATAAGTACAGTCCAACTGATTTGCAGTGGTTCCAATGTGTTTCACAAGGTACAGGTTTAGTTAAGAAATCAGCAATTTGATCCTTGGTATCACAATGAACAAATTCAAAAAAAACCTTTTTAACTAGGTCTCTCACATTTTTATAACGTATATCAATATAGCAAGATCTGAAGCTGACATCATCCCTGACCGAAGAGGCTATGACGGACTCATTGTCCTCATGGAGAGTGATAGGTAGTGAATGTTGAATGTCTGAAACTAATTTGTATATCCATGTGAGAAGTGTGCAAGTGTCAGAAGCACTGGCATATTCAGTTTCGGCCGTGGAATTAGCAATGAAGTTTTGGCAACAAACGCACCAATCTATGGGGCAACCATTTAGGAAGTATATAAAGCCTCATGTGCTTTTTCTTGATTTTTCATCCCCTGCCCAATCGGCATCTGAAAAACAGGTAAGTTTTGGGGTGACCCCTTCATCAGGTTCTAATAATAAGACCATATCTTTTGTATTATGCAAATATCTGAGTAACCTTTTCATAGCAACCCAATGTTGTTCTTTAGGCTCATCTACTTGTCTAGATAAGAGATTTGTACTTAATGATATATCGGGTCTACTCCATCTGCTGATATAAAGGAGTGATCCTATGATGGATTGATATTGAGTTTTATCATGATGCTTGTTACCGTCTAGATAAGCAATTTTATTATAGTCAGTGCGCATGGGTATATCTGTGGGGTTGCAGTTTTCTATGCCACATCTTTGTAGCAGGTCTTCAATCTTATCCTTTTGTGAGAAGCAAAAACCTCTATCAGTTTTAAAAATTTGTACACCCAGATATTGGTCTATATGACCTAAGTTTTTTAAATGAACATGTTCTTTTAATTTGTTTGCAAATTGTTCGCTGGATTGTTCATTGGGCCCGATATAAATCAAATCATCAACATAGATTAAAATAATTTCTTTTCCCCCTTCATAAGGTTTTGTCATTACACACTGGTCAGATCGAATTTGATTATACCCCATTGATTTTAAAGTTTTGGTAAGGCAGTCAAACCAGAGCTTGCCCGATTGTTTTAAGCCATATAACCCTTTATGTAACCTCCATGTTTTGCCGAATTCAACTTGGAACCCTGGTGCCCCATTGACATAAATTTCCTCCTCTAATGGTACATGGAAGTATACGGTTTGGACATCAAATTGATAGACTTCTTGATTTGAGATAATGGCTGAAGTCAGTGCCGTTTTTACGCTTTCTGATTTTACTGTGGGGAAGTAAGTTTCATCGTAATCTTTGGGAAAGCGTTGGGCAAAACCTTGGGCTACGAGGCGTGCTTTGTATAGATATGTGTTGTCAGGAAGCGTTTTAATTTTGTAAACCCATCGAGTGCCAATTGGGTGTTTGTGTTGTGGAGGTGTTGTTTTTGTGAATACTTTTAAATTTATTAAACAGTCCATTTCTTTGGACATAGCGTCCCACCATTTTAATTGTTCTGATTCTGGTAATTGGAGCATGTGTTTAAAATTTTTTGGAGTGATGGGTATTTGGTTTGTCTGTGTCACATTGTTCACGTCAAATCTTTTAGGAGGGATGCCTTGTGTAATTCGTTTGGATTTTCTGATTGGTAGTTGTGTATCTGTGTTGTTTGTTCGTGGTGTAACTTTTGGTGTTGTTGTTTGTACATGTTGAATTCTCTGTGGTGTATCTGATGTATTTGTTTCTTGGGTTAATACGTATGAGTCATTTGAGTGTATTTTGGTCCAGTTGTGGTTTTCTATGAATGTGGCTGAACGGGAAATTATTACTGTGTTGTTGTTTTTTATGAATCGATATGCTTTCGAACCTGGTGCATATCCTACGAAACGTAATTTTTTGGACACTTCATTCCCCTTCCGTCTGAGTGGTTTGGGGATATTGACATATGCAAAGCAGCCAAAAACGCGAAGATGTGTGAAGTGTGGTTGAGTGCCATATTCAAGAAAATAGGGCATTTGGGTAATAACCTTATTCCATGTGTGGTTAAAAAGTGTAATTGACATATGCAAGGGCTTCTGCCCAATAGCTAGGGGGTACATCAGCATCTAACATGACGCTGCACATCATGGTCTGTAATATTCCATTTTTTCTTTCACAAATCCCATTCTGCTGGGGGGTAAAAGGAGATGTTTTGTAATGTATAATGCCTTTGGAGTCAATCCAGTTTTGAAATTGTACAGATGTGAATTCGGCTCCACAATCTGTTTGAATTTTCTTTAATTTGATGTTGTGTTGGTTTTGTATGAGAGTGTAAATTTTTTTTATTTTTTGAAAGGCTTGAGATTTTTCAGTAAGGGTATAGATATGTCTGAAACGACTGAAATCATCGACTAAGTTCAAAAAATATTTGCGTTTGCCCAAAGAAAGTGGAAAAGAGCCTACAATGTCAACGTGACCAATTCATATATGTGTTTTGATCGTCTAGTGCTGGTGTGGGGAATTGGGGCTGCCTTTGATTTTGCAGCTTTACAAATCTCACAGTCAAGTTGGATAGGGCAATCCTTAGTGCAGATGCCTTGGGAAAAATTTTGAGTATTGTCTACAGCAACAGTATTGGCATGTGCTAAACGTCTGTGTAATAAATGGGCACAATTATTGTGTAAAGGTTCACCAATATGAGTTTGAATTTTTGTTTTTGAGGTTCGTTGGTTTTGTGATGTTGGTGAAGTTGGAGAGAGGTGTGGTGTGGTGTGTTGGTCATTATGTGAGTCAGAAGTGTCATGTGTATTGATATGGTGAGGTGTGGTACCTTCGTGGTTGGTGGCAGGGGTACGGTCGGGATGATTGTCAGGGTCAGGTCTCGATGAGGATTGAGGTAGTTGAGTTGTGGGTGAGGAAGATGTAAAGGAATGTGGAATAAGAAAAGGTAAATCATTAATGACAGAAATATTGGCAATAATAGTGTTATCATGTTTGGATTTTATAAAACAGTGTTGATCATCAAGAGATACTGTAAAACCATTTTTACCTAATTTTGAAGTACTCAAAATATTGTGGCCAAAGGTAGATGTATAGAGCACTTGACTAATTTCCCCTATACCGGGTATAAAGATAGATCCTTGATATTCAACTGTATTGGAAGTACCATTTGCTGCTGTAATAGAAATATTGGTTGGGAGAATATCATATAATATGGATTTGTCATTGGTGGTATGGTCTATGCTTCCAGAATCAATGACCCATAGGTGCGTGGTGTCACGTAGGTATTATTGGGTGTTGGGAAAGATGCCAAGTGTTTAGGATTCGGAGTTAGAATATATAGATTGTTCAGTATGTTGTCCCCTTCTGTCTTTATAATCTTTCTGTGTGGGACCCTTTCTAATGTAAAATTCAGTGTGCATGGATCTTTTAGGTTCAGTATATTCTTTGATAGTATGATATCTTTTGTTAGTCTTGTCTGTAGGGGTGTATCCCCTTGTATCATGAGTGTGGGTGGTGTTATCATCGTGTGGAGGATGGGAGTTGTAGGTATGATAACGTCCTCTATAGTTACAATAATTAAAATTATTTTGATATTGAGAGGGGTGGTACTGCCAGTTTTGATAGAAGGGTTTGTGTGAAGAATGTGAAGGATGGGAATCATGTTTAGGGTAAAAGGGGTGGTCAAAAGAAGTAGGGTATCTATCAGTATGGTAGAGTCTTCTATCATAGAGAGGTTCAGATGTATGTTTATAAGCATTAGATCATCTCCTATCTTCATCTATTAATTTGGATTTGATTTCGGCAATGGTCTACATGTGGGGGGGGGGTAAGGAGTGGAGACTATTTATGAATCCTGACCAACCAGGAATGTGTTTAATAGAATTAAAAATGATACCAATCATGGCAGTTTCAGGTACAGGATGATTGTGTTGAATCAGTTGTTTTTGCATGGATTCGAGGTGGAAAAGATGTTTGGCCATAGATGTGCCAGGTTTATATATGGTGCTATAAAAGTCACCGGCAAGAGTAGCAATAGTTGCAGGTGAGGGTGTGTTGTAATGTTTTTGTAGGTATTGCCATACTTCTTGTGCAGTAAAACCTGTAGGTATAGAATGAACAATATCACTTTCTAAAGTTGACATAAGAGTGGCATAAACCCTATTATGAAGAAAAGTTAAATCAGATGACCAAGGTTTGTTAGGGGGAGATTCAATAATAAGAAATGTGCCTTCTCTTAAAAGATGTAAATGTTTCATGTTCCCAAGTAGGGAAATTATTACCTGAGGTTTGTAATTTTTTGAAGTTTGGTGATAAAGGTAATGGGCCATGTTGTTTAAAATGTTGCAAAACAGTTTCAATTTCTAAAGATAAATTTACATTAGTACATGAAGACAAGGAATTATTAGTTTCAATATTTAAATCATTACAGTTTACAGTAATAGAAGGCTGAAATGAATTACTGTTAGCAGAGATAGGTAATTGAACGTCGGATTGTAGATTGGAATCATTTGGTGTGAGAGAAGATGTTGTAGGTGATTCGACGATAGGAGGAATAATGGAGGTGGTGGTTGTAGTTTCGGAAGAGCTGCTGCGACGGCGTTGGCTGCGGTAGAAGGTAGGTTGGCTTTTGATGCAAAGGCTGCAAAAATTGTGTGAATTTGTTGTTTGGACGGGGCATCTGTGATGTTGGAGGTGGCGGCAGCAGCAGCGGTGGTGGCATCTTCAGCGATAAGGGGGAGGAGCGAGGCAGCGGCTGCAAACACTGAGAAAGATCTTTTTACATTGGAAACAATATTGGTATCAGTAGAAATATTTGCAGCTACTACAGCTGCAGCGGTGTAGATGGGGAGGTCTGCAGTGGCAGCAAAAATAGAAAAGTTCTGAAAATTGAAAAAGAAATTGGAAGGATTCGAACTCGGTGCTCTGGATGAAGAAGGTAGGGAATCAGTCTGAATATCTCCAGTTGTGGGGTGGGTAGGAGGATGTATGGGGGTAAGGGGGTTGGTTGAGACCTTGTGGTCTGAAGTGGTAGACATCATTTTGTTTAAAGTGTGGCCATATAAATTGTCAGCCATTTTGTGGACCGCATGATGGGGTATGGGGGTGGCTATTTTGTCCGCCATTTTTGAAGCCATGCTTTCAGAAAAAGTGGAAACCATTTTGGAAGCAATAAAGTCAATAGGTGGAGAGGGAGGATTTGTAATAAAATGGGTGTTTAAAAGTTCAATGTGGGAATCTATGGGAAGAAGCAAAAAATTGTCACTTACCAGGTCTGGTGAGGTTGAAAGGCTGCTTAACAATTCAAGAGTTCTTTGAGGAGTCCAGCCTGCATTTAGCAGGCCTGTCGCATGTAAAGCTTGATATAAATGCTGTTTTGGAGAAGCTTGAGAAAATAAAAATTGGTCTGAAGTTGGAGGGTTGGAACATACAAGGGATTCAGAAGGTTGAAGTCCTTGATGAGAATCATGAGGTAGAGTAGAATGGAGATTGAAGCAAGGTTGTTGTAAACGTGGTTCTGTTCTTTTGGTATTCGAGAGAAGAGAAGGAAAAAAAGTTGGGTCCTTTTGTAAAGAGGTTTGTACTTGCTGTGTAGCTTCAATAGAAAGTTTTTTTAGTCTTTTGGTTAATGATTGGTGCTGTTTTGTTAAGAATACGGTTAATGCATCAATCTCTTGTAAAGATAATTCGTTCAGGTTCAAGGATTCCATGTTAGAAAAAACGTTCTATGATTTTAAAAATTTACAAAAAATTCATAGACCTGAGCAATAATTTTCCATCGTCTGCTACCATTTGTTAGATATATATTGATGGTCGTGCTCATTCGGTTCTATGAGGAAATTATTTGGTCAATACAGCTTCAGGTTCAAAAAGTTATTTTATTATTTACAAATATACAATAATGAACAGGGTGTCCTGTTGCATTTGTTACCCTAACTGTATGACTCAGATGTTGAGAGGAGAGAGAAATTCAAGTGTTGTTTTGCTGAGATAGATGGGAAGAAGCAGGGAAGATATCTAATTGATTTCTGGGTAAGAGTCCAATAAGGGAGTTCATTGGTTGATACAGTCACATGTGATGTCTGTAAAGACTTAACCCCTTCTGGTCCCTGGGGCATCATACATAGGCAATATCTGACAATAGCATTAGCACTTAGACTTATATATCACTCCATAGTGCTTTAAAGCCCTGAATAGTTTACAGAGTCAGCATATTGAGCCAACAATTTGGGTCCTCATGTTACTGACTTCAGAAGGATAGCAGACTGAGTCAGGATCAAACTCCCAGCTTTGGGCAGTTAGCCTGCAATACTGCATTCTAACCACTGCACCACCATGGCTATTCAATGCAAAATAATAGGCTTGCATAGTATCTGTTGTGGTGATAATATCCTAGCTCTTTGTTTCAATAGCTAGATTCATACCAGGAGTGGATTCTACTTACCTTTACTATCGGTTTGTAATGGGATTGTGCACACACTCTCGCTTCATTCGCACACGTGCCTTGCTTCTGCGCATGCACAGATCGCTGATGACAACATCTGGGGCAGTGGGTGGGGCCTCCCACCGGTTTTACTACTGGTTCTTGCGAACTGGTCCGAACTGGGGGCAACCCACCACTGATTCATACAGTATGGCAACTTATTCATACAGTATGGCAACTTATACTCTGCTTTGTTTAGAATGAAATAGTGGCTTTCTATTTTATGGATCCAGTCATTATGATTTGTATCTCCAATCTAATATGTAGAGTAAACTATTTGTGATTCATTCAAATCTAAGGAAAATCCAAGACCTCCGTGCCTTCCGCCGTGCCCTTAAAACTTTCTTCTTCCAGCAAGCCGGGCTGGCTTAACAAACCCTTTTAAACAATTTTAGTTGGTTTGTCTTTTTAAATTTGGGGCCAAACTAAGATATTTCTTTTAACTGTTTTTAATGTTTGTATTGTATGTTTTTAGTTGGCTGTACACTGCCCTGAGTCCCCAGGGAGAAGGGCGGTATATAAATTTAAAAATAAATAAATAAATAACCATGGTTAAATAAACATGTGAATTAACTCTGTTTTCTTCTGTTCTATCATGTACAAATTGAGAATAGGATGCTTAATGGCAGGATACAGCTCTACATGTAAACATTTTCTCTCTCTAGTGGGTATTCTTCATAGAAGCGTGCCCTTACTCTATTTTTAAGCACGACTTTTAAGCTACCAGATCCTGCATAGAGATAAGTGTAAGGAATTTCATGCAGGCAAGTGAAAGAGCTAAAGACCATTTATCCTTCTACATCCAATAAAGAAATTAGATGTATGATACCTCACGCTACAGAATTTAGTTTTGCATGGAACAGTACAGTACTAGGACTCACTTCTCTGTAACTTTTCGAGAAAGTTCTTAAGTATGAATGCAAACTGACATAGATAATTAATATGTATCACTTCCCCAATTAATTATTGGAAACTGATGCTGCAGCAGAGCTAGTGACCTGAGAATAGGAAAAGCCTTTTAGTGAAATATTGTTGCTTATTCTAGCAATTTTTACATATTTAATATTAATTTTTACTGTGGAAACCAGCCTTAACCGTATTTATACAATTGAATATCCCCAATGAAGATTGTGCACAATGAGGATTAATGCACAACTCACTTTTTAATATTTCATGCTCTCTTGTTTTTATCACTGCTATAGAAAAGTTTAAGATTCTTGTTCGGGTTTGGGGGTTTTTTTGGTCTTCTGCTTAAGCAAGCATATGGTTTTCTTTCCTTACGATGTTTTCCCTGTCTTTTCATGTTCTTGTCTCCTAATCTTTCCACTCAGTGATTTTCTTCTGTTATTTCTTTTCTTCATCTTTTTTATTTTGTGTCAACAGAACATAAAACTGGGTCATGTCTAAAGTCTTTCCTAATTGATATATCACAAACACTAATTTAAAAAAAAAACCCAGTGTGAACAACGCTACAAAAATAATCTCCACCTAAAACACTACAAAATGCATGCCAAAAATGTGAACTTAATTAAACAAAGACATTAAACTACTAATGACTGTGTCAAGCTTAAATGCTTCAAAGCTTACTAATATAAAGAAGCACATCTTTTTGATTAACACTGTTGAATGCTCACACATGGAAATATAAAAATGAGACAGACCTAATGTATAATTTACAATGTAATCTTCAGCAACTAGAGTGTGGGCTTTTCCAAAATGCTTCTATTATTCCTTAAAATGGTAGAAAACAAAGATGTTAATTTTGCTGCCTTCACTAGCCATCCTTGTCAAGGGACATTATCTAAATTAGGCTGCAACTGGTTCTCAATGGTTTCATCATGACTGCTAATCAGCCGTGCAGAGGCAAATTCATCAGCAAAGGTTTTTGTTAACATAATTAACTGATCTTCAAGAACTATAATGAACCGACTAGATCAGGGGTGTCAAACTCGATTTCATTGAGGGCTGCATCAGGGTTGTGTTTGACCTTGGGGGACCGAGGTGGGCATGGCCAGGATGGGCATGGCCAGCTCAACGTCACTTGTGTCAGGGGTGCCCATGGTGGCCTGAGTGCTCTTCCAGCAAAAATGGGCTCCCAAGCTCCATTTCAGCTGCAACAGCCTCCTGCAACTCTCTGCCAGCAAAAACATGCAGCCCTCTCAAGCTCCATTTTCGATGGCAGAGGCACTGCAGGCCAGTCCTTCACTGTTTCCAGGGTGGCCCCGTGGGCCAGATGTGAGCACCCCACGGGCTGGATCCAGCCCCCTGAACTAGTTGACATTCTAGTCCTATCCGCCTCCTATCCTTCAATATGCCTCATGTATTGGTGGGGGGTGAAATGAAAGCTCCTTCATGGCAGGAAACAAAATTGTATGAGTATGTTTGTGCCACAATTAGCTGCTTGTGGAGAAATCCTATATTTTTTTATTTTTTATTTTTTATTTTATTTATATGCCACCCTTTTCCGGAGACTCAGGGCAGCTTACAGTGCGTTAAGCAATAGCCTTCATACTTTTGTATATTTTATACAAAGTCAGCTTATTGCCCCCACAAGCCGGGTCCTCATTTCACCTACCTTAGAAAGGATGGAAGGCTGAGTCAACCTTGAGCCTGGTGAGAATTGAACTCACAGTAATTGCAGGAAGCTGGATGTTAAATGCTGCCTTAGTAGGAGGCATTCGCCTCCTATGCCACTCAGGCTCCTACATGAGATTGCAAGTATCCTATAAGAAGTTCGTTAAATATTAATGAAATGTTGTCTATGTTTTTGTGTCTCATTGCTGTGATAATTAATTGTGGTTTAATACAACCCAAATGATTGTAATATTGAAGCAAACTTTGAAGTAACTGATAACAGTAATTGGCGGGTCGTGATTTACCCTGAATCAACCACTAGCCAAAATGTTCCATTGTCAGCTATGCACTTGCAGTTCCTGTTAGTCAGCATTTTAAGTAACAACAGCATTCTAAGATGTACCTTCAGCTAGCTACAGATCCAAAATAATTTTTCATAGATATTATAATGCAGGGTGCATGCTGGGAGATAGGTGTCTTGCTAACTCCTTCCTCATGGTGGCATCTTATCAACAAGTTTGTTTTTCTGCTTGTTTTGTATTTGTCCCTTTCCTTTTCAGAGCATATCTGTGGGATATGGCTGGTTCAATGGTGTAGCAGCAATGTATACTCAATGACTTTGCTCTGTTAAGTTAAAATCCTAAACATTATATACAACAGGCAAAATCCACATAAAGATTTGCTCCCATAAAACATAATAAGTTAACACTGTTTGATCTCTGAATATATAAATTCTTAAAATTTCAACCACACATTTGAGTAAACTAGAAACTGGTTTGCATATATGCATTATTAATAAATATTATCTCAAGGATGTTCCATTTAACTAAATATTATTTTGTGGAATTTGAATAAAAGTCCTCTTCTGATATACATTTTATTTGTATACTCTTTATTTAATTCAACATTAAATTTTCCCAGAGAGGAACAAAGAAAGATATTTAGATGAAAGCTAAATAAACCAAGACTTTTGGAGATAAAGACAATCCCTGAATATAACTCTTGTAATATAAAGTTGATTCAAATATGAGAGTGAAAAAAAATTTTTTTTTTGCAAAAATGAAGCAAGCACAAATAAAATTCTTATTTTAGGAAAAATGTTGTAAACTAAGGCAAGTTTAATTCTGTATGTATCAAGACTTTTTTTTGTCATGTCAGATCTCAGGAGATTCTTTTATAGCATGATAGCATGTAGTTTTTAACGATAACATCTTGTGCTGAGGAACAATGTTTTTAATAATCTGTGCAGAAAAATTAAATCCATACATCTAGTACAATTTGAAAAGATATTTGTAATCCTAACTATACTAAAAATAGCACTATATTTACCCTTGTATTCCACGCACTCATCCTTTGTATAATTATGAAGAAAAACAGCTAGATACAAATTGAGGAGGGCAAAATGTAATAACTGGTTTGTTGTCTGTGATTTACACAAAGGCTAGCATGACAGCCAAATAGCAGAAAGCCTGTAATTATGATGCCCCAAATCAAACTTCTGTTGAAGACTTTTTCACTGAATTTCATTCAACTATTTAAAGAAAGCAACCCTTTTAAAAGAAAACATAAACCATTTTCTGACAACTCAGAATAGGCAGCTTTTCTAAACACCTGTATAGGCAGCCCATGGCGTGCATCTGGCATCTGCCCAGTACCCCAATCTGAAGATCTCTGCCATCACCTGGGAATTAAAAGTAAGGTGACTGGTCCAGTGATGCTAGTAAAAAAAATATATCCACAAAATAAGCTGAAACTACTGGCATAGAGACATAATTGTTACCTGGCAGTGATCCCTGTGGGACCATACCCACCCTCTCACCATTTCCCTTGCCTTAAAACATTGTTAGTTAAGTCTTTTCAGCTAGTAAGCCTTGAATACATCCACACACCAATACCTAATCACAGGCACACACACCAGGTTTAAACATTTACTTCATGAGAAAGATGATCGAGTTTCTCCACAAAGACAAGGTTGACAGGGTTTTCTCAGTTCTCACTATTCCACATTTGGAGATTTTTCAGAACAGGAGAGAAAAGGGTTAAGTTGAATTACAAGGCTACCATCTAAACACGTGGAACTGGTTACTAGGTACTCTCAGATCACAGTGATGTCCTGGAAGAAAATTGTATCTTGTATAATTCTCCTGTATTGCTTCATAAAGGTAGTTTTCTACTGTAGCCTAGCTTGGTCCCACCTGAACAGAACATTTGAAAGAAATCCATGAAGTGAAACAACAGTTGTTTTGTCTTGTACACATAATCCTTCTTTGTCTTTATACCAAAATATGCTATTCCAAATAATCCTTCTTCCATATCCTTATGATTCTAATAATTCAATCCTCTATAAATCCTTTCTTAGGAAGTTAAAGTCCATGAATCAATAATGCTGATTTCATGAATATGTCTTAAATTGATTTAGTATTGGTTGTAGAAACAGTGTCATTTTCTTTTTTCTTCTAGCTATATTTATTAGGCTACATTTTAAATAAACTTACATATCTATTCCTCCCATTTCACCCTTTTACTAGTATGGATTTATCAATGATAGTAATAATAGCAATAATATACTTGCTATTATTGAATGTTACTCTTGCTGCAACTATTTTTTTTTCATTAAGTCACAATGGGAAAAAAATATTTTCATGTCAATAAAGTGTTCCATATAAACAATTACCTAATGTATAGTTTGGGGCAGTGGTGGGTTGCTACCAGTTCTCGCAAACCGCTAGTGGAAATTTTGAGTAGTTCAGAGAACCGGTAAATACCATCTCTGCCTGGCCCTGCCCCCAATCTATTCACTGCCTCCCGATTCCCAGCTGATTGGCTAGAAGGAAAAAATCAGGGCTCACTTGACAAAGAAGAGGAAAAAAAAGCAAGACGGGTAGCTTTAAATTGAGAAGCCAAGAAGCCTCTCAACTGATCGACTAGAACCGATCCACTCCTTGTAAACTGCTCAGTGGTGGTAGATTGGCAATTGAGGCCAAGCTGCCTGAAAGCGGTTTCCGATGCTCTCGGTGGTGGCAGAGCAGCAAAAAACTCTTTAAACTCTTGCCACGGCTCTTCAAAGGGCTGCCCTACAGCTGATCAGCAGTAAAAGGCAGTGTGGTGGTAGACCAGTGCACTCCAAAAACAAATGGGTAGACCGGTGCGCTCCAAAAACAAATGGTAGATGGGTATGCTCCAAAAACAAATGGGTAGACCGGTACGACTCTGCAAGAGGTTAAAAGCCTGGTAGACCAGTATCTCTGCTAAATCCTAAAGAATTGTTTGTCACATGACCATCAAACCACACCCACAAAATAAGCCACACCCACAGATCTGGTAGTAAAAATTTTTAGTACCCACCCCTGGTTTGGGGTGATAAAAGCCATGGCTGGTTCCAAATCTATTCCAAATCTAGTACTGGCACCCAAAATTATTTAGGCAGATGTTAGTGCAGAGTAGAGTATATAATATAGTTTATGCATAGTGAGTTAGTCCCACAACATTGAGTTTAATACGTAGATCAGTTTATAATTAAAACCAAGTAATTCTTACAAATCTGCACTAATGGAAAGGATCACATTCTGATTCTGCTGAACTGCTTATAACATTGCTGACTTGGTAAGTATAAAATGAATTACAAGATGAAGAAAATAAGCATTAATTTATTTATTGGTGTGCAGAGACAGATATGATATTATAGATACGGTATGCCTGTAAAGATGCTTGTAAATAAGAAATGTATTAATATAACTTCACTTAGAAATAATATACAATAAATAAGGAAATAAACGTTGCATTCAATTGCCTCTTACTAATCCAATCTTAGTCCACAGCCATTTTCATTCATTATCTGCCCCCTATTTATCTTATCTGCATAGGGCAAAGATCAATCAGTGGAAGGGGCACTGTGGCTAATCAGAGCTGAAGTTACTAGAACAGAATAAAGCATGGAGGCTGCTGCTCTGAAGGGCTTAAAAATAACCAATGTTGCTTTACAGATTCATTTGCAAAGGGCTAGGACAATATCTTTTGTACTCTCAGGAGGAGCGACTGGCCTCTACTGGCAATGGGCCAAGAACTTCTACCATGGCAGGGTAGATCCCTAGCTTTCAAACTGGGCTATTTAAAAAACAGGGATAGCTCCCAGTATTGTATCTAACAAATAAGCTTGTTTGGCATCTGAAAAATTCTATACCCTCTTCCTCTTCTCAAATACCTGCATTTATTTATTTAGCAAAGTGCAACCTATACGTGTTAAAGTAAAAATTATGATTCTCAGTTTGTTGATGAGTTTAAATCTAGTTCTGTTGAAAGCTAAGAACAGTGTGCAAAGTCAAGAAAATAAATAATTATTAGGTATGGTTTAGTTGGTTATTTGGTTAAGACAATGCAAACCTGCTTTAAATTATGGTATGTCAATACTTAAACAGGAAAATTTCAAAATGGAACACAATATATATTTCAATGTTACTCCCTGCTGAAGTATGCAAGATATTTTAAACAATGTTATCGTCCAGGGCTCAAATTTTGCTTTTCAATGAGTTAAATGATTTCACATTTTATTTAAAATCTCCATAATATCATGAAAAGGATTTGTTGCTTCCTAAAAAACAAAAAACAAAAGGGAAGGAAAAGATAAACTAAGAAAACATACTGATAATTCCTTCCTTCCCATGTAAAGTTAAAATTTCAGATTTCATTTTTAAATTCTGATGTTCACAGTTATATCTAAAAATGCAAAATTATCTAAACTTTGTCCAAAAAAAATATTTTATGTGATGGTAAATAACTTCAAAAACTCCATATATCATAAAGATGAATTATGTTTCCTTACAAATAACAAAAACAAAAGGATTTTCTAAGGAAATAGAATGATATTCTCCTTCTTCACTACCCTCACCTTAAGAAAAAAAAACTACCACAATATCTATTTGTGGGTCTAAAAAGTGTGGGGTTAGGCAAGGCAAAAAGTTTCTATATTGAAATAATAGAGAAATTAAACTAGTTTTTAAAATTTATTTTTAATTTAGAACATGAAAAATCTCCATGGCGTTCCCCTGGGCAATGGTGATATTCATTGGCTAATATTTTCCACCTAGAAACGCCTTAAAAATGGTGCATCCTACATGAATGGGGCAGGACAGATTTAGACCTGTTTTTCTTATGCTGGCTGAGGAATTCTAAGAGTTCAATTCCACACATCTGTAAGTTGCTAAGGTTGAGAAACACTAATTTATAGAAGTGGTTTAAATTAAATTCCTTTAGTAGACTCACTTATGTCCTCAGTTTTCTTCTTGCAGGTTCGTTATGTAAACCTCAATCAGTGCAAGTAGATCGGAATGAAATCTAAAATTTTTCCCTACTGGTTCTGTGGGCGTGGCTTGGTGGGGGGGGTATCCTATGACTGAGTGGGCATGGCCAACTCACAGCCCACTCACAGCCACACCTACTCAATCACAAGACCCCTTCCCACCAAGCCACGCCCACAGAACCCGATAGGAAAACTTTTTAAATTTCTATTCTGCCAGTGTGTCCTTACCTTTCTCCCGTGGTTCTGCCCACCCGCCCCATTCCCTGACTCTGGGAAATGGGGCGGGTGGGTGGAGCCTCCAGCTGCCATTGCTACCGGTTCTCCGAACCACCGGCCATCATCACTACCTACTTGCCTGAACCGGTCCGAACCGGGAGCATTTCACCCCTGAAGTAGATGTTTCAGATGATTTTGCTTATGTGTGGCAGTTAGATGTCTGGTAACAGAGCTGAGTTGCATAGGGCTGGATGAGATATAAATCATTACTTTGTTTCCCCAGTCTTGGAAGATTGAGGCAAAAAGATGGAGTATTTAATCCTGGAAATTTAAAAAAGATGGCTATATCAGTGTTAGTGCTTTATCTCCCCAAATCGCCAGCCTGGTTTTCCTGTCTACAAAATAACCTTAATTCTATGATTTTTCTTGAATAGGTTAATATATTTAATATTAATATACAGGTTCTAATAGGCACCATCTGTAATGAATGAACTACAGTCCTGTTTTTCAGAAAGTCAAAGCATAAAAGTATTTATTACTTCTGCAATTTGTAAGGAATAATGATTTTTCCTCTGTTATTTTCCTGATCCATTTGTTTGTTTACATCTAAGCAATCCAAAGTGACAGGGTGACTAGCATTAGAAGAAAAATATGCTATTTTCAGATCAGATACCAGCTGTCAAGTTAGATAAAGAATATGGCATCAGAAATTTTACAGTTCAGTTCACAAAAATTTTATGTGTCTGAAACTCAGTATTTTGTATGAAATCTTTGCTTGTATATGCTGCATATGGTGTCCTTGATAAATTCTTGCATAAAGACCAATCAAACATGGGTTTCATTTGATGGTATGTTGATGCATTTAAACATGAAGATCTGATTTAGTCACATTATATTCATGTCTATATCTCAAGGACATCCAAACTGGAATGTAGTCTTACCTTCTCTGTCTGATTTAGGTTTGTTTATTTATTGTTGTTTTGTCTTTCTGTTAACATGCCCACTTGCTAATACAACATTGTATTGAGTGGATCGTATATGCATGCATACACTTCGTGCCCTGTTTCCCTGCTCTCTCTGTACCTGCACACAAGCATTTATCCATGCACAGATCTCACACCCAATTTCCACAGCATCCCTGGGCTTGTACACATATGCACACATGTGCACACATGTGCACACACAGATACACACTCATCCTCTTTCCATGGGCTCTCTGCACTTGCACACATGTCACAGCTCTACACACTATGCACTCTCTTTACATGACCCCCTGAGCTCATGCATTACAGTACCTCCCAACTCAATCATGGTTTGCATCTGGCATCCCAGGGTCTCCCCATCCCCTTGCTTCTTATCTAGAGTCCTCCACTTCTGGCTAATGACCCACATATCTTGGGGTTATATGTCTGGATTGCCATCCCTAAGCAATCCATTCACCTGATATCATGCTTTATGACCACACTACTTAGTGATGCCAATCCCGGTTACAATTGCTGCCATAATCTGAAGAGATATATAGAAATATCTTCCATTCAAGTACCTGATTTATATCTTGAGTCAATCCCAACTATACATCCAAGAAATGTATTTTTTGTGAGGAGTTTCTAATTTACTGCATTTCAGATAGGCTTCTATGTCTATGGAGATTCTCTGTCATCCAGGTCCCAAAAGTGCTTTTTCAAGCACTTTTTGAAGTGCTTGAAGGCACTTCAACTGGACTTTCTGCTTTTTTAAAAAAAGATGTTTCACTTCTCATCCAAGAAGACAGTCAACCTCCAGATGACCTTAACGACTCGATAAAAGAATGCAAATGACCAGCTGTCTGCAAGGAGTATAAATCCTTCCATTCCCCACTATACAGTCAGAACTGAATAATCTTCTTGGATGAGAAATAAAATGCCTTCAAAGAAAAAATTAAAAAGTCCAGTTGCCTCTTTAAAAAGTACCTTTGGGATGTAGGCTTCTACTTTTCCATACTACAAGTAGTTCTCGCTTAATTATTGTCTTGTTTAGTGATTGTTTGAAATTACAATGGTGCTGAAAAAGTAATTTTATGACCAGTTCTCTTACAACCATTGCAGTATCCTTACAATCATGTAATTATGATTTATAAGCCACAGTGGCACAGTGGTTAGAATGCAGTACTGCAGGCAACTTCTGCTAACTGCCTGCAATTTGGCAGTTCAAATCTCACCAGCCTCAAGGTTGACTCAGCCTTCCATCCTTCCAAGGTGGGTAAAATGAGGACCCAAATTGTTGGGAGCAATATGCTGACTCTGTAAACTGCTTAGAGTGGACTGTAAAGCACTGTAAAGCGATATATATAGTAGGTCTATTGTTATTTAGGCACTTTACAACTGGCTTCCAACAAACAGTTAATGGAAAAGCTAGCAGTAAAATTGCAAATCATCATCATGCAATATCACATGTAACCATGTGGATGGAAATTTATAAGTCATGTGATCTCTTAATTACTGTATCACTTAATAACAGAGTTTCCAGGCCCTATCATTAAGTACGAATTACCTGTAATACATATACTGTCACCTTTAATGCATTTGGCCAGAAAACCAAATAGTATGTTTTGGTGAAAATAAGAGGAGAAAGCGGTGTTGGATATGTTCACGGTTTTGAGTTATCTGTAAAAATGATAAAGATAGATACAAACAAACAAACAAAATCTTTGATTAGACATAAGATGCCAAATAGATATTTTTCTTTTCTTTTTCAACAATTATCCCAAAAAATCTTAATCATAATTTACTAAACTAATCTAGAACTCATGAAAAAGATTTCTATTGTTGAACCAAGGTCACTTTACATGTAGAAATATTACATTTCCTCATTTATGAAATACTTTTTATCTCATTGCTCCAAGAATTACTTTTATATGATCACTGCAAAAAATACAAATTCTTTCTGAGATTTACAGTTTAAAGGATATATCAGAAAAGAAAACAAGAAGAGAAAGGAAAGAAGGAAAAAGAAGGTCAGTCAAAAATTATTTTCAATAAATAGAAGTTACTAAATAGTGACAATAAGATTAAAATTCAAGGTAGAAAAATAGGACAGTTTGGTCCTATTTCATTTCTCTATGTCATTTCCATCTCATTTCTCTATGTTGCCGCCTCATAAAATGTTGTTGCAGGGAGGAGTCGGGTGGTATTTCATTAATAAAATACATTTCATTAATAAAATAAGAAGTAGTTTTTTGTGAATTGGTCAATGATATCTAAAGGAGTGCAGGGTGCTCTGTATGATTTGAATCCTGGACAAGAAACAAATTAGTGGAATTATTATTTATCCATGCAATACATTGCTTTGGGAGAAAAGTGAACAAGAAGAAGGACATAACAGGAGCTCGGCACAGTTCAAATTGAAACATAAACATAAACTTTCCTATTTTCTTTCACTCATAATACTAGAAATGATTTGATCTAATGAAGCAGCATGAACAGGGCAAACAAAATATCATAACTTTTCACATGGCATAGCATTAAAATTATAGCTTTTCTTTAAAAATGATATGATTTTGCTTCCCAAATTAGATGAAATAATCAACATCATGATTGGATATAATACAGAACCAATGCTGAAGGTGCTGCATCTTCAACTCTCTACCATTAGAAGTTGCTAGTGCACATATATTCTTCTTGTACTGGCAAAGTATCTAAATGGCCAGCATGGAAACATAATGCTAGACTAAATTTGATTTTAGTCAAAATGGAGAAAGCACAAAATATAAATATCTGCAAATAGAATTAGAATGACTATGGCAAAGAAAGCAATGATAGTACCAATAATAATAGATATCTTTGTTGCAATTCCAGAATATCATTCTGCATCATTTGAACACCATCAACATTTACAACATCACCACCAGTCAATTGCAAAAGGCAGTTTTACTTGGAACAGCTTACATTCTGTAATAACACCATTAATATTATTAAACAACACCATCTGCCTATGCCAGGTCATTGGTAAGGACTCAATAGGTGAGCAAAAATGGCAAATCCAGTCCAAATATCTAGTTGACTGTGCAGCCATCCATAATAATAATAAATCAGTCAATTGCAAAAGGCAGCTTTTAGAACAGCTTATACCCTGTGACAATATCTTTAACACCATCAAACAGCAACAAGTCCCAGGTACTTGATAGCTGGATTAAAATTGCCAAATTCAGTCTCAAAAACTGACTGACTGTGCAACCTTAATAATACAAAATCACCAACAGTCAGTTGAAAAAGCAGCTGTTTTATTTCAAAGTTGCTGACACACACATACACAAGCTGAAATATTTACTACAGTTAAAGTAGAAAGCTGCAGACAGGAATGTAATTCAAATGCCTAGCAGGGAGTGCTTGCTTGAATAATGTCAATACAGTATAAGAGGCAATAGTGTACTCCGAATACATTCCAAAAGTTACAGAAAGTCAAATCAGGTAGTCAGCCAGTGAAAGAGTCAAAGGGTCATGAAGAAGCAGCAGGAATAAGAGTCACAAGTTGGAAAACCAAATGGTTTTCTCCAACAAAAACTGCAAATCAGCTACTTACATCTGTCTGCTGACAGCTAGCTGTATCACTCCTGCCTCGCCCTTTGCCTAGTGAGGAATCTTATTGAGGAGTGTTGCTCAGATCCTCTCTGTAGGTGTTTAAATCTGGGTGGTTGTGCCTTGTTATCTGACTGTTCCGGTTGCACATGAGAGAACTGATCTCTCGAACTGATCACCCACATTTGAATCCTGACTTGCTGGATCCTGGGGCTGACAATTCTGAAGTACAGACTTAGCTGGAGCAACATCATCAGAGTCAGATTGTGAAAGGTTATAACAGCTTATATCCATTGATAATATCTTTAAAAGTATTAAAGATATTACCCAGGTCCTTGGGAAGAACTTAATTAGGTGTACAAAATGATAACTCCAATCTGTTCATTATGTAACTAACCATAATAATTTATTGAGTTTATATGTGCCCCATCTTCCAGCAACTCTGGCCAGTATACGTCTAATCCAATGTTACCATTTTTCAGACTTTATGTAGGTGATGAATTTAGTAGAATGACTTACTATTAAAATTATATTAATGTATAAAATATTAATGTTAAGACCTATGCAGATCAACCCTGATTAAATCCAAACTTAAGAGTTGAGACATGGTGGTCATGTTTCAAGCCACCATGTATTTGAGATTCAAAATTTCAAGAATCAAGATTCAGTCCGAAGAATACATTCTTATTTATTCATTTATTAAATTTATTCACCACCCATTTCATATCCAAATGACTCTGTATACTAAGGAAATGTCAAAATGCCTGCAGGTTTCATTTGTTTTGGTAAAATGAGATGGAAATAATGGAAATGGTAAACCCTTTAGGGGACATTAGGAGTAAAGTCAAGAATTTCGCCACAGTAGTTTTTAAATAATTTCTCTTTAATTTCTTGAGATAGATAAGAGTGGGCAAAGGAAAAAACAGCATTAACTTTTCTGGCAAGGAGTTCATAAGACATATACAGAAAGTATTCTAGTCCAAATTAAAAAATTAAAACTTTAAAAAGCTGTTTAAAATGACATTTTCTAGTTGTTTTGGGATTGCCACAGTAAAAAATGTCCTTTGAATTGCCCTTTTGTGAAATATAATTTTGCAGGCTCTTGTCAGGACATTTTCTGGGTATTAGGTCATAAGAACTGAGTTATCTATTCAACTTGGTCATCCTGGGAAGGAACCCATTATCACTAGCTTTGGTACAGTGCCAAAGTGAACAGGACCAATTGCGAAAGCTTATATTTTTCTGAAAAGAACTCAGTAAAATGACCAGTGACTCTCTCACCATGAGGGTGGTACAGTTCCACTGACTGATTGTGAGATGCTGAGTTGAGGGACCCATTTAGCAAAGGGGTGGATGGGGTAGTGCTGGTGATGGTAGAATAAGGCTGTCACCTCCTCAATATGACAAATAAATGCCAGTTGTTGAAGAACCCTCAGAGCTGTATCAGTTTACCTGTGCTTACTTTAGACTTCTATGGAAGATATAAGAAACCATGGAACAAGCATTTCCTTTACAGGACCTCTGAGGGCAGCTGATGGAAGACAACAAGAGTTTATTCTACGTGGAAATGGCCTTTCCCAAACTTCACAGGACTCTGTTTTTTTTTAATACCATAGCTGAACTGGAAGTAAATAAATGTAGAGATTAATTTTCAATTCATTACTGATAAATAAGTCATGGGACTATAATTTGCTGATTTCTTAGACATCCTAATTAGATACGATGACATCAGTTGTAGGAACAATATTGTCCTATAATGTCAATGAGCCTTACTTCTAGTTGTTGCTGATAATACAACTGGGAATGATTGTTGAAACCCAATGCTTCATTTCTACCATCAACCCCTCCCCCTTTAATTGCTTGCAGCTTCTTATCTGGGTCTATTTTTAAGCATTTTTTATCATTTGTAATGTGAGAAAGGATTCTAAAAAGACGAGATACAAAAGGTAATAAAGAAAATCTAGTTCTATTTCACTTTCATTAGACTCATTAAAATAAAAATCTTTTACCTGAAACTATTCAGTGCAACTGAAAAAACGGAGAATGTTGGAGAAAACAACAATAGTATCTCAAGGATAATAATTATTACTCTTCCATTGCGGGAAATCTTTTTACTATATTAGTTTATCATTTTTACGATACTTAGCAGATAATTGGGCTTATCAAAAAAAAAAACCCATTGTCCAATTTTTCTTCTAGTATACTCATACATATGCCATTGGGGGAAAAAAACCTTGGGTAATGTGTGACAGTAGAGTACCAGCAATTATACAGAATCTGCAGAAGTGAAAAGATATCAGTAAAAAAATACTTGAAATTGTGTTGGGCAATGTTAAGCTTTCCCAGTATGCTTCTAATGAGCTTATGATAGCCCTGCTAAATGACTGTTTTTATGCCAGCCCCAGCAAATTAGTGTATGTGTGAATTAAATCAGTGGGATCTCATAGCAAGCTGTTCATAGCTGGGTCCATAACCTGTAAGAAGAAGGGAACAATTATGATATATGATTGCAACCCCATATTTAGTTCATGTTTGGAGCTTCAAATGTAGGGTGACATTGAGATTGAGACTATTATTATTTGTATAACACCTGATATTACTGAGTCTTCAAAGACTATCTTCAGATTACAGGAACAACTCTAGCATACCATCATTTTTTTAAAAAAATTCTAACTTCATGTGTCTGTTTAAAAGTGAATAAACAGAATTTATCCAAGATCTAGAAGTAGGAATAGAGTCGGAATACCTGCTAGGAATACATTATTTTGTAAAGGCGTATTAAAGGTTATTAATCTTATTAAAACTAACTTCATGCTTTTTTATGAAACCTGGTAACAAATGTATTGTCACTCTGAGCTCTGACTGGCTAGGATTGTTGTTACAGATTGATAACAAAATGTCACTGGTTAATTTGGCCACTGAAAAGTATGATAACTGTCAGCTTCTTTCAAGTCAGACTAGATTGAAATCATTTAAACAGGCACACAATAGTCCAGGGATATTTAATAAGTTATTGTTAACTAACTAAAGGAGCCATTGCAAAAAAAATCCCAAGAGTGCTTGGTATTGGAAGAGACAACCATATTTATAGTGAAATTAATGTTCAAAGCTTTGTAATTGTTTCTCCTGATTTAGTCAGGCAACAGATACGTTTGCCCCTAACCTTGGAGTAGGAAATCCAAATTTTGTCTGCTTTTTGCTTTGGCAAAAATATATTGTTTTCACCAGATCATGTAGGAGTTATCTCTCATATTAAAAACTACAGGCTTGTGTTTTACCACCCAAATCACCTTAGGTTTGGTCCTGCTCATTTTCTGTGATGCTTTGCTCTATCCCAGGGGTTCCCAAACTTGGCAGCTTTAAGACTTGTGGACTTCGACTCCCAGAATTCTCCAGCCAGCATAGCTTGGGAACCCCTGCTCTATCCAATGATAATCAATGGTGTGTGTGTGGGGGGGGGGATTATATATATACAGTCAACAGGTTGAGAATTTTTCTTCTTTTTTCTCATTTCTCCTATTAAAACATGTAAGAAAAATATCTTTTAAAAAATAGCCTCATTTTTGGGGCATGCATGAGCCTTCAGTGATAATTAGTAGAGATGGGAGATCAGAAAACCATGAAGCACTTTTGAAACTATGATAAAAAGTGACTTGGATTGCTGATTGATTGATGCTGACAACATTGTTTTTTAATCCTATTTGACCAACACAAACGGATTTATACTTGGGGGATGGGGGAAATGGGAAAACTGGTGCCAAATGAATAAAAATCCCTCAAGCTCAGAGGCAATGAACACTCTATTTCTGAGAAGAACTGCAAAAGCAGTGCTGTTAACAACAACAGAGTGGAAAAGATTCTAAAGATGGAATCTATTCAAAAACACAACCAAGTGTATTTTAAAGTTACAAAGATTCAGCTAAGGATCCATGAAAGCAAGAGCCAATATAACTCTATCAACATGAAGACTTGGAATAGTACTTTTCTTAAATTATTCCTATCAATGGCTGAACAATAAAGCAGCTAATAAGAGACATTATTTTCAGTCAACCAAGTTACTCCTGAGGTATAGTTCTAAAGAATAATGTTCCCTAAACACTATTAAAAAATACAACAGAAAAATAATGTTTGTATAGCCCATGGAGTCCTAAGAACAATAATGGGGAAATATTGGGCTACAATGGCATGGCAAAGCCAAGACCAAGTAACTGTCTGTTGAGTATGTAGAATATAAACAATTGTAAATAAATACATAAACATTTTTCCAACATCCTATCAGTTACAACTTGATTTTCAGTTCCAAATGGGGAACCAACTATTTAATTGGTTACTGTGATTTTATTAACAGGAATGAGAAATATTGGAAGATTTCTGGTTAAATCCAGAATAAGTAATGTATATAAAAAGCTTAATTTGTTGCTAGATATTTTGTATCTTGACTTGAATGGGTATTGGAGAAGAAGGACTTTTCATTTCTTCCTTTCTATTTCCTTCTCCTCATTGTGAGAATTGTTTTGGCCCATGCTTTAAAAGACTGGAATCATAATGAATTCTTGCTGGTTTTGAGAAGAGCCCTAAACGAAATGAATCAAAAGCAATGAAGAAACATTAATATTTGGTATGTTCTGGAAGAAGGACTTGTGCAGTTTGCCAAAAATCTGTGGCAATCATGCCACAAGAAATTACTAAACCAGAAGGAAAACATAAGGATGTTAATAACTTGTTAACATGTTGTCAGTAATTTCAGTTCTTTTTAGTGTTTGTCCTGTAGGCTTGCAGGGACTGCTTGTTTTTGCACTCTGCTTACCTAGTTCTTACAACAAAGTTATCAATGATTCAACAAGGATTTTATTTGTCAACTGGCTTATCAAGTGATCTGATGTTGATTAGGGGTGAAAGGGAAAGACTGGACCAAGGTCATCCTACTAGCTTTTATGCCTAAAGAAGGACACTACCTGAGTCTCATTGGCCATAGTCCAGCATCATAACCCTATATCATAGTGTCTTATTTTCAATAATTCAGCATTAGGAGGAAACCCCTACAGAATAAATGAATACAAAGCTATGCAATAAGAGAATACTGTTATAAATGACAAATGAATTTGTTGACCTTTATTCAACAAGGATTCAGCAGGGAACATTTTGAAACAATATGTGCATTTCAGGATCATCTCCACTGCTTCTTTATTCACATTAATTGTTTAGAATTGCTGGATCACAATGTACATTTCATCAGCTACAACATTCTGAGTAGGATTCTGAAACTAAACAGAGGGTTTTAACACACTACAAATTAAAATTTCCTGTTATTCAATTTTTATTAAATTTCACAGGGTTCTGTTTGTTCTTAATGCTAGCAACAAACTCCTATAGAGTTTATGTCAGTCAAAGACAGAACAATGAGCTGGATGATATGGTATAGTTTTTGATAATTGAAAAGTATAAAATAATATGAGAACATTTTTAAGTATGTGCACATTTGGAAAAAAGGTGGATTGAAAGATTAAGATAGTAAAATGTAATTTGTCATTAATATATTCTGCATAAGACATAGGCAGAGTTAGCACAGAGAGAGTTATCAACAGGAAGATGTGAAAAGAAATGAAGAAAAGAAATAATGAAAACAGTTCGTGCAATTGTAAGAATTCAGTGTTTTGATTTGGCTGTAATCCTTCTCAGAATTACTGATTCTTTTATGTATGAATTTCAAAGACTTTCTCCTCAAATATAGATTATATGATTCCGTATTAAATAATGATAACTTGAATTAGATATAACTAAGTAAGCAAGACTAAGTTCCCACTGAAATAAACATGATCACAGCAATATATTTTGAATCTTACACCTTCAAATAACTGGGGTTTTCCCAGCCAGCTGTAATTTTCGTGTTATATTTACCTTCAGTCTTGCCCAATGTATTTTAAATTAAAGGAGTGCTCTTTCTAAAAGCTACATAAAAATATATTCATTCAAAATATGAAACAGTAACTGGAAATACACTTTCGTGTTATATTAAATGAAACACGGAGATATCTAATTTAAAGCTATTTTATCTTGACTAAGAAGTGTTATGTTAAAAATTCACAATTACATGGTTTTTCTTGAAACAATTATGTGGATTATTCTGTAATTTTTTTCAGTTGTATAAATGATGACATTACCTTTGAAATTTGTTTGGAAGCTTCAGGTGGTACAAAATACAGGAATCGGAATTTGAATTGCAATAGCTTTTAGTGTAACGGTATTGTTCCTAGAGGTACTATGTGATTATCATACGTATTGATTTGTAGTAGTTTAGTACTTAGTATGTGATGGAAATTATAGAAGTATATGGGAATTGTACTATTGGAGACCATTATATAAACTAAGTTACTGGTCCTAGTGCTTTTCCTTCCTAAGCTCCTCTGTCTGTAACTTCAACTATCCTGATAACTTTGAGATGGGCAGATAAGTACCAGTCTAGGAAGTAAATAAAAATTGCAGACCTGCATTTATCTTTACATGTTTTCAGTCTCTGAACAAATAAAAATTCCAAGTACGCTGGATTTATTATGATTACACTTAATGCTTTATGGCTCTTAATACAACACCCAAAAGATGCAACTCCTCTGCCACAACTTGAATATTTCCAATCAGATTCTGTAATCAGTTCAACATTTGTATTACCTTTCACACTTACACAAATACCAAGTTCTGCTTTGCTGCCTCATTGTGATGGTGAGGGGCAGGAACTGTTCCTGGGCGGGATGAACAGAGAAAGTTGGGAATGTATGCCAAAAATATATAATCCTAATAAAGTCATCTAAGGCATGAAGGTCATGCTAACTACCCATCTAAACATAAACTTTAGGTTTAGATGGGTAGAACAGACTCTTATAATATAGGAAGAAACTGAAAGCAGAAGATCACTTCAGTGACAAGGCCAACGACGTTATTTTATACTTTGTGAGAAGTCAGTTGTAAACTATTCCTGAATTTTACCAAGAAAATCACATAAAAATATTACATTAAAATATTGATGATGTAACAATGGATGATGGCTCCCTCAACATCCTACTAAGGATTTTTTTGGAATAATAAAGTTCCAAATAATAAAGCTTATGATGTAGCTAAATTAAAGACTTCAACCTCTAGTTGCTGGTGTTGCTATTCAGGTAAAGAAAATCTGAAGTTGCAGAGAAAGAATTACGGTGAGAACATGAAACATAAGACACATGATCATGGAAAAGCTCAACACAATGAAGGTATCGAGCCCGAATTTGACATATGTGTAGCAATTTTTTTCAGCTCTCTAATATACTCATTTATTCCTTTTCTTTCTTTTTACTATGTAAGAGTTTTTTTCAGGCTCGCCACATTCAATGGGGGGAAGGAGCAAATAGATAGTGAGGAGTATTTTGGCTAGGTGACTTTCTTTCCCATGGGAACAAGGCTGTTCCTAGTGAGAATGGAAAGTGGAGTTTGCAGACACCAGGAAATGTGGATCGAGTGTTTATTGGAGAATTTGACTTTTAAGGGATGTTTCTAACTTGCAATATTATGTGGTGTAATTCTGGTTTGTGTCAGATCCGGAATTACAACAGACTTTGCCAATTTGATGCTTACCTAAATAAAAGGCATTTGTTTTGGAAGATGGACTTTGTCTATTTCTTTTTTGAATGGGTTTCATCACTTGGAAAACTCACAGAAGGATAAAGTGAATCAATTCTATGTTGACATCTTAAACAGCAGCAAATTGATACTCAAAACTGGAGACTTTCACTCCTAAGATTACATTTAGGATTGAAACGGCATAAAAGCAAAAAAGGAACTTGCTTTCATATTTAGAAAAGGTATGGGAAAACAACACCTGGTAACAACACAATCAGTGATTGAATAGAATTATGATGCAAAAGAAGAGGAGATTCATGAGTTTTTAAAGTACAATTTAAAATTATAAAACTTGCAAGCAAGAGATGATGCTTGTCATTGTATAATGGAATGTAAAAGTTGATAATATTAAGAAGGAAAGTGTAATTGGACTTTATGGCCTAGGAACACAAAAAATAACTTCACTGATTTAATGTAGTCTTGGGGCCATAAGCTGCCTATCCCTACTTTATAGTCCTTAAGAGTAAATAAGCTGCCAATATTGTAATGACCAACCACCTTTAAGTCACTATTGGACTATTTTTTTAATGTAAAACCTCAGTGCCAGTGACTATGGCTTCACAGTAACACATATTTTGTACTTCATTATCACTTTCTTGATAACTTATATAGTTAATATGCTACAGTATTTAACATAATTTATTAAAGGTTTTTTAAAAATATGTTAATTAAGAATATTTCTTGAGTCTTAGATCTACATACAGTCAATAGGTCATATTTGCAGGTTCTCTGAGGCTTAACTTTATCATTGCTTCATCTCTATTCAAGGATAACTAAACCCAAACCAGGCTAAACATGCTTTGGACTTGAGACAACTAATGAAATCAGTAAGTTAAAATGTTCCCTGATCCCATCCAAGGAACTGTCTACTGAAATAAACTATACAATTTATTCCTTCTAGACATTTCCACAAAACTTTAGCCATTTTTTAAAATTAATATCATGTGAATGGATGCTGCTGACAGTTCTGTTATATGTAACAGAAACTGTTCAGAAAATGAGCATTCATTTCTCAACTATTCACTGAAAATGTTTATGCTGTCCCACGAGATTTTTATATGATTAAAGAAAATTCTCTTTATTACATTTGGTAATCTACACTCTCAAGGGTCTGATCTCATTATAACATCTCTGAAAAGCGGTTTGTTTAGAAATAAAAGTTCTTTCAGTATAAGAAAAAAAGGTATTATTATAACATTTGTTTTGGCCACCTGAAACAGCTCCAGATTGACTCATTCCAGAATTGTAAGATGAATAATTGTATATATTTCTGAAATTATTCAGTTTTCTTTTTCTCTGCTAGGAACTGAACTGTATCAATCAAAGAAACTCATGGTCCACAAAGAAATAACCTTATGGTGCAGTAGTGTTGAATTCAGCTGGTGAACAGAAATTCCATAAACATGTGGTATTATGACTCAGTTATCTATCAGCCAATCTGTTATATCATAAACGTTTCTGTAGTACTTTGGCAACCGAAATATTCCCACTGAAAAGCATAATACCCACTGACTTTTAACTCCAGCCTTGTGCATGTATTCTGCAAACTGAATTACAGCATAACAAAATTTAACATTGATAAAATTGGAATGCTATTAAGAGGAAGAGATATTTGCCTTCTTATAATGATGTTACCTCCTGGCTTCTCATGTCTTTTCCTGATAACATTGTAGTTTAGCACTTATCTGCATTAGTTGGTTGCCCTGTCACCTGAGTGCACTGGCAATTCTTTCTGGAGGGCAGAAATGAATGATGTTTCCCTCTATTAGTCTCCCACACATTGTCAAATGAAACTGCAAGCAGTTCATTTTTCTGTTGTTCTTCCAGAGTACACTTTTCTGTGTTATGTAACTTGAATGCTCCTACTCATTTGGGATAGCATGTCTTTGTTGTTGTTGTTATTGTGGCAGGCCTGCCCCAACAATTCACTGGCTTCTTCAGAGAAGGAATGTTTCTTCAACTGAATTAATGCTTACTATGTCCTCTAATATCATTTAAAGGTGCCTGATTGCCATGAATTCTATAACAACACAATGGCTATAACAATCATCTTACAAATTAAACACTGATAGTTCCAAACTCTGCATTTTTAAAAAATATTTTTTTTCCCTGAGCTTCCTATTTTCCCTATGCTTCCTCTTCCTCCTCCTCCTCTGATGCACAAAAAAGACCCCAAAAATCTCCTATTTTTCAAAGCACCTGATATAGAAGGATTTATTCCTCAATATCAAAACATGCCTGCTCCTAAAAATCGTAAATCAGCTATGGGATATATAAAAATACTGGGGGGGAAATTCTTCTACCACAAATAATTGGAAAAACAATGTTCTGTTTGACTATACCTTCACATACACAGAGATTGGAAGGAGAAAAATACTGCACATATTTTTAATATTACTTTATTCCTAAACAGAGTTTTTAAAATTACTGCCATGGCTTTCTAAATTATCCCTGAAAAATACTTATGTCATCAAGATTGAGATGAGCAAATGATCCTAAACTAATTAACAGATTATTAATTAACCTTTGTAAGAAGTTGATTAATTCATCAGTTGAAAAGATACAATCCCAAACCATATAATCCATCAAGTTCTACAAAGTAATCATTTCTATGAACTCAATGTCCAACTTCACTCAAGCTGAATTTGTTCCTCTGTGTGAACCTTAGCAATTCTGTAAGATATTCACTTGTATGATACAAAAAGGATGAGGTTTTAATTTTAAACTCTGTTCTACTAAATATACTAGTACCTCAAATTTCTTAGATGTGATCAAAGCATCTGGTCTATAGTGATACGTTAAAATATGTTGAGTTGATTGTATAACCACTGTTCTGAATTATGGAGACCAAATTCCAGTTGAAATCAAGAAAAAATATTTTAAATACGTAATTGATTTCAATGTATTTTTTAAACAAATGTGAAGCAGCTTATTTATCGGATAAGTTATAGATCTTTTTTCTATCACAATCAGGATGTATTTCATGAAGTTGTCTTCTCTCTATTTCTATCTTTGACCCAGCTTTCTCAAATGGCTTCAGGATTCTAAGTTTATGAGGTAAGAAAAAGTACTTAAGAATGACAGTGTTTTTCAATTACATTTTAAATGGAGACACTTTTAGGCCGACATTAAGTCTCTTTATCTTTCAAATCCATCTGAAATAGCACCTTTCATCTCCAACTCCATCAGCCTGTTTTATTCTCTTAACATCTGTAAAGTATTCAGTAGCTGGCCAATTAGGAGTTGCATTTATTTTTTGTTGTTTTCTCTTTCAACAACTGTTTTTTTAGTCAGTAACCATCTCAAACCTCCTCTACTACTCTCTTGTATTGTGAAGTCTTTTCCACAAATTCCTTTATTAAGGCAGCTTTGATCATCATCTACAATCTTGCGGATTCATCATCTACAGTAGATTTTTTTAAAATTTCCAATTCAATTATATTTTTAATGTAATTATTATGGGTAAGTTTTTTCTTCAGACTTTCTTATATTCTCCAATTCCTGGTACCTTTCCGTTTTTTAAAATCAGATCCAGTATTCTTCCTGAAATACATCATTTTTTGCTCTGCTGGCAAAATTAGTATAGCATGGAAGTGGCACAACTTCTTCTACGTTCTGAAGAAGACACACACACACACATACATGTGTGTGTGTGTGTGTGTGTGTGTGTGTATTTCTTTTTCGTAGGTTTTATGTGTATTTCTCATTAGCCAGGTTCTACCTACGTAAGCCAAGATTTTATGCAGCCCTAGTTCAGTGAAATCACATTCACTAGTTTCTGGCCTTTTTTTTTTTCTAAGATAGATCTATTTCGGCCTTATAAGGCCTCTTCAGTTAGCCACACCCTCATCTATCTAATAGATCTATCTTAGTCTCCCAATGGGCAGCAAAGGATCTGCTGGCTGCTAGAAAAAAAAAAGCTGTAGATTTTCACGGGTAGAGGTATGCAAGTTTTGGTGTATTCAGGTCTTTTCCCGTGTAAGATTGAGAGTATCTTGGCGATGTTTCGATGAGGTCCCACTCGTCATCTTCAGGATGGTGTCTTCGGCTTCATGCTTGTGCGAGGAAAGCGAAACATCGAAACGTCGAAACGTCACCAAGATACTCTCAATCTTACACGGAAAAAGACCCGAATACACCAAAACTTGCATATATGTGTGTATGTATGTGTGTGTGTGTGTGTGTGTATGTATATGTGTATGTGTGTGTGTATGTGTATGTTTATGTGTATATGTATATGTATATGTATATGTATATGTATATGTATATGTAT
>WNWU01000003.1:32320314-32330565 GCA_012654045.1 Ptyas mucosa | reverse complement strand
GGAAGGAAGGAAGGAAGGAAGGAAGGAAGGAAGGAAGGAAGGAAGGAGCAGACAAACAAGAGGTTATTAGAATTCAATACTCAGTGGAATTTGGATGAGTCAGTGTCTTTCCTTTCATTGTGTTATGTTCATTGTGTTGTGTTCTGTATGGAAAAATACAGAAGATTAAAACATTAGGGTGTTTTGTTTACCAAAAGGTATTATACTAAAAAATGGTTTGAAATGTTTGCTTATCAAATGGATGCCTGTGCTCTTGATACTCTGTGCATCTGATATAGTAGACTTTGCTCCAGAAATGCTTTTGCCACAATAAATGTGTTTGCCTTTAAGGTGTGACTAGCACAAGCATTCTAGAAGTCTTAAGATTCTGCTTTGCAACTAGTCAGTAGAGGAATGTAAAAAGACTTAAACAATTCACCACTCATCTAAGACATCACAAAAGGCTGGGGGGGTGGGATCCAAAATGTTATCATTATGTTCTCTTACGTGTCATTTCTTCCTCTGATAGACTGCTTTCAATTGGCAGGTTTGGACTTTCGGCTAGAAAAAAAACAAGCTTCCCAATATAATCTGTAATGCTGATTTTGTAGTAAAAGAAAATATGTGTAGCAATTCACAAGCTGGCTTTCATTAAATTCTACATATTAACATAAAAGAATGAGCTTTGTGCCCTCGGGCCTTAAAGTCAATCATTTCATCTCTCCAAATATAAGTCCTATTTGAGTTTTTGCAGAGGTACACAGCCACACAATGGTCATTTTTGATTTTCAATCCAAAAGTGAGGTGAACGTTGGTGGGTAGCTGATTCATAATTAGCTCAATATTGTGGTGGAAGATTGTGCTTTTGTAGTTGCTAACATTTGGGATACCTTGATACATAACAAAATAGCAAGAATATTGTATGCCAAATTTTGAAGCTCTCCCAGCCCAGCCAATGGAACCTCCTGGATTTATTTATGGGTGTCACACTCTTCAGATGGGCCTGGCTTCTCAAGGGGGTGGTGCTGGACACCGAAGTCATCAGGTAAATCCTCTGGCCACTTCGGGGTTGAGTTAGCTGTTGGCTGAACGATTGGTGAGTCAGGGACTGGTTTGTCTGTTTTGTAACCTGGCTCGTCGGGCATTGTTTGGCCCAGACGTTTTCTTAACTGGTCAATATGTCTGCGCCATACCCTTCCATTGCTGATTTTGACAATGTATGACCTGGGCCCAGTAATGTCAGAGATCTGCCCAGCTACCCAGAGGGGACTGTCTGCATAATTCCTTGTGAAAACCGGGGACCCAATAGAAAAATGTCTAGTCTTACGTTCGGCTTCAATGTACCCTTCAGGGGAGTAATTGGGGTACAGCCTATCTAGGGTGCAGCGGAGTCTCCGGCCCATTAGAAGATCTGCAGGACTTCATCCTATTGCCATGCACGGGGTAACATGTTGGGCTGCCAACAAGGTATCAATCCTGGCTTGTCAGTCACCCGACCTGAGTCTGGCCAATGCCTCTTTGGCCAATCTCAAATCTTTCAGCTTGACCATTACTGGCCAGATGAAAAGGTGCTGTGAGTGCATGACAGACCCCTATCTCCTCTAGGTACCCCTCGAATTGAGTAGCCGTGAATTGAGGCCCATTATCTGACACCAGGGTGTCCGGTAGCCCATGCGTGGTGAATAGTTTCTGGAGCGCTTTAATTACAGCCTCCGCAGTAGTGGAGTACATTAATATGATCTCCAGGCACTTAGAATAAGGGTCCACCACAATTAGAAAGGTTTGACCATGGAATGGACCAGCAAAATCGATATGAATGTGGCACCATGGTCTCCGGGGCCTTTCCTATTCTTTGGATGAGGCCATCGGGAGAGCAGGGCAAGATTCTTGACAGGGGGTACATTTGGCCACCCATTCAGCAATGCTGTCATCCATATTGGGCCACCATACATAGCTCCTCGCCAATCCCTTCATCCTCACAATTCCCGGGTGCCCAATATGCAATGTGGTCAAAACTTGTTCCCTAAGACACAGTGGAACAACCACTCAGTCATCCCATAGCAAACAACCCCCTTGCGTACACAGTTCATGTTGTTTACAGACAAACGGTTTAAATTCCCCACCAACAGGGCCTTTTAGCCATCCCCTATGCACCCAGCCAATAACAGTTCGCAACACAGAGTCTTTAGCAGAGGCCCTTGCAATTTCAGCAGAAGTGATAGGGCCAGAGTCCATAGAGTCAATAAGCAGAATAGGAATGCCTAGAGTCAGGTCCACCAGCAAGTCTGGCAGCGGGCACCAATTGAGGGCACCGGCATGCCCAATGCTCCGACCCGAGTGATGGATGAGTTGATAAGAGTAGGCAGCCAAAAAAATAGCCCACCTAGTCAGATGGGGGACATGGCTGCCGGAGTGGGGCGATCCCCAGCCAAAAGCCCTAGCAGGGGTTGGTGTTCAGTAATGAGTTCAAAAGTCCTCCCAAACAGATACTCGTGAAACTTTTTAACCCCCACAACAGCGGCCAGGGCCCCCTGTCCAACTAGCTGTAATTTCTCTCAGCGCTGGACAGGGTATGGGGCAAATAGGTGATGGGGGCTTCTAGTCCATTCGGCAGTCTATGACTCAAAACAGCCCCGACACCAAAAGGGTAGGCATCGCCACTAAGACAAGGGGAAGCAGTTCATTGTATTGGATGAGGAGGCTGTCGGATGAGAGGAGTCTTTTGACAGCTGCAAACACCTCAGCTTCTGTCCTGCCCCAAACCCACAGGGATTTTTTTGCTAACAGTTTGTGGAGTGGTTCAGCCACTGTGGCTTTGTCCTTTAAGAAAATCGAATAAAAGTTTAAAAGTCCCAGGAATGCCTGTAGCTCTGTCCTCTTCTTTGGGGTTGGCGCATTGTGGATAGCTCTGATTTTACTTTCAGTGGAGTGTATGCCAGCCCCATTGACCTTGTACCCTAAAAATTCAACAGCAGGCACTGCTATTTGACATTTGTCTCTTAACTTGCAGCCCCGTGTTCCTAAAAATAATCAGCACCCTCCTTAGACAGTCCCCTAGTTGTTGCCTGTCTGCTGTGGTGACAAGAACGTCATTGAAGTAGGAGATGACCCCCGGTAGTCCTTGCAGCAGATGTTCCATCATGCTTTGGAATAGTCCAGGGGCAACACTAACCCCGAACTGTAGTCTTGTGCATTTGAAGGCACCTCTATGTGTTACTATAGTCTGTGCTTCCACTGTAGCGCCATCTAATGGCAGTTGCTGGTATGCCTGTGCAAGGTCAAGTTTAGCGAAAACCTTGCCGGGTCCCAAGGAATGGAGTAGGTGCTGCACAATGGGGACAGGATAGGCACTTTGCTGGAGGGCTTTGTTTAGGGTACACTTATAGTCAGCGAAGATGTGCACTGACTATTGGGGTCTCCCATTTTGCATGGTTGACTGGTATTAGAATGCCCTGCCATATGAACTTATCCAGCTCCTGGTCTATTTTAGGTTTAAGCGCAAATGGCACTCTCCTCGCCTTCATTCTTATGGGGGCTATATTGGGGTCCAGGTTAAAAGACATAGGGGTCCCCACATACTTGCCATCAAAAACATCCTGGAATTCGCGGAGTAGGTCGTCCGTCAGGCCGCCACTGATAGAGTGGATTCCGGTGACTCCCATGGCCAGGGCTTTGAACCAGTCAAGTCCTAGGAGGCTTGGTAGATGTCCGTTGACCACGGTGATGGGCAGCCCCTTGTTGAAATGGCCAAATTTCACCTGGAACATCCCACAGCCTTCAACGGGAATGCGATTTCCTTGGTAGTCATTCAGCCTTAGGTGCTTGTGCTTTAGCTGGTGTTTCTTGATGTCCGGGATTGCTGCTTTTAGCTCAGCCCAGGACATGATAGTGATGGACGAGCCAGTGTCTATTTCCATTTGGCATAGGGATCCCTCAATTTCGATGGTTACATGTAGCTTTTTCTCTGGGGATGTTGTAGCTTGGCCGATGTGGGTCTGGAATGTCTCGGGTGTTTTGGAATAGGTGCCTCATTTTTGCTGGACGTTTCCATCCTTCTTATGCATTCGCGGCTGGCCGCCTTGATTGGCGAATGCTCTCTGTTTGTGACTGGACAGTTGACTCACCCTGCACACCCACGCCAAATGGCCCTTCTTGTCATAGCGCCTGCAAATGGCATCTTTGAATTGGCACGTCTGCCTCTGATGGAATCCCCCACAGCTGGCTCCTTTTCCAGCCATCATCATCCTTCTTATTTCTGTCCGTTTTGAAGATGTCCTCATTGCCTTCTTCATTGCTATCAGTCAGTGTTGATTCTCTGTGAACAGGGGTAGACTTTTGTGCCACCTGGGTGGCGCCAGTCACTGCAGGGATTCTGCTGCCTTGTTAGACGATTCATGTGCTCTGGCTTCGTCTAGGGCAATGTGCAGGGTGAGGTTTGTCTTGGCCAGCAGTCGCCTCTGGAGGCGAATGTCCCGGACTCCACATATTAGTTGCTCTAGGAGGACATCCTCTAGATCATGGTACTTGCAGTGCGTGGTGGCCTTGCGTAGCACTGTCATGTATGAGTTTATCGGCTTGCTGACCTTCTGGAGTCTTTGCCAGAACTCATAACACTGAACGAATTTGGATGGCACAGGGGCATAGTGAGTCCTCAACGTGGTCTGTAGGACCTGCCATGGTACAGACTGCACTAGTGTTGGCTCTGACAGTGATTCAGCAATGTCAAACACTTTGGGGCTGCAGTAACTCAAGAAGAGGGCTCACTTCTGATGTCAGACAGCCCTTGGAGGTCATTTGCTTTGAGGAAGCATTCAAACCACGTCATGTACATCCCCACTTCTCTTTTGCGGGATCAAACGTGTTGGCAGTGTGAAGGCGGACATTTCTCTGCTGTGCTCGGCTCGTGCAGACTTTCCCGCCCGGCTGGATTCTGTTGTCAGCTCTTATTTGCGCAACCTGTCTACCTCAATCCCACCTTCATCACCAGTGTTAGATCAGGCGAGTGAGTAGACAGGAGCCAGGTTGAATTGAACAACAACTCTTTAATTTACAGTGAGAATCCAGTGACTTTACAGTAGAACAGTTCTCCTTATATAGCTACTTGCCAAGTGTGTTAGCCATAATCATTGAGCTTTTTCCCGCTCTAATTTTCCCTCCAAAATTAGATATATAACAGATGTAGGAAGAGTCACTTGTGCCAATTCCTTTTTGAACATTCATCTTAAGCAGATAAATGTTGGGTTAGTAAAGATGCTCAACTAGGATCCAACTTATATAAAAATTCCCTATTTTTAATTAAGAAGTTAATAGGGCCACTCATCCATTCTATCCCATCATCATAAAAGCATATTCTGTATTTTGTTAATTAGATTAGACTTTCACACATAATTGAATATAGCTAAAGAGGAATGCATTGAGAATTATTTGCTTGAAAATCCTAGAAGCTAAAGAAGCAGAGGTTTTCTCTGCTTACAGATAAACCTGTAACTATTTCTTATTAAACCACATCAATTAGAATAAATTTCAGTTTGCTTATTATTTCAGTTTGTATAGTTAACTTACCACTGATTTGCAACTCTGTCCTGTACAAGCAAACTTGCAGATTGGCAGTGACAACAAATCTGGTATCATAGATAATAGGTGAAAATGAACTATTTAATAAAATCATTTCATGTTTTATTAAAATACTCAATGTCAGTGGTAATTGAGAATTTCAGATTGAATATATTTGGAGGTCATAATACAGTGAAATACTGCCAATATCCTGTAGGAAGTTAGCATCCACCCCTCTCCTAGAAAAATGAAATATTCTAGGAAATATTAAAAGACAGAATATTTCCCCTAAAAGAGAAATAGAAATCTTAAGACAGAAGCTCCTTACCGCCAGCAGATACTTTGGTTATTTACAAGACAAAAGGCTGGGCCAGCTTATTTACAACACAAAAGACATGGCCCTCAGGACATGATAGGATTAGCCATCACTCAAGATCCAAACGAGAACAAAGCCATTAAGCCATAATAGGAATTGCCCAAAGCCCCTTCATTACATCATCACCCAGCAAGATTCAACCAGGCCTGGAACACAGACAGCCTACAAAGTTAGCTAAGACCTCCACCCTCTGGGAATCTGACAGCCAATGGGATACATTTTTCGTACAGGAACAGGAAACTCTAAGGCAGGGCCCAAGAGAGTGTATAAATATATACACTCTCCACTCTCTCCACTCCAGGTGCTCTTTTTTGCCCAGAACCTCAAACCATGTGGTCCTGTCCACCATTAAAATCATCTTTCTAAGCAGTCTCCATTTTTCCAGTGTCTTTCTTCCCACTTGGAACTGAACCCAAATGGACATTTCTTCCAACAATCCCAAAACACCATTAATAGTGCTGTAGTTTTTCTATACAGACAGAATCTAACTCTCATAAATGAATTTTAAAAAGAAGTGTAACAAATCAAACACATGTTAATGTAAATTTAAATCATTACATAAATGATTTAAACCCAAAATGGGATACAAGATCATCTTTCAGTTTTGCTACTGTTGTATTGAATATATCTATGTGAATCAAAGAAAACAATAGGCCTGCATTATAAATCTTCAGGAAATGGAGGAGCTGGGTTATGAAAATACCCTTAACAGTGATTCAGTGACAAGGACTAGTATAGCCTGAAGCAGAGAGAGTCTCCTGGTAATAGCTAGTTAACATGCTGTTTTTCTCACCCGAACAAAGGCTAGTTTAAGCGATTGTATTACATGTTTGTTTAAGAAAGAGCATGTTAACTTCCATATGGATTGTTAAACAAAGTGCAGTGCCAGGACACTGCAAACACGGGAAGGCATGTTTATCTTATAAAATAGCATACTAAAGGTCAGGGATTGGAGAAAAATATTTGTATGTTGAGTAATATAATCAGATCTGAAATCTGAACTAGAAACATTTATCAGTAGACAGATGTGGACAAAATGAAGTTTGTAGACCATTGCGCTTGTATCTACTTTGAACAAAAAAACCAGAATGTTAGTACAGAAAGATTACCAACCATCAGTCAGAAAGATATTTTTTTAAAGTTTTAGTTGATTTCTGATTATATTTCTCCAGGATTTAACATTACATGCAGTATAAACACAAGGAGCTAAAGCAAAAGAACAAGCAAACAGTATTATTAAAACTGATCTTCAGACTGCTGACTGCATAGAGATGCTCATATTTTCTTGGCTGTGAGACTGAGATTCCTTTTCTTCATCTGGCTTTTTAAAATTATTATTTTTATTTCCCATGATGTTCCCAACATCTCTCCCTTCTCCGCCTGTTCTTCCTTAACCCATGGAGGCTGGGGGTTGCTACTTTCTATGACAATATCATCACCATCATCATCCATCACAAGTTTAAAGTTTTCTTATCATAGTTTGTGGAATAAATCACAAATCACAATAAATCACCAAGACATATCTTGGTCTTTATGTAGTACATTTTTGCTAATTATGCAGCTTTCATTTCATCTCCAGCCAATTAATGAAATGCTTAAATCAGAGGCCCCCAACCTTTTGGGCACCAGGGACCAGTTCCATAGAGAAAGGAGAACCGGTTGTTAACTTTCTGAGCAGTTTGGTGAACTGGTTGTTGGAAGAAATCATTAGGGCAGAGAACTGGTTGTTAAATTATTTGAATCCCACCACTGGTGCAGATTCACACGCTGCCTTCATCCTGCAAATGGGGCTTCAGTTGTTTGTATGGCCTGGTTACTGATAGGCCACTGCCTGGTGCCGGTCCACAGCTTAAGTCACTTATAATTAAATTGATAGTAATATTTTTTCCAATAGAATCACAGTATCCAAGGACAAACATAAAGTGTGTAAAGTATGTAAGACTGATAGAATCAGCTAATTCTTTAACTTACCACATCAGCAGAAAGCCTTCTGGCAATCAACTTAGATGGGATAGAATAGAATAATGGGAACAATTTAGTCTTCTACTGATATACGAGTACCATTTTAACTCAGTGGTAGAGAAAAGTCCTTTCTTTATGAAACTTGGAGTGTCTTATGACTAGGATTATCAGTTTCTAGTAGTGATATTGGGACAGTAAAATGGTAGAAAATACTATTTGTATTTCCATGTAAGGTGGAAAGATAAATCATGATTTCTTATAACTGGGCCAGAATAAGCCAAACTTTTTATTCATCAGCGTATTACCAGCAGATAATACACATTTTCTATGTAAATGCAAGAGTAGAAGGAAATGAATAAGATTGGAAAAAATGATGAATTGAGCAAAACTGAAAATAAGAATTTAATTTATCAGAATTTAATTTATCAGTAACTGTAGATAGCTTCTTTCAGAGAATTAATTCTGAAAAGACACTACTAATATTCACTATTATTTTGAAACAACGAAACTATCACTTCAGAAATTGACTTTCAAAAACTGCAAACTAAAAAACACTACTTAGAATGAACTGTGATATATAAACTTACAAGATAATATATCTAAACAAATTGCTCTGGGAAAAACCCATTACCAAACCAAGGATCTTATTATATGTGCACACCTTCTACTAAGTTTGTTCTAATCATCAAAGCAACTATCCAAAAATAATTACTCTTATTTGACCCTTGTAGGAACCACAAATGCTATGTTAATGTCTTACAAAGACTCTCTGAAATTCAATCAATTGAATGACACAATTAATTTTTGTAGTCCATAAGCACAAACTGGTAATTACATAACTAAAATTATAGTTATTATGATAGCATACAACTAAAGCAAATGTATTATTATGCAATCTTTTGTTTTTACAGTAAATGAAATTAAAAATAACTGTCCCAACTAACACAATTACATAGCAATGCACAGAGAACACCATAATGGGGATAGAAGGAGGCAATTGATGAAATGTGCTATGCCATTATGACTCAAAAACATGATGTATATACATGAATCATATATCAGGATACAAATATATATGAGAAAAAAATTGTGTCATAAAGTCACAGCAGATATGTTGTCATTTTAACCTGATTTCAGTTTGCTGAAGACAGCTATGACACTACTATGCATGTTGACTTAGAAGTAGGTCTACTATGCTCAGTGAAGTCTAATTCTTTTAAGTGTGTTTATTATTTCTGTTTAGATCCTTGGTGGATTGATAAAAATATTGACAATTGGTCCTGTGTAAACTTGCTACATGTTAGGGCTATGCATCTAATATAACCAAAGCTTGATTCTAAGCTGGGATGGGGGTGAAATATTGTTATTGATTTCCAAGGTAAAGTAAGTGCACCTAATCCACCTTGTAACAATAAAAACATATGGAGAAGAACAAAATCCAATATGATTTTTTCCAGATTAATTCAGATAGATGATGATAATTTTCAGAGCTCTTCATCCAGTCCTCTTCCTTTTGAAGAAGAGGAAACTGAACAAAAAATATCCAAATCAGATGGCCTCTTGAGGAGGGGGTGCACCACTACCTCTTTCAGAACCAGTGGAAGTACCTCTCTTTCAAAGAGACATCTAAGACTGCATAGATCTACCCACATGCTCACTCCCAGGAGGCTTGAATCAACTGGTGAGGGGGAGGAATGGATTTATATATATGTGGTTAACACCACCAGATTGTGCCTCAGTCACCTACATAGGTTTGGTACAGATATTATAAATTACAGCATAATATTCTGTTACTGTCTCCCACTAGAAAACTGAACCTGTTAATGCCTGTCATGAACTTCATATCACTCAGAGAATAAAAAGGAAAGCCATAAATGTTTTTAATCTACTAGTGCAGATTTGAGGGGGAAAACCCTGACTTTTACAGTCATTCCTTGCTTTCATTTTGTCTTGGCTGATTAGAATTTTAGAGACTGTACGTTTGATCAAATGCAATCTATGCTATTACATGGAATTATGAAACAGCCTCTTAGTTAATGAAGAAAAACAATTTACTCAGACAAAAAGTATTTTATTTTAGCCTTCAGGATCCCTGCTATTTATGTCAAGTGAAAAGCATAGAAATCCAATGTCTTTACAAGTTATGGACCGTGCACTGAAATTTGGTCAGCTCATTTTGTTGTCTTATTGCTCGCTCCTAAAGATGTTTCTTTCCAGAAAAAGAATGTTTGCTAAAATAGTTACAAATAAATAAATTTACAGGTCTGAGAATAAAGTTTAAAACACACACACACACACACACACACACAGAGAGAGAGAGAGAGAGAGAGAGAAAAGAAGAAGAAGAAGAAGAAGAAGAAGAAGAAGAAGAAGAAGAAGAA
>WNWU01000003.1:32159451-32320304 GCA_012654045.1 Ptyas mucosa | reverse complement strand
AAGAAGAAGAAGAAGAAGAAGAAGAAGAAGAAGAAGAAGAAGAAGAATTAAGATCCTCAGCTAGGATGCAAGTAATTTCCAGATAAATTGCTTTAATGATAAACAATTTTTATTATTTTAATATGTTCATTGTCAATACTCTTTGATAATGTCAAGTTTCAATTCCTAACTGACAAATTGTACATTACCAATATTTTAGGAACAAGACACTTTTCTTTCATTTTGCTTAATTGTACACTCTAGTATTTAAAGTAAAAAAAATTAATGGAAATACGAAAGTACATCTAAGCCAGTTTGCTTATCCTTGTAGCAAACTAAATCATCAACCAAATTGTGTATTCTACCAAATTTTAATTTAGTTGTCATTAGTGCAAAAATAGATTTGATAAGATTTTTTTAAACAAGAAGCTGAGATTTCAATCTAAAAATGTAAGGGAAAAATTGCTGTCTGCGATCATTTCAGTGTAGTTGATGTTGATATTTATTTGCTTATCTTTTAGTTAAGAAACCCCATCACTCCTCACTCAGACTTTGTTAATTTGGAAGATTTCAACACAGATTTTGGAGGTCTGACTCATAATCTCTGGATAAGATCTTTGATGTTAGTTTGTATCAGAAATCTCTTTTTTGAACAAATATGTAAGTTGAAATATAATTATGGCTTTTTTAAAATTTTAAATTCTAAAAATACATTTAAAATGAATACACTAGGATATCATGCACATAAAATGTATATATAAAATGAAGCACTACATTAAAAATGCTTACAAAAATGTATATCATAGTACACCTATTTAAAAATCTGCATGCCAGGAAAATGTGCACGAATATATTTTCATAAAATTAATTTTAAAAAAATGAAGAAAATGAAATGTTAGGAGCAGAAGAACCAGAGTTGGCAGATTAATGCATTGCTATGAAAGATTGGCAGGATTCATTAGAAGTTTATATAGCCACATTTTCATCCTTCTGTTCTGTCATTTGTTTGGGATTGTTTTCATTGTAGATCCTACCAAGTTAACATCTAGGATCAGTTCTCATCTCACTCCATTCAGCCATTTATTGTGGGCGTTGGAAGAATTAGTTCTGACAGGATGGGGAGGGGAGTTGGAAGGATCATATTTATTTGCAGTCATCTGGTCATTAACACTCTTCCTGAGAGCTCTTGAGACCACTTGGGGGCTTATCTGTGCCCTCAGGGTCACTTGCGAGAGTGCAAATCTTCTTGGAACTGCTGCTAGAACTGCATTGTAGACAAGAGATACTGTAGATGATGTTTTATTGAGAGAGGACTGCTCAATGTTAACACAAATGGCCTCCTTTAACCCTCTTTCAAATCCCTTGTCCCCTCTATTCAGAATGTGGACTTTGCTGTCTTCAAAAGAGTGATCATTATCTTTCAAATGCAGATGGACTGCTGAATTTTGTCCTAATGTGTTTGCTCTCCTATATTGTGTCATGTGTTCAGGAAACAGTTGTTTAGTTTCACCAATATACAGATCTGCAATGTCTCATTGCACTGTATTGCAGATATCACATTGCTCGGTTTGTTTCTGTGTGTTTTATCCATGGGGTAGACAAGCGTCTGTCTTAGTGTAGTCTTGAATTTAAAGTGTACATGTATGTTGTGTTGGTTGAAAATCCTTCTCAGCTTTTCAGATATTCCTGCAACGTATGGAATGACAACGTTGCTTTGTTTGTTATTCTCCTCTTTGTCTGTTATGGAGGAGTTCCTGCTGGGTCTTTTTTTGGATTTGATGAAGACCAGTTGGGTTTATTATTCATTTATTCATTCATTCATTTTGCAGTATGACATTATTTAAAACAAAGCTTTACACCGACAGAAAGACATCCAAGGGAAGTCATGATGAAGTAATCTATAATTGAAGAAATAATGCAGAATATGTAATTTTCATGATTTGTGTTATGTGATCATGGTACAAATGATATTAATCATGTATGACATCCCCCTTTTTACTTCATGGATGCTTATACTGGTAATGAGACAATGAATTTACAATCCAATCACATATTAGCATCAAATTAACTCAACTCTTAAAATCAAATTTTATTTTTCCATCAAATTAAATCAGAACATGGTTACTTGTACATACTTCTTTGGACATGAAATTAAGATCACATATTGGAAAATATTTTTATGCTTAAGGACTCTACTAAAATATTTGAAATTAGGAATAATATATACAGGTAAATGTTGTATGTTTAATAATTCAGTAGCATAACTTGTACATTTATTTGTTATATGACAGTTTTTGATTAAGTTTAGATATATTATTTCTTAAGTACTTCTTATTTCATATAATCCCATTTCAGAGATTGTTTGGAAGATGTTTAGTAACAATTGTGACTAAGTGACTAAGAGCAAAAATGAATCATTTTGCAAAATTGGAAAAATAAATATACAAAAATATTCAAAACTACTTTGAGATGACAGTTTGGAATGGTTTGCACATTGTATAAATGTGTGGTTTCTGCAACTTTTAGATTGTAAACTCTCAGACGACTCCAGGCCATTTCTCTATTATTTCAATAATCAGCATTAGCTTTGCTCATTCAGAGGATATGTTTGATTTAACAGAGTATTTACCCAACCAGCCATTTCCATTGAAATATTATATCAAAACATATTTTTAAAAAACATTGCTGTGATATACTATTTTTATAGTATATCATTGTTTTTTAAAAACAGTACACATATAAAATGTGAATGAAATGAAATACGAAAGTTCTGCGTTCATTTCCATTGAAAATACATACAGCTAAAAATTCTCCATTGGTATTGAAGCAGTTGGACTCCAGTCCCACTTCTTTACTCTAAATACCTCTATTGAAATGCAGCACACTCTTATGTCTATGTAAATTTCGAGGCCCTCGTTAGCCACTCCATAGGCAGTTTGGATTGGATAGAAGAAAGAGTCCTAACACTGTTATTCAAATTCCAGTTATGGAACTCTCAGGGGTTAAATGGCTTGCTGATGAATGTTTATGTGTATGCATGTAATTCCAATAGTTTTTATTATCCTGAAAATATTTGACTGAACAGTTCAGCTGTTATTTTCAAAAAAGAAAGCTTTACCCAAAAAAGGCTGCTATGAAGGAAATAGTTCCATTGCTTCCAGATTATGGATGGGGAAGCTTTGCCGATCTAGGAGTTATTAAACTACAATTCCCAGCATTCTTCACAATTAGCCATGCAGTCTGGAACCACTATAAGCCAAAATACAGCACCTTCTTTTGACAAAGTCAGATAAGCAAAGTAATGTTTATTCAGTCAATAACCAGCACAGCATCATCTATAGGGTGCAGGCAGAAACTTAAAAACAAAACAAAACCAGAAAGTTAGAAAAGATGAGCTACATTTTAGATAAAATGAAGTATGCTTATATTTTTTCTGTTGAATTTCCAGAATTTCAAATGTCTGATAATAATGTGTTTGACTGAAATTTTCTTTGATTAATTTTCAATTCAATCACTTTATTAATGACATCTGTAAGATATGTGTGAAGCCTGCTCAATACATCTGTCTGACCAGAGGTGATATTCAGCAGGTTCTGACCAGTTCTGGAGAACCGGTAGCGGAATTTTTGAGTAGTTCGGAGAACCAATAAATACCACGTCTGACTGGCCCCATCCACATCTATTCTCTGCCTCCCGAGTTCCAGCTGATTGGGAGGAAATGGGGATTTTGCAGTAACCTTCCCCTGGAGTGGGGAGGGAATGGAGACTTTACAGTATCCTTCCCCTGGAGTGGAGTGTTCTGACCTAGGCTTCCTGAGTCAGTAAAACACATGAATAATCCCAAAAACCTGTTTTATTTTAACAGCTGTGAATTCTGTTCATTCACAGATGAGTCCCAAATAGTTGTAAAAAGTTCTTCGGGATAAGGCTGATAATCACCCACCTTTACTCCCTTGACACACTGCCAAAGACCTAATTGGCAAAGCCATACAGAGTCCAGAATCAAACAGAACATCAGACTTTAAACTGCACAGAATTAACAACGTTGCTTTCTGCAAGGGCCCATGTGCCTTTGCTCCTCTTTTAAGTCTTATGGAAGGGACCAATCATCTCCAAGCCCTACTCCTGAGTCATCCCTTTTATTTTAACTGTTCTTGCCTTCTGGCAGCTCTGCACATGCGCACTCTGGGAACAGGCTCCCCCTGTTCCTCTGCCTTGCTGAGGTCTGACTCTGGAGGCTCCGGAGGCAGCACGTACCACCCAGATGGCCTTTTTTCTACCTCTGATGCAGAGCCCTTGTCTGAGCCTTTCCCAGACTCCAGGACTGGCCCATGTTCCTCCCCAGCATCCTCAATGTCCAACTCTGCTGCCAGCTCCACAAGCTGTTGGCGGACTACAACATGGGGTGGGAAAGTACCCTTCCCTGCCACACCTACCAAGCCATGCCCACCAAGCCATGCCGTGCCACACCCACCAAGCCATGGCCACAGAACTGGTAGTAAAAATTTTTGAATCCCACCATTGTGTCTGATATAGTTATCTGGGAAGAACTCAAACTTGTTGATCCCAAGGAAGAGGAAGGGGTTCTTAGGACTGGAAGTGTGGCTACCTATCTACTAGATTTATCTTCTAAGGCCTCCTATGTGATGATAGATGGTTGGATCGAAGTAGTGGTGATGCATCTTTTAGGAAGAGGTTAGTTCCATTGTCTCTTAAATAGATGGGGGATTTTACCTCCCTCATCAAGAGTCCAATTTTTGGACTCAAGTATATAAACATTTTTCATCCTATCTTCAATATTTCCTTTTTAAAGTTGATTATTGAGAAAATGTTTGGCTTGCAACTGCAGAGGTTCCTGGAGGAAATGAATAATGAGTAGATGGTGTTATGCATGAAATGAAATGAATTATGAATTGAATTTTGATGTGGGTTTCAGATTCTGATTCCAATACTAATCATACTTGTAGACCACCTGCAGCAGAACTAGAATGAGTTTAATCCATCCATCCTGATTTTCTGTAATCTCCCAGCATCCTTTTACACCATCAGCCGTGAACTCTTTTTGAATCAGCTTCAGGATTGAGATTGACAACAGGGTGTTCCAGTGGTTCTCTCTGCATGCTTTGTGAAATTTCTCAGGGTTCTAACTTCTCTCTCTTCCTACTTATCATCTACATGAAACCACTGACTAAGATCATCCAGTGTCATGGAATTAATTATCATCAGATACATGTCTATCACAAACTGACTAAGTGATCTGCCAGGGTTCTTTCTCAATGATTGAAGGCTTTGGTTCAGCCCAAAGAAGATTAAGTAGACATTGATTTTAGAACAATATCTGGAGGCATTAATTTTTAATTTTAAATGACAGAAAACTGAGGCACAATTTGAGAGTCTCCTCAGATTTATGACTCCTGCTTGAAGAGCAGGTGTTAATTGTCCAAGAGGCCATTTGCACAGCTCCATAATATTATCTATTCCTAAATTTGGATAATCGTCCATCAGTCACTCATTCCTTCATCATGTTCTACTTTGACTATTGCAACATGTAATAGTGGGGCTTCCCTTGAATACAATTTGGAAGCCGCAATTTGTCCATAATGCATTAGCACAAGTAGTTGTGATATAGCATAATGTGCCCATCTAACATCACTACTTTGTGAGCTGCATTAGCTTCCAGTTGGCTATTGGTTCCGAAATGTTGGTCATCACCCATGAATCCCTTCATGGTCCAGAGTTGCGCAACTTGTGCAACTACCTATGTGCAATTATGTCTGGGTTTTTTCATGAGATCTAACAGAGTAGACCAGATTTGGCTTTCATGAAACAATGCCATCAAATGGAAACTAGAAGCCATGCCTTCTTTGTCATGGTACCTGCTCTTTGGAATAGTTTATTTTTCAAGATTTGGATGGCCAGATCCTGTTTAGACTTTAAAATCTCAGCTTTTCCCTTGATCGCTGAGTTAGGATGTCAAATGAATGTATCTAGAAAAAGGTTTAGGACTTTTTAACATGTGTTTTGGGTCGTGATTTGTGATATTTTATTTTGTCTTGTGGGTTTCTTTTTTATTTTTATGTTAGCCATTCAAAATTGCATTTGCAAGTTGAGCAGCCAGATAAATCATTTAAGTAAGATACAATAAATAAAAATCATATCCATGACGAATAGAGAAATGCTGCCGATAGGAACTAAATGTGTAAAACCAGAATGTAATGTAATACTGTCAATTTCTTATTTGAATATTTTAACAAAATGTTAAACAATCTGGGATTGTTTATTATATTAAATAATGGAAATGTCAAAACTGAAGAAAAATTGAAAAGTGACTTGAAATATTTCTTTAGAGAAAATGATCTCTCTCAGCAAAATAATGGAGATAGGATCATTCTACTTAGTTAATTCCATTGTAAAGTGAACTATGCCATTTTTAATAATAGTTTACTCATTTTTTCTCTTTCTCATTAGATTTATTTTTTTGATTTATTAAAATATGATAGTGTCAGCATTAAACCTCCCCTTCTCATTCTTTCTTTTCCTCCCTATGCCCTTCCTCAATCTGACATCATTTATACAGCATATACAAATTGGCTGAAAAGGCTTCAAATAAGGTTAACAGGTGTTGGGTGGTGAGGATGGAGGAGATCAAGGTGTCCATTTTCCTCTCACTTTTTCATATTACTCTACTCAACTTCACAGTAGGGAGAAAAATAATAGGCAATTTACATTAGAGTAAATCATTGCCAAACTCTGCAATAAATCACTTAGATAAGAAAACTTTTACAACTGTTTGTAGATATTAAGTCAATAATGAAAGAAACTTTGTTCCTGCTTTGTGCTTCTGCCAGCAGGTTGTCTAAAACATCTGCTCTCGTACTACGTCACAAGCAATAGTTGTTGCAGGTTAGGCTAGTTCATAATAGAAGTAAATGTATTTTTAAATGCCAGGTCCTAAAAGAAGACATATCTACTTGGTATCTCATTATAAAGGAAATAGCTTTCATGTCACCCTATCAGCAGCTGTGCAGCTTTGAGGAGAGCTTGAAAGGTCACGATCCATACCTTTAACTCTTAACTAATTTACAGGTTTTTGTATGAGAGGAAGAGTGGGAGGAGGAGAATATACATTTCAGAAAAATCATTATTTTCAGTGGTGAAAAATTATATGCTTGATTTTTTTTAACAATAAAAAAACCAAACCATTTTCTCAGTTTCATTCCATTTCCTTCTAGGGCAGAAATGTCATCCTATACCTCTAGAACTATATAATGTAGAAAAAGTTCAGTATTTTTCCTACCAGATCTCTTTCAAGCTGATAACCATTTGTTTTCATCTTTTAAAATTTTCTTATACAAGAACAGAATTTCAGAAAAAGCTCCTCTGGGTGAGGTGGGAAAAGCATATCTGTACATGATCAGTCTAACTCTGCATTCATTTTCTAAGGAGACTATTGCATCCCTGAGCTGGAACTACCATAGCTAGATATGAAAATCCACTCAACCTAGATGCTTGGGTCCAAACCAGGAAAGTTACTAATGGTGACTTACCATTCATAACTTAGATACATACACCACACCTACTCCTTACAAAAACTGTTTCTTTGCCTTGGAATCATACTATAGCCTCATGATTCCACATTAAACATGCATTTGAATTAAGAAGGCACTGCCTGGGTGTGGCAAGATATTTTGGAGTAGGCAGTGCCTTCAAAAGATATAGCTTCATGCAGCATGGTTGTCTACACTCCAAGGCACTTTTTAAATTTCAGAGTCAGAATTCTGCACAGGTCTAATAATCATAATTGGCTTCAATTAAAACCCAAGAAATGAAATCAGGATGGAATCCCTCCCACTGTTTCCTCTACCCACAATTGAATAATATAACAAGAAACCAGTAACAATACAAACATTCTCTAACAATAAAGTAACATCATCTCTATGTCCATCAACAAACAATCTCCAAGACAAACTGAAAAGAAATTCACTATCATCTTTCAGAGAAGCAAACATTTACAAAATTTTGGCATAGCATTACCTAAAACTCTCTCACCACTTTATAATTATATTTTGACAGAGACGTTCTTTATCATCCTTTTCATCAGCATCTGGAAACCTTCAGCTGTTACCAGCCCACCACAAGGCCCATAGCCTATGCCTGGGTTTAGCAGTGCCAGACCAGTAACCATTCTTTTCATTTCTAAGTGCCTCCAATCTAGTGGCTTTGCTGCTCTGTGGAAATTAAAGGAATAGTCTGAGCCAGGCACTCTGATTATAGCCCATCAAGGCTTGCTACAAGTCATTTTGCCCAGAGGCTCCCTTTAAGCTGAATCCAACTTTATATTTTTAAATACAACATTCTACTTTTCTGCTCAGAGAAAGTGTTCCTTCCAAACCAACTTAATTAGTCCTATATGCAACTTAAACCTGCTGACTCCTGCTTCGTATTTTTTTTATCAAGTGAGAGCCAGCTAAAGATTAATATAGAAACTGATTTGAAAGTTCTTTTTAATTCCTAGTAACATTCTATTTAGAAGATTGGTAATAAATATAACATAGAACTGACCATTCTCATTAATGTTTCTGGTTTAAGATAGATTTTTACAGGAAGAAGCATTTAAGAGATGAAAACTGGAGTTTGTAACTCTTGATTTATTTCTAAAACAATCTCATTTTAAAATCCCAGAATTGTAGAGTTGGAAAGGACATTTAAGTCATTAAACCAGCCACCTGCTCAGGAAAGAAATTTAAATTAGGAACTGGTAGGGCCGGTTTTCTCACTTATGGAATGATTTCTAAACATTGTCAGCCCTTGAATTGTTTCACAGATTTGTTTAAACCAGATATTGTTAAACTCAGCTATCAGTATTGACTATATTATTTGAGACAAGAGAAACAGCTCTGTATCAAATCAAGAGAGGTTGCTATCTTGGTGTTAAATCAATGTTTCTCAAGCTTGTCAGCTTTAAGTTGTGTGGACTGCAATTCCCATAATTCCCAAAGCACAATGGCTTGCTAGGGAATTCTGGGAATTCAGGTTGATACCACTTAAAGTTGACAAATTTGAGAAACACTGATTTAAACCAACTCTACCTGTCCTGGCTGTTTTTGGAAGAAGTTATTTTCTTCCTGCTTTTCCTTCTCTGACTTTTAGCAATGGAGGACCAAGATTTTTCTATATACCCCTGAGAAATGTATTTTCTCCAGGATGAATGTCTTAAAGCAACGGTGTCAAGCTGGCGGCCCATGGGCCAAATGCCTTATGTGTAGGCCAAGCCCACCTCAGCTCCGCGAATGGGAAAAACATCATGAAATGTCATGTGACAGCAACATTTTGTGGCAAGTTTGACATCTGTGCTTTAAAGTATGAACTTCCCAATGGCAACTAAAACTTTGGAGTCTGCAGTATGCTGTACTTTATCTTAGTTAAAAAAAATTCAAGAAGGATTCCTGACATAGTTCAGTGAAATGAAAAAGAGCCTCTCCATAGTTGGAGTTCTATTGCTGCCGAAATGGTCTAGCCAAAACATAAGGAATTAAAAGAAAAGGATGGGAGATGTTTGAAGAAATAGAGTTAAAGTTGGTAATGCATTGTTGCTAAATGACCTGAATTTTAAATTTCACAAGCAGCCTACATCTTTTTCAGAACAAATACCTGGAGAAATGTACTTGCTGTTTCCTGCATTGATAGGAATTCAAGATTTCCAGAGCTTATGTCTCTTTTGAAAGAGGTCAATTACAATTACAAGTTGTTGAAACTCATATTGAACCAGTTTGTCTGCAGTTCTACTGATATCCCACCTGAGGCTGCATACCCCAGAACTGTGCTATTACAATCTATCACTCCATTTTTAATTATGATCACAGTGCTGAGATATTCCAAAAATAAGCCGTTCTGAGTTGAATTTTTTTTAAATAACAGGATAAAAATGAAAGCAACCTTGGAACCTGAAGACTACATCCAAAAATATATTATGGTAAGGATATATCAAATTTACATGCAATTATACAATTTGCTCACATTTCTTCAAACCCCCAATAAGGTCATCTAATAACTGGAATATTGAGGTCTATTTTTGCAGACTTGCAAGTGATACTGTGTAAAAGATAAACAGTACTCCCCTCCAAGCTATTTCATTCACGTCCCTTTATTTGAGAATCAAGGGGCCACAAAGTAATATCTGAATCTCATGCAGTGGTTCGAAATGATAATTCTATCTTCATATGAGTAAGAATTTCCATGACATGGCAAAGGCAATGGATGATCAAGTAAATAGAATAGAAATTAGTAGTAATTTTTGTATCCTTGTTGATCTGTGACTTTTCCTGCTTATACAAAAATCCTTGTTTGTTCTAGTACAGAATTTTGTCCTTTGTGACTAGATTGCCTATTTAATGCCAAAGAAAGGTTTAAAAGAGAAGATAATCAGGTTTTGCATTATAATTCATTCATGTACCATGGCTATTAAAAGTACATTTATTTTCTACAGACTCTACCATTTGTATCTTGTCTAATGTTTCTATATAAAGAAATTAAACAAATGTTAAATATTTCAAAACCATAAGGAAGAAGTGCAAGGAAAAGAGAAATACAAAACTCTTGAAGCAAAAAATGTCTTAGAAAATGGGTCTTGATTTGCTATGCATTGATATCATACTATAATGCCTTGGCCTAAATGTCTTTCAGTGTTTTAACCAAATTACCCTTTAAATTACCAGCCAACTGCCAGATGCTTTCCTCATTTATGTCCTCTGTAATTCAAATTCTTTCTTAATTTAAACAAGTGAGATGCTATAAATGTGTCTTTAGTTTAAAAGAAACAGACATACATTGTTGTTTGGCAGAAGAGTGTCAAGCATTTATTGGGTCAAGGAGTCACAGCCCCAGACCTCATGGCAACCTTACAGGATCACTTAGTAAGGACTGGATTATTGGGGACCAGGGCACAAGTAAATTATGAGCATCTCTGGGAGCCAACTGGGATTGTGAAGCTTCCCCTAGCATCTTTCCTTTCTTCCTAATTTTGATGGAAAAAGATAAGCAGATAAGACATATGCATAGTAACAGATCATTTTTGTATGTTTTCAGGTTTTTACTTTTAATTTTGGATTAAAATACATTTGTATTTTTATATAACATTTTTTGATAGTTCTGTACGTAGCTAATATTATTGTAAGAATTTCCCATCAAAGGTTGTATTGCCAACGTATTACAATGTATACAGCTCCTCTTGTAGACTCAACACAAATAAGGAATGCTTCTAATCTCTTTAAAAAACAAGCTGTCATATATGTGTTAATCTGCCAGAAATGATCTCTATTATCTCTTATAATGTTCTTCCATTATCCCAAGTAGCGATAAATGATAATTTAATACCAGAGAGACTTTACTCCTTAGCCAAGGGGTATTGCAAAAAGTATTAATAGTCAATGCATATTTTGTCTTGTTTTCATTATGCCTATTTTTAACTTGTCAGATAAAACATAAAATGTCCATATAGATTAGGAAAAGGAATGAGAAAATTCAATCCTGTCCATCTGAAAAGAAAAGACAATTATCTTATGTCTTTTCCCCATGTTTACATTTCCAAACCTGCTGCTAAAAATATTTATTAAATACATTATAGTGCGCCATTTTTTTAATTTTATAAGCTAGGAGTGGAAGAATACAGAGACAAAGAAATCATTGACCATACTCATCATGTTTGTAAAAGTATTTAATAGTGCTGGATAAATAAATACTCTACTCCAGTGTTTCTCAACCTTGGCCGCTGGATGATGTGTGGACTTCAACTCCCAGAATTCTGGGTAATTCTACTCTAATTGGGTACGTGATCCAGATGAGGACATTCTGGCACCTTTCTTCTCTGGAGTAGAAAATTTAAGTTTGCAGTGTATCTTTTAATTTATAGCTAACATCACACATAATTTTTTCTCAGACTATGTTACACATAGTTTGTTTCTAATATTATTTTTATGCCTCAATTATTTCTTCAAATAAAGCTAAAATTAAGGATGTTGTACAATCCTACTGAATTCTATTGCCTGACAGTATGTATATAGTATATACATACTATATATAAGTATTTATTCATTGAATCTAGTGGATTAGTAGTCTAGTGTTAATCCAACTTAATTTAAGAGCCATTAATTTTTACTATTCTGCTATGACCATACCTGACTTTATATCTAGTTAATTCTTTTCAGCTGCGTTATGGAAGCCAAATATTTCTATACAAACTTATATATGGTATTATAGGACTTTGAAAATCAGCAAGGATCAGCAATATATTTGAAGTAGCAAAGAGAAAAATGTGTAACTAAATTGATTCAGGCCACCTCAGAAGTAATTTTTTTTTGCCTTCTAAGAGACCTAATCCTAGATGTTTAGATTACAAAATATTGGTTTAAGAGCTCAGAGATCCTAACTAGGTCTGTTGTATAAGTTATCATTGTAGAGCCAGAGAAAATGGTTGCAACTGACAGCTTCTTTTGTTAAAAAGCAAAACAGGATACAGGTAATAGAATTTTTTTTTGTATGGGATCACATAGAGGGTCATGACCTCTTTTAATTCATTGACCACTAAGTCTGCATCAGTGTCAGAGAAACAGGAAAAGAGGACATGTTAAAAATATGAGATCAAATGATAAAAAGGAATGGCAAAGGAACAGACTGTTTAAGCTCCTATAGTAAGATCCATGTTACTGTCTTTTATCACTTCTTTTTTTAAAAAAAGATCTTGCTTTCATACAGTGGTGGGATTCAAAAATTTTTACTACCGGTTCTATGGACGTGGCTTGGTTGCTGTGGCATGGCATGGGCATGGCCTGTTGGGCGTGGCTTGGTGGGCATTGCAGGAGAAGCATACTGTAAAAACTGTAAAAACTCCATTCCCACCCCACTCCAGGGGAAGTGCGAATTACTGCAAAATTCCCATTCCCTCTCCAAATTCCTTTTGTGAATCTAATTTATCCAGATCTTAACGCATCTGAATATTTTCCACAGCCATTATTACTTAATCAAACTTTTTTAAAAAAAACTTTCAACTAAAAATTTCATGTTACCAAAAAGTCTTTTTCTAGATATCAGCCATCCTTAATTTTCTATAATCTGTTGCTTGATGTAATTTAGCCTGGAAACAAAAAATGCTGAATCAGAAAAAAACAGGAAATATGTTTTTTTCAATTCAAGATTAAAAGAAACATAAAATAAAATAAACTCCAAGTAGTTTGCAAATTTAAAAAATGAAAAAACCCTTTGATAAGAGTCCAATATTAATGTAAAATAAATGAAAGCACTTTCACCATCTAGGGAAACACTGTGTTTTCTTATGGAGAAATGCAAGTTATTCAAATTAACAGCATAAATCAAAGGGAAAAACAGAAGAAAAAGAACAGCTAGAGTCCAGCAGGGGGTTAAATAAATCAGCAGCTCAGTCTGCTTTAAAGATAAAAAGCAGACTAAAACAGAAAATTCAAAAAGCAAAGTTAAAACCCAGGCATGCTTAAGAAAATGAACTTCCAAACTGAAGATGGATGACCAGTGACTTTCCAACCACTGCCAAAGGGAACTGGAATCTTCAAGACTTCCCTTTCCAGACAGGTCCATGACTATCCAAAAGCCACCTTGGGTCATTCCTAAATGTTCCCATTCAAATCCAGGGAACAGCACTGCCAGAGAACCAGCTTTGCAGCAAAATCAACAGATTGTTGGCAAGAGAGAAAAGACATCTTACTGTTCAGCAGCCATCTTGGGAAGGAGCTCTAAACTCCACCAGTCCCTCTAAACATGTCAAGACACACATTATATCTTGGTAAATTAGCCAAGAATACTAGGTAGTATCTATTAGATAATAAAACTTTTTAAAATCTTTATGCAAGGCATTTGTGGAAATGGTAAGGTACTGGAGTTAAGTATATTGGACATGGACCAGGAAAGCATAGATCAAGGCCTCTCTTGACTATGCCAGTCTGTGTCAGCCAAATCAATTTTGTTGAATAGTTTATAGTATGTATGTGTGTGATAGAGAGAGGAGGGGGCAGAGAAGGAGCTTCATCAAAGAAAGAGCTTTCCAATCCACCAAATTCTCAAACTTAGTGTTTCAGTGTTAGCGTTCTCTCTAGAACCTTTATACTGTTGCACCAAAATAATAATAATAATAATGATCCTTTAAAAGGTAAATGTGACATAGTTGCATGCCCATTTTGTTGTTATTATGGTTTGTTATGATGCTACATACTTTGACTTCAACTACAGCATGCAATATGGCAGAATACGGTCAGAATAGGATGTTGAAATCAATCAATGATAGAAGCTAAATCTGGATGGGATAAACATCTTTACATAGCAAAGACATAGGTACTATGAGATCCATGGCTCATTTGTCATACTATTGACAAAGTTTTATCAGTTATTATTAGCCTATCTTTGTCTTTAAACCACTTTAACATTAAACATGATGAGATAGATACTTTTTATCATGCGAATAAAATCTGAACAACTAGCAGGTAAAATTTGTCTCTGGGTGAGAAAGTGAGTTTATATGCAAATATTTACCACGATCTATGTATTATGCTTAACATAAACTTTTTGGGATTGTTCTACATTTGACATATATTTTAGTCTTCCATTTATTAAGTATTTAAGGGCAGAGAACATTGCATTAATTTGCTTTATTTTCATTTTTTTTCTTTTTAAGAAACTACTAAAACTGTTTCCTTTACAGCAAGCCATCCATACATAATCCTCCCTAGGATTTTGGAGGGAAAAAACCCCGAAGCTAACATTTTCAGGGTTTATAAATTGGTTTGATTTATTTCTGTCTCTAAGGCCTAAAACCATTTATTAAAATAACAAAACATTCTCCAATGCTGGTGATGGAAGAACAAAGTCTCCCCGTTGACTGTGTGGTGAGGGTTGACAGATGGCCAAATGGGGTGATAGATTTGATTTTAATGTGTCTTAAGAGAGTAAATGAACCAAAGGCAATCTTCATCTCATGTGAAAAGTTGGATTTTTGTGTGGCTTGTCTGCAACACTGAAGTGCAATTCTCACAGCACTTCATTGATTTTCCAATCAAGCATTACCATTCAGATGGCAAAAAAACAGGGTCACACTACTTTTATAAAGGTTTTCCTGCCTCCAGCAGCACACAATTTGTCTGGAAGAGCTTGCAAGAACTAGGATGCAGGTTTCACCTGATTCAGCTTATTCAGTTCAAACTGAACTTTGCATAAAACAAGGCAATTTGGTCAGGGAAGACACTTGCATCCCAAACAGTATGAAAATAAAACTGCAGTCTTTCCCATCTTTTATAACAAGGGTGACAAAGAATATTGTATCATTCCTTGAAGACTGGCAAGAATGCACATGACAGGAGAGACTTTGGTATCACCTAGGGTTGCATAAAAGCAGCAAGCAATAGGATACCAAGAGATTTTCAGCAGCATCCTCAGTTTAAATTTAATTTATTTTGATTTCTATCTCGCCTTCCAGTGGCAGAATGAACCTTGATGATTTTTCTTATGATTCAAGCACTTAAGGAGTGGGGGTTTTAGTTGTAAGAGAAATGTTAGCAGATAAAAAAAAGAAATGTTATGACCCATTCAAGTGTATTTTACTATGCTATAGACATTGAGAATGAATAAGTATCCGTTCCTACCTATAATAATGCCAAATATGACATTGCATATAAGTATGTAAAGATTAGCATTTCAGCAAACATAGCTCAGTGATGGAAATAATGAGCTCAGCAAGATAAAACAATCAGTTCTGACTAAAACTAAAATTACTTCTTTAGTTCCTTTTCCCCCAAACTTGTAAAAGCAGCATTGAGAATATGCTCCCTTAGGCCATCATTTGGCTTTATGGCTTTGAAGCTTTAAAAGTAATATAAATTCTTTGAGTAGTGCTTGGTTCCCGTTGGTTTCGTAGACACTTTCAAGTCACTTTCTTGTCAGCAAGATGCAAGTAGTTTGCCATTATGTTCTTCTGGAATGTATTTATTTGCTGTTGGTTTTGTTGACTTCCCAGGCTGATCTACAGCCATGGGAATTCTTGGCAGTCTCACAAGTAAGTATGAGCCAGATCCAATCCTATTCAGTTCTTTAACTTCAGCTAAGTCCTTCTAGAGAGCCCAGCTTTTCTGACTTTCTCTATAGCCCACATTTATTTTAATTATCCTCTGCTTTAAAAACAAATATCAAATCCATAATCTATTAATACGGCTCTTTCAGCATATTGCAACATAAAAAAAAATATTGTTGATAAATCTTCAATAACACAGAGAGAAACGTTTAAGCATTCTATGACCAATGATTCCCCCTCAAATCCTGCTGCATTGCCTCATTGTGGTAGGGAGATGTTCCTGGTAAGGATCAGCAAAATGCCAGGATTTTATGTCCGTTGAGAAGTTTTATAATGCTGGGAAAAATAAATAGGAAGAGAGAGAAAAAAGGGCACATCCTTAAGAGTAGCAAGATGGATGGACACAATCACACTGAGAAGACCTGAAGGACCATGTTGGGAGAGAGTTCATTCTGGATAAAATATACCTATGTAATCTTAAGAATTGATAGACCAGCACCATCACCACCACATTATCATTGTCATTATTGTTGTCTTCTTATTCTTATTTATTTATTTATATAGTTTTCCCCAACCTGGTACTTTCTAAATGTACTAAGATTCTAGTTCCTAGAATTGATAGAAGATTCCTAGAAAATAACCAAAATTATTTTGACATGAATAACATACTCCTATCTTAGAATAACCTCTGCATTGATATATCACTACAGATGTATTTTACATATACACATATCTTATACTGTGCAGGCATAATGACTATGTCAGAGACTGATTTATAGATATATTTGCAACCCTCTCAGTAATTTTGATGTGTTTATATTTATGTATCAGTTGTTTTCATGAAGTCTTTGCTAATGCACATAGTAATCTGCTCATGTGTAAATATTTGCCAAAGAGGTCTGCCAATTTTCAGCATATTGCTGCCAATCACTACAAAGGCAGCAACAATATTGTAGAGAAATATTAGTGGATCTGCATAGCAAATGGTGCTCATCAGCAGTTCAGTACTCAATCAGGTTGCATATGATGGCGCCACTATGCAGCACATAAATCAAGGAAACATACTCATATAAAATGAAGTCTTTGTATATTAATCTGCCAGGTCAATGAAAGGAAATGGCACAATGAAACAATTCATGTCCCATTCTCTCTTTATTCTTTTGCAGCTATAAAGTAACAAGACAACTCTTCTGTCACACGTTTCCAAACACCGACTTACTGTCATGCTTATGGTGTTATAATAACAGAAATACAAGTTTCACAGATACTTGGTGAGTCATGCACTTCAATGCAAAATATACATAAGAATAGTGGTTTGCCAGTCTGAAAATAGGCACATTGAGATATAAATTATGGCCGGGCAGACATCTGCTCTGTCTAGTTTAGCTTACATGGAAAATTGGGACGATTCATTTCACATAATTACATTCTTGTCTTTCCAAATGCAATGGGTAAAGGAACACATGGGACCTTTTCTTTTTCTTTTTTTCTTCAGAATTCAAGTGAATTAGCACTTGTGAGAATATTAGTAGACATTACTATAACAGAGGTATAGCAGTCATCAATGCATTATTTCTAGTTTTGCACTCCCCCCAGAATCGTGGCTTTTTTTCCCTTGCCATTCTTCAGTTTGAAGAATCTATTTTTGAAATTATTTTCAAAGGGAATGAAAAATGTAAAAGGAATTCTTATGGGTGGGACCCAAGATTCTTGCATCACCTTTATGAACGCGTACAGAGGTCTGCAGCAGACTGCAATTACTCTGAAAGTCTTCATTCCAGCAAAACCCTTTAAAGAGTCAATTCTAAGAAAACAACTCAAATAGCTTATGATGCTGTTCCTAGATAGAAGTGTCACAGAAAGACAATTGCGGTATCCTTCATCCCTCGCAACAAGAATGTAAGCTCAAATGTTGTTTGACCAGAGCAAAGTATGGACAATATGTTATAGTTTTGAAAGTAAGGAACAAACAAATGAAGGAAGCTGAAAAGATTTATTGAAAGAAAGATAAAATAATTTTTAATAAAGCGGAAAAAATATTCACAGTCAAAGGACCCAAATAAAGCATGATAATATCAATAGAGAAGTGTGAATGCAGAACAGACCATTCTATCTTTGACAGGGCAACAGTGAATGTTCTTCAGACTATATCCAATTAGCGCATAATGCTTTTGCTGAGTGTCAGAGCTATCCTGAAGTTCATCCCTAGGAAGGCTTTCAAAGCATATATAGCATACTATTGCAATTACTCATATCTTTCATTAAGTCCATGTGTTGTTTACACTTTTTGGCTATCAGCTTTCAAGCGGTTATGTGAATAGTACGATTTACAGGTGGCTGACCTTGAAGATGGCCAAATACCTCTGAAGGAAGAGATAACACTCCCTGCATCAAGCAATGAAAAACAACAGAGAAAAACAGTAGGAGGCAAGAAAGGGAGAGAAGCTCAGAAACTTGCTTAAAGAAAGGTCTAATATCTTACCAAGTCATACGATACATAAGAATATAAAAACCAGTTTATATAGGGAAATAGAAAAATGGATCACACCATCTCCATCTTCTTTCTGTTACAGAAGTACAAAGAAGTCCTCAGGGGAAACTAAAAAAAATCAAATAGCAGTGATAACTAGGGAATCAACATCCCACTTTTTTTTCTTTCATTACAATGCATGTAAAAAAAGGATAGGACTTCAAGATTTGTAAATAGCCACTGTCTTGATTTTGATATAGACTTCCTATGGGAACAAATGGGGCAGGGGAAATTATGAAATAAAGGCCATGACAAATACATAGGTACATTAATGTACTAAGTATTACGTATTTGCATCCATCTCCCCCTTGGTGTGGTTGATTTGAATGTTGCTAATTTTATTCATTACTAATTGTTGGTTTTAACCTTCTCTAAACTGCCCTGAATTGGAAGGCGGGCTGGCGGGCAGGCAGGCGCAGGGAAGGAGGGAATTGAATATTCAAATTTTGAAATATTGACTTGATATCCACTGCTTTGTACATTTAAAATACAGTAGTACTCAGTGGAGCTATGCAATTCAGTTATACACACCTGTTTGTATACAAGACATAATGAAGAAGCTATTAGATATAAGCATAACATTTTATTAAAATATCCCTTTTCTGTTTATAATTACTGATCTCACCTTTGTTCGGATGAGATGAAACCTGAGGTTCTTTTTTAGTCTTATTGTCTATTTTTTGGGGGGGAAATACCCTAAAGGTATTTGAATTCACAATTCTTTATTAAGAGCTATAAATAGCATTATTCAGAATGCTTTTTAAAAACAGTCTTTACAGTTTTAAAAATGGAGAACAAAGACTATAATTCACTGTTTAAAAAGTGTCAGTTCCAATAGTTTTCGGCCTAACCAATTTACATTCTACTTGTAATATTAACATTATTGTAGTTAAATAAAACACTCCCTGTGTGTTTACATTTTAAATGACTTTTTATTGCACTTGTGCTTTTGTTTACAATTAACTAATAAAATATTTATTTTATCTCAGAAATATAACAAGGTTTTTGTATTTTAATTAGATTTTATCCAAAATCTTCTCCTCCCTTTTAACATCTTTTATGACCCAATCTACCACAGGATGTGTTTATCAGAAAATCTCATTATTTTTTAATACATGGCTATTTATTAGTATATTGTGCATATAATAAACTATGCATTGCTTTGAATTGATGAATAAATTTACATTCATTTGAAAAAAAAATGAATGGCCTTATTCAGTTAATCTTACATTTCTTATCTCAGAAACACTAAGAGTATGATATTTACATGTTTTAATATATCTTGAGGTTATGTTTATGACTGTACAAGTTTTACTGTAACAGTATGCAAAAATTATAATCCTGGAAGTGGGGCATCATGCATTTTTGAATTGTTGACTAATTCTAAACTGCCTTCTGTGGCATCAGGATTGATTTCTTACAATCCATATAAGAAAACAAATACGATACATTATTTTCACAAGCAACATACAGACGGTGATATAATGACATCCCCAAAAGTATTTGACTGTTTTCTGTTGGGAAAGAATAGAATATTTTGTATCATCTAGCATGACTTCACTATTATTTTTGTTCTTTTTTAAAAAAACTATTTGTTTCCCCAAATGCACTGAATTATAAAATACTGGATCCCTGAAAAATGAAATTGTCACTGTCAGTATTGTAATCTATTACTTTTTAATCATAATCTGTACAATCATAATTTGTAACTATAGCTTGTGTGTTTGAGAGTGTGGGTGTATGTTTTTCAGTTAACACATACTAACTCATATTTTATAATTAGGCTATTCTACATTATTAATTATTACAATGTTTCCTTCCAGTTTTTATTTACTGTTGCTATTAACTGATTTATTTTCCATCCAAGACTTTCAGGATGATTAAGTAACAAATGAGGAATTACACGCTGATAATCTCCATTTTACTATGACTTACAATTGCAAAAGACTCTGTTCTGTAAAAGGTGATGTGGGGCTTATAATAATGTAGAATTTAGTATATTCAAATGACATTTGAAAATACTTATAGAAATTATGTAGAAAAATGGAAATATATTAGTTATATATATTTAGATAACTATCTACCTTAGAATTTATCGATGGTGCTGAAGGAAAACAAATCTTTTCCTAGTTTCAAGACATATATAAAATTTATATTTTTGCTATGTGATAAATAAACTAAAACATTTCCATTCTCCTTCTTCATGCAGGTTAATTTTATTTTAAGTGAATTTTAAATTATATATAAATTTTTATATAAAATTATATATCAATTTAAAATATTATTTAAATAAATAAAATTTCACTGGAGAAACTTTAAACAGCATTTTTACAGAAGAAAGATAAGAAAGAATAAGTAACGACTGTATCTTATTTTATTCTTCTTAACAGAAGATAAAAACAATACCATGTTGAACCTTTCTAGTTTCCTTTTGCTACAAAAGAGATTTCTGCTTTTCTAAGCCAGTCCCAGGTTACTTTAGTATTTCCTAGATATTCTCCTGTTTTGAGCTGGTACAATTATTGCAAATATCCAATTGTGCTGAACCAGAGGCGGGTTTCAAAACCCGTTGCTACTGGTTTGTTCATGGGCGCTTGTGCGCGATGCTTCTGCACATGCGCAGAAGCATCTGGACGGGTGGGTGGAACTTTCCACCACCGCTACCAGTTCGCCCGATCCAGGGCAAACCAGTAGCAACCCATCACTATGCTGAACTTTAATATCGTCATAGCGAACATAGGAAGTCTGAAACAAAACTTCATAACTTTGTGACTAATGTACCCAACAAAATGTTATGTGTGTAAAATGAATCACAGAAAGGCTAACTGATGTATCTACAAATTAAAAGTGATGTTGCTGATTCATATTATGTTTGAACTGGGGGAGTTCTGAGGAATTCAAAATCTCCTGTTTCTAAGCAGCCATATTTAAAATAGACATTCAAGGGATTTCCTCACTGAAACATTAAAATTATATTTCTGTAGAAAGTCAGCAACCCCCCCCCCAGAAGAATGAAATATTTTAGGAAATATTAAAAAGGCAGAAAACTATATTTCCCTAAAAAAGAAATAGAGAAACATGCTCTTGAAGACAGAAAGCAGCCTCCAAGTCTTTTTAATAGCCCCAGCAGATACTGAGGCCAGCTTTTAGAAATGCAGATTTGGTAATCCATTCAAGATAGGATATTTCAAGACAGGATATTTTAAAACAAAGACAGAATGGTAGGATTAGCCCTCACTCAAGATCCAACATAGGACAAAGCCATTAAGCCACAATAGGAATTGTTGCATCACTCTCAGAGCAGTCCAAACTACAACAAAACTTAGCTCAAACACCTAGGATTTGTACTTTGCCTATAGACCCAGCTATGACCCCTACATAACCCTACATGGCCCCATGGGAGTCTGACAACAGCCAATAGAATATATTTTCTTGCACAGGAACAGGAATCTCAAGTGCAAAGCTTAAAGAAAGTATAAAATCCTTCACTCTCAATTCCATTTTGTCAACTCCCAGAATCCATGTGGTTCTGCTTCATCATTAAATCATCTTTCCAATCAGCCTCCATGTTTCCAGTGTCTTTCTCCCAGTTTGGAACTGAACCAGACAGATATTTCTTCCCACATTTCTAATTATTATAGATTTATCAACAGCATGCTACCCACCAAATGAAGAAGTTTATTAATTTATTGATATGATAAAGTGCTCCACTATGGAGCCTTGTTCAATTTTTATGCTCATTAAAATGTGTGGATTTCAGTTCCAGTTGAAAGATAGCATTGCTGAGCTAGCTAGCTATTAGTTTAATTACAAGTCAAAGTGTTGGCATTGATCTTTAAAACTATACATAGCTTAGCACCTGAGTATTTGCTGAAACACCTTCTCCACTTATTTTCAATCCATTCAACACTGATAACATGGGAGAAATTGAGATTGAGGTTCATAGCAGGGATGGTATTCACTTACCTTCACTACCAGTTCGCAAATGTGAGCATGCGCATATGCGCGCTCGCTACACTCGTGCACACCCCTCCACACATGTGCAGAGCCTTCTGCAAATGCACAGAGGGTCAAAAATGGGACGTGATGATGTCTGGGTGGGTGGGCAGAGCCTGCTGCTGCCGGCATTACAGGATAGTGTGATCTGGATAGAGCCAGCTGAATTTCACCACTGGTTCATAGGGTTATCTTTTCTATGGGTATATCTTCAGTTGAAACAACCTTCTTGCAGAAATTTAACCTATCCTAATTTTACAGGCTTTCCATAAAGTATTAAAAATTGAGTTATTTTAAAGATCTTTGTGGAAATTAGTTTACACCATCAGGCTCACTGATTATTATTATTATTACTAGTTAAGAAATAGCTATGGGCCACCACCAAGAGCAACTTGTCTTTCTGAATTACCAGATACAGAAGCTTTCCAGCAAAAACAATTAGGTATTCTAGAACTGAACTTAAAGTACATTTAGAATTATATGGATGAAATTGATCCAGTTCCTAAATAAAACAGTATGTTTCCACAGAAGCACCACAGGGCACTTGCTCATAAAGCCTTAACACCCAGAAAGGACCTGGATCTAATAAAAGGTAACCAAGTTCACAATCTGCATTTGAAATAATGTAGAATATATATGCATATACATTTGTATTTTCCAAAAGTCCTTCCTTCTTTTACTTTAGGATTAGTTATAGATATGTTTCTTGTTCACTTATACATGGCAAGAGGGATAGGAATATTAGAGAAGATCAAGAGGCCATAATTTTTCCACTGCATCTCTATTAACTAAATTTGTATAATGTGCACATACTAGATTAAGAATTGATCATTTGGTCTGGTTTTCTGACACAGGAATCCTTATCCAAGAAAATAGAATGAAGTCAGTAAGGTTTGATCAGACAAAGAAACCAGCAGAAACTAGTAGCAAATAGTTAACACAGATAGAATCATTGTCAAGCTGAAAGTTCAGAAACTAGCAAACCACAGGGAAAAAAACCCCCATATATATGCACCATATTTCTTGGTGCTTATTAAAGGGAACAATCTTTGAAAGTAAAGAAAAGAACATTAATTTAAATTGGGCAGGAAAGCAAAACAAATACCATAACTTTTTTTTAAAATCACAATTTATAAATAGCAACCCAAACTGTCTGTTTGACTTAGCAAGCATATGAGGTTTAATTTAGTTCTCAGTATGTCAATGAATTCCAGATGATTTTTGCAGTCATATATTATGGATACCATCTCTTCAGTGTTTCAGAGAATCTTGAGAAGCCAAAATTGTGCCAATTGTATCTTTTAAGAGAGGATGCAATTGTTAAGCAATAGTGCATAGTTCCATTTAAAAAACAATGAAATTTAATAGGTAGTCAAATGAAACATGGCATAAAAATTATTCTCTTTGGAAAAGTAAAAAGAATTAGGAAGAGGAAATGAAAACTTTTAGATGTTTTCCTTCTCATGCAATGCTTATATTGGCCCTGAATCTGGAATTTCTTATGCTTAAATTTAAACACCTGAGCAATCTTGAGGAGGTCTCCAACAAAAAGAAATAGAAAATTACATCTGTTCAAAATTATTAGCATGATGAGGCTTCATCTGGTGAATGATAAAAACTGAATTCTATTTTAAGGGTGCATACAAAATAAGTGGGAAAATATTCACACAAAATTATTAAATTAGTGAAACCTTTGCATTAACCAATGAGGCTGAGAATGTAAGAGGGAAAGGTGAAAGGGAACATAAGAGAAAAACAACTGTTACTCCAACAATTACATTGAATAAAGAAATAACTTTTTTTAAAAAAAATGAGCAATGTAGTAATTTCTTGGACTTTAGCATAACACAACCAACCAGGATAGATAAGTCACTTCCAGTTTCATATTTTGAGGTACAATGATACTGAACAATAAACAGCATGTGGCAGTTACATTTTTTTTTGTTTCACGCACCGAAAGATTCTAAAGTTTCATTGCATTGCTGTAGGTTGGTAGATCACAATCTATTATATGCCATCTTTAAGCTGGCTAAGCAAAGTCCCTGGTACTTACTCTATAGTTTCCAAGCATTTGTCTTTTTTCAAATGACACTGTAGCTAGGAATGTTGAAAGACTAAAAATATTGTTTTGTTCTTAAAGGATAAAACAATGGCTAGAAATCTTTGACAACTTTCAGTGTATCACAAGATAACATTGGAAATTGTTTAATTGTTTATTCAGGTAGTACCTCAATAAATGTATTGTAATTGTCAAATGTTTCTGCAACATAAAACCTTAATAAAAGTAATACAACTGGTGACCTGCCAGATGAGCGGTTGAATGAGCTAAAAGTAACACAATGATATTTAGCAGAGATTAGTGTCAAGTTTTTCACTTAGGAAACAAATATGAAGTGCATTAGGAAATGTACAGTATTTGACGTATACTATTTGTGAAAAGATCACACAATAAGGACAGAATTAGCAATGTGATATGGCTGCAAAAAAATTCAATGTTACACTAAATTCACATGTTTAGTATTCAAATTTTAAAAGGAAATTGTTCCAGTTATGATAAAACTGGTTCCAAATGCATGTTGGAACAGCCTCACTTCCAAATAAGTTCTAATAAATTTTGGTATACAAGTTATCCTGGAATTGACTCCAATAGTCTTCCTCCTGATTTATTTGGTAATGCTTGTAACCGCTTTGAAGTTATATATACATAGAGACTATATATAGGGATTGACAGAGGTTCAAAGTGATTAACACCTTCTGATTCATGCCAGCCCTAATTTTGTTCCTACAACTGGTTGTGAGGATTATGTTAACCAAGTTACAACCAACCTTGAGTTCCAACATCTGCAATAGACTAGGGAATGTTTCAACTACTAACTCGGGATGTGGGTTGGAATGAGAGAGAAGCAGTCCAAAGTAAAACTTGCAAATGAAATACAAGCTAGGTTAATTCAAAAAAGCACCCAAGACAAAATGACTCTTCTAATCCAGATTTGTTTGATCATTGATGGAACACTAGAAAAAAATTATGTTTTCCGCTTTGTACAGGCTGTAGTAGTACTGTCTGGATCACCTGTGGTATTTCATTTCATTGTAGTCAAACACCTTAAGTTCAGCTGGACACTATATCAGGAATGCAACTTCCTCTCTAGTCATTATGCACACCACAGTGTTTTTTTTTTCTGGTCAATGTCCTTCATATTGTTTCTTTTACTGATTTTTAGAAGTTCACCAGTGGACATAAAAGCTTGGTTTTTTCAAAACATGATCATTAATAAAGCAGGGAAATGTGAGGCTACGATGAGAAAGTATCTTTTTAAAACCAGATAAAAAGGCAAGAATTCTGGCATTTTCCTCCTTTGGCCCAAGTGATAGGAAAAATGAAGAATTCCAGTGTCTGAATTTTCTTTTCTCTCTCTTTTTTTTTTTTACAATCTGTTCAGAAAACATAAACAAGAATAGCAACCCACTAATCGGGGACCATAGTAAACGCAGTATGGACCGAATATCAGTCCATCCTTGTAACCAAAGCTCAGACTGAGTTAAAATCCAGAATTCCTTAACTGTTTTAATTTCTAGCAAGTTTACATAGACAGCAGGTATGGGTTCTACTTACCTTTACTACTGGTTCGCAGCGGGATTACGTGCGCGCATGCAAGCAAAGTGAGCACATACGCCTTGCTTTTGCGCATGTGCAGATTGCTGATGATGACATCCGGGGTGATGGGTGGGGCCTCCTGCCAGTTTTACTACCGGTTCTTGTGAACTGGTCCGAACCAGGGGCAATCCACCACTGATAGACAGGTCCAGATTGACAAGATCAATTAATAAATAATTAATAGGTCAGTCCTCAAATCAGTTATCTTGCAAACTGACCACAATCATTTGCCCCAAGTAGAGCCTGGTAAAATCACAGTGGAAGACTGGAAAAAGTGACAGGAATATTATTCACTTTTACTTATAGTCACAATTGTTTCCTGAGCTTTCATTTTTAGTTCTGTGACAATGTCCTTTTCTGTAAGTGAATTCTGGTGATAATTAATTGATTGACCTTTCATTATTCTCATTTTCCTATCCATTTGGTTTCCAGGAAATTTCACCCTTTTCTTTCGCCTATTCACGCATATACACACACACATTTTAATTTGCAATTGTACTAGCTTTTATTTACTTTTTACTTATTTTTAGCTTTATTTCCTCACTTATCTGCTGTATATTTTTTGAAAATAAATCATTTTATTTTTTATAGATACCTATTTGTGCTTTGCTTCTCTTAATAAAATAGCAATAACTGAAAGGAGACACATATGTTCAAGAAAATTATTATTTAATTTTTTTAACAGGTTAAAATGAGATCCTGAAATGGGATGGACAGTCCCTGCATATATTTTTTTCTCATCAAGGGCATATTACTTGAAGAAGTTTAGAAGTTTAAAAGTTTATTTAATTTATATACCGCCCTACTCCCGAAGGACTCAGGGTGGTGAACAGCCATAAAATAAAACACATTAAATACAATGTTTAAAACAAATTAAAATCTAATTAAATACTTTGGCCGTGAACGATATTTAAAATCCCAATAATTTAAAACCAATTTAAAATTTATATTATTTTTAAAAGAGGAGAATTAAGCCAGGCCCGCCTGGTGAAATAAAAAGGTCTTAAGAGCGCGGCGGAAGGTGCGTAGGTCTGGGATCCTCCGTATCTGTGGGGGGAGCTCATTCCAGATAGTGGGTGCTCCCACAGAGAAGGCCCTCCCCCTGGGGACCACCAGTCAACATTGTTTGGCCAACGGCACCCGGAAGAGCCCCTCTCTATGAGAGCGTACCAGCTGGTGGGAGGCTATTGGCGGCAGCAGGTGGTCTCATAGATAACCAGGTCCTAAGCCATGGAGTGCTCTAAAGGTGGTAACCAAGACCTTGAAGTGCACCCGGAAGACCACCGGGAGCCAGTGCAGCTCGCGCATGAGCGGTGTCACACGGGAACACCATCTTGCTCCCGTACCCACCCGCGTGGCTGCACTCTGTGCCAGTTGGAGCCTCTGGGTGCTCCTCGAGGGGAGCCCCATGTAGAGAGCATTGCAGTAGTCCAGACGGGAAGTGACGAGGACATGAGTGACTATGTGTAAAGAGTCCCGATCCAGAAAGGGACACAACTGATGTATCAGGTGAACCTGATAGAAAATTCCCATGGTCACAGCCGTCAAGTACTCTTCTAAAGACAGCTGTGAATCCAGGACAACACCCAAGTTGTGAGCCCTCTCCGTGGGGGCCAGTGATTTGCCCCCAATAGTCAGTGATGGCACCAACTGACTATATCGGGATGTCGGAAACCACAGCCACTCAGTCTTGGATGGGTTGAGTCTGAGCCTGTTGCTCCCCATCCAGATCCATATGGCCTCCAGGCACCGGGACATCACTTCAAGGGCATTGTTGGGGTGGTCCGGGATGGAGATGTACAACTGAGTATCATCAGCATATTGATGATACTTCACCCTGAAACCACGGATGATCTCGCCCAGCGGCTTTACATAAATGTTGAACAGAAGGGGTGACAGGACTGACCCTTGTGGTACCCCACAAATGAGCACCTCGGGGTCGACCTCTGCCCCCCTGCCAACACAGACTGCCACCGGTCAGAGAGAAAGGAGGAGAACCACTGCAACACGGTGCCACCCACCCCTAACTCTTCCAACCGGTGCAGCATGATACCATGGTTAGTGGTATCAAAAGCCACTGAGAGATCTAATAGAACCAGGACAGAGGAGCAACCTCTGTCCCGAGCCTTCCAGAGATCATCTACCAAAGTGACCAATGCCATTTCTGTGCTGTACCCAGGCCTGAAACCCGACTGGAACGGATCCAATACACTGTTTCATCCAGGTACTGGGGGAGCTGTCGCGCAACCACACTCTCGACAACCTTCGCCACAAAGCGAAGGTTGGAGACCGGACGGTAATTAGATAACATTGCCGGGTCCAGGGAAGGCTTCTTAAGGAGAGGCCTCACCACCGCCTCTTTCAAGGTGACGGGGAAGTCACCCTCACTCAATGAAGCATTTATAATCCCCTGGAGCCAGCCTCACGTCACCTCCCGGGAAGCCAGCACTAACCAGGAGGGACACGGGTCCAACAAACATGTGGTCGTGTTCAGTCCACCCAGAATCCTGTCCACATCCTCAGGAGCAACAGGATCAAACTCATCCCAGATAACATTCACAGGACTCGCCCCAATCATTCCCCCTGAGACCACCCAGTCGGAGGCCAGATCTTCTCAAATCTGAGTGATTTTGTCATGCAGATACTGTACGAAGTCCTCGGCTCTACCCTCCAATGGGTCCTCCTGCGCTCCCTGGTGGAGTAGGGAGAGGGTCACCCTAAACAGGGCATCGGTTGACATTGATAATATTGTGAGCTTCTTCTGGGTTTCAATTCTGTTAAAATGCTTCTGCTTTTCTACTAGCAGGCTCTGTATTTATACCAAAAAAGTCTGCAGTGAAGATCAAATAGAGCTATAGAATTTGTGCAGTCAGGAAACCTGATGAAGCAATACTCCTGATCACACAGAAACTCTCTAAATTCATTCCCTCAAATAAGTGACATTTCTACTATACAAGAGTCCTTTTGAATAATTACTGTGCTGGAGGAATCAGTACTGCAGGACACATCCATTCATCTGTTATATTTTGGTGTAAGCATAAAATGCTAATAAAAGTATTTATATTTAGATGTTGTATTGCATTCTAATTAGTCTTTTTGTCAAGTATTTAGAGGCAGAATGCTTACCTTTTGCCACTCAATGTCATATAGACAACCAAGAATATGTTTATTCTTGGTATTAATTCTTCTGCTTTACAGCCTTTATTTTCAGTTTTGGAGAAAAGCAACGCTACCACTTAACAACTTTCCATGTTACTCATTTGACTTTATTTGGCATTTCTAGAAAAATCTAGGATGTTGGGTTTTGGGAAAGAAATTTTCTTGTTTTCAGGCATTATAAGCCTTAAAAATTATCTGTTGGATTAATGAGACCATGATATAATTCCACAATTAAGTTGCCATCTGTGAAATCTTTTAAAATTTATATCATAGTCAGTATTATTTGTACTATATAAACTGCCATACATAGTGTTGGTAGCTAGCTACTTGGAGAAACACAGTCACACTTCCTTTTGCAAATATTGTGCAAAATCCATAAGAAGGTAGGAGTAGATCCCATCTTACAAGTTGGACAAAAATGTTTAAAAAGACATCTGCAACATAGGTTATTGTCACAACAAGGAGGAGATATGTATAGGAACCAAATTCAATAACAGTTTTAACATGTTCTGCTTTTTCTTAAATTGGCTATAAAAATTAGCAGGGACTAAAAGTTACTCAATAGTTTGGTAGCCGTCCATATTTCATTAATACTTGTTGAAATACGAGCTAGTTAAATATACCTATTATCTGAATAGCTGTTGTTCACAGACTGGTCCAGAATGATTTCAAAAAACTTTAGAAGATGTTCCTCTTTTAAAAAGGAACTTCATATGAATACAATGTTCAAATCGTATAAGTGAGACCAGTGACTATTGCTAGAGTATGAAAAGTTCACTTGGAGAATAAAATTGAAGCTGAATGTTTTTAACATGATTTACTGAGTTTTAAAACCTGTATCATGGATTTATCTACTAAGAAGATGATTCTGACAGGACTAATACCTTTGTCACTTTTATCTGTTTAAAATTATAATCCTTTACTATTATCACCATTTGAAAATATTGAAACCAATGAAGTATTTTTTTGCTTATGCAAGTCTTTGCATAAGCACTTTTCTCAGTTGAAATTCGTGAAGATTGTATTATTTGACACATGTACCATAATCATACTGCAAACTGTATTAGATTTCTCTAATTCTCGTGTGATCTATATTATGATCAATACCATAATATGAATAGGAGAATTCACATATTCATTTATATCCACAGGTACTTCATTCTAGACAGTTTCTTCTGTGAGATCACAACATATGCACTTTGCTTAATTTAATGCCAAAGGAAACAATCCATTTTCCCATGGAATTTTACTTTGTCATTCATTATAAATTTTCAAACTGGAGAAGTGTAAAACTCCTGGGATTGTTTATGACTGACACAATATTTTATCTGCATAGTGAAACAACACACTTATCAAATGAAAGAGAAGAAAAATTACTAGAGATTTGATCTCCCTTACAGCTCTTAATAGTAAAATACGCAATGTGATTAATGGGCCTGTCAACTGTAATGGGAAGAATATGTAACAACTAACTGTGCATTACTTGTTTGTGATTTTTATCTTATATAAGCTCAGCCAAGTGTAATATGATAAGATTAACTCTTTATACTTTTAAGGTAAGACTAAAAATAATATATCCTTTCCTCCATCCCTTCCAGTTTTATTAACATCAAGACTTTGGGCACACATTTCATTAAATCAGTCATTTATAAAAAATGTTACTATACAGGATTATGTTCATTTTAATTATCTAAGTGGTAAGAATTTGTGGGTAAGCAGTGCTACCTGGATTTAGTTGCCTTTGAAATATGTGAATTGGGGTTTTATTAATGTATTGTGACAATTGTGTTTACTTAAAAAATATTGATTGAATAGATATAGTATTATAAAATTAAACATTTATTCTTGCTATAGAGGATAGATCATATAAAAGTAATGTCAGGGATGTACACATAAGTGGAAGCAATGATATCTCAGCCTGATACAGGAAACCATATGACTGGTGCTGGAGGGGGTAGAGAGCCAAGTCATGATGTGACTTTGCCCTTCCAAGAAACAGAATGGTTGTGTACTTTACCTTAGCTGTGAGTAAAGCAGTTTCTGCCCATAAAAATTCAAGTAGCCAAAACTAGTTTCTTCAAGTCAGGTTTAAAATTCCGAAGAAAGGACATATGGGTTGTATCAGTCATAAATAATCACATGAGTTTATACTTCTCCAGTTTGAAAATTTATAATGACAAAGTAAAATTCCATTGGAAAATGGCTTCTTCATCAAACGGTGAATGATTTCTTCAAAGAGAAGGTGGTTTTGCCATCTCTGAAATAGGCAAGGCCCAACCCTTTCTCGAGAAATCGTTACTACGTCCCAAAAATCTGAACAACTTTTGTCTACTTTGAACTTTTCTTTTGTAGAGAAAGTTATTAGTGCTGATTATCATCTGTAAAGCTGTAAATGGCATAGAACCAGATTATTTGGAGTTTCTCCCAGTGGTATTTGCTCAACTCACAATAAGGTGACCATACTCTAGGATCTTTCGTTGAGATGTCATCTTATGGGACTTAAGAAGTGTTTCTTTTACATGGTGGTGCCTGTTCTCTGGAATAATGTGCCCGACAATATACTGTTGACCATGACTCAGAAGGCCTTTAGAAAGACAATTAAAGTTATTTCTTTTGACATTTGTGTCAGTATGATTAGACCTCCCATATGGAAGTGTGTAATAAATTTGAGTCCCTGATTACTAATTATTTGAAATGTTTATTTTTAAACATCATTGTTTGTAGTGGTTTTGATATTCTTTATTGATTTCTTATACGCTGCCTAGAACTGTACTGTCTAAGTTATTTGCCCATATAAATGTTAAAATAAGTAAGTCAGTTGCAGCCACTTAGGTGGCAGCAGCAGCAGTGGTTGTATATCTTCCTACATCCATTTGGGTCTTCCTTTCATGCTGTCCTTCCACTGGTTTTTAATGAGTTCCTGTACCTGGGCCAACTCTCTGGTCTTCAAAACCTGGACAACCACTAGACGTTCCAGGACAGAACGTCTGTCTGTCCAGGCAAGCTCTGATTCTTTGCTACCATTTAGTATTTGTCCAAAGAAAATATAATAGTCTCAGCTGACGATTTCTTGAATGTATGCAAAAATAATAAGTGGCAAGTGGCAGCCCTGTGGACTCCTGGTATCTGAGATAAGATCTAAGAAACCCATAACTAGCAATACTATGCTACAATTGAATCTCTTTAAAGAATAAGGAGTTGAGAATGCTATTATCCTGTTTCCTGTGCACCCTTTTTTGTTGTTTTTTTAAAAAGACAGAAACATCAGGACAAATAATAAGCAGAAAATGGATGAATCCAGTTGACAGAGATTTTTATTCTCTGAACATACAAATCCTTCACCTTCTGTTTAAGTATTATGGCTTCACTGTAAATTCAAAACACACTAGATCAGGAGAAATGCTTTCTACTCGAATAATACCATTATTGTAAAAACAAAAAGGTTTTCTAGGATAGAGCTAGAGAATATTTTCTGGATTTGCCATTTAGTTACTGCCCTTCTAACTACAATTTGTTTTTGACTTAGTAGAATTGGCTCGAAGGATCGAGCAATAATGTTTCTTTGTCCTGATACTCTGTGCTAACAGCAAGCAATAAACAAAATATTGTTTTCCAGAGCATTTGATTTATATCTCAAACACTGTATTAAATACTGGATGCAAAGGGTGAAAAATAAAGGAGGTAGAAAAATAATACTACTGACCCTTATCACTTATGTATGCACGATCATTACCATTGTAATTTCTATATTGATACCATAGCTGTTATAAGAATCAAGCATTTAAAAAAAATCAATTTGAAATAATAATGTTTCCATTCATACTATGATTAAACATAGAGTCACAGGCCTTTGCTTTTATGCTTTTTTTTTAAAAAAAAAACCTAGCAGATGATTAAGTGTTTTAGAGTGAGGGAGAGAGAAAGGGGCGGGAGGCCTGCACAAGATTTGTTTTCAATTTTGGCAGGAAATGCCTTCTCTGGCTTGCTTTCCTACCACCACCATGTGAGCAGTCTGCTAATATGTAAAAACATGCCAAAAGAAAAATCTTTAAACCACACCTTCTGACATTAATGACAGACTATTCATGTTTTACTGCCAGATGCCAAGAAAAGCACTCTGTTCTTTGGAAGTCAAGCTGTGTGAAGTGAGAAAATTCTTAGGAAGTGTGTTTTCAGTAAGTATAATAATAGCATTTCATTTGCATGCATGTCAAACATCATGGAATTAGTATTTCACATTTTAATCATTATTTACTTCCAGGGGTCTACATGTCAAGGATGATGGTTGTGAGGGCACTGAGAAATTCAACAGAAGTGCTATATTTCTTCTCCTCCTCTTTCACTTTGAATTTATACTGTTATAGGTGGCCAATCAGCAAGTATCAAGAATAGACTTCCTGTTCAGGTTAGGGTCTGGCCATGATAATTGAATGCATTTATAATTTTGCTTTCCTTTTCCCCGTGTCCATCCCTCACATCTTGACAGAGTTCTTAAGATGAGTATTATATTTTTATCCAGTATTTAATGCCAGTTTTACAACTCTCTCTGACAGAGTTGCTAGAAACATGTATGAAAAATAGCCCTAATGTATAAGACCTGTTTTACCTGAAGGAGTAAATAGATTCATGAAAAAAAAAGTCACAGAAAACTATCAGGCAAGTTAGTTTTAAAGATGTAGGTCCCAAATTTTAATGAAACAGTTTCCAAGACGGATCAGAATGAATAATTACAGTGTAAAGCAAAGGAATTAATTCATGTACTGCTGGTAGGGAAGCCATTAATGGTTTTAATGAAGTAATCATGGGGTTATGATAGGTAAGCATATGCCCTAGCTTTCAGTGTTCATAACTTTATTCTGATGATGCAGGTAGAGAAATAGCAGTCTTCAGAAAAAAATAAATTTCCAAGCAGCTTTGGATATACTGTATATTTCACACTATAAGGTGCTCCGGACCATAAGACGCACCTAGCTTTTCTGGAAGAAAACAAGAAAAAAAATCTGCCTCTGCCTCCCAGCAATTTGCCTCCTTGCAGCAAACAGCAAATAGCCTGATCAGCTTTAGCACAGCCTGATTTAGCAGGAGCAGCTGATTGATGGTTGGATTGGCCTCACGGAATACAGCTGATCAGATGTCCCAGGCTGTGGGGATCACCACCACCCATCACCATTTTTGCTGTCCATCACCACTGTTGCTGATTGCTGCTCCATGTACCCCATTTTCAGCCTCCGCAAGCCCCATTTTTGGCCTCCATGCATCCTGTTTTTGGCCCATTCTAGGCGGCAGGGATTTTCGGCCAAACGGTGGCAGCGATGATCCCCAGCCTGGAATGGGCCAAAAACAGGACACAGAGGCAAAAAGTGGGGCACATGGAGGCTGAAAATGGGGCACGCAAAGGTAGCAATAGGCAGTGATGTGTGGTGATGAGTGGTGGCGATCCCCATAGCCTGTAACAACTAATAGGCGGTATTCTGGGAGGCCGATCTAACTGCCAATCAGTTGCTTGTGCTAAATCAGGCTGTGCTGAAGCTGATCATGCTGTTTGCTACAAGGAGGCAAATTGCCGGGAGGCAGAGGCTGAAGGGTGGGGACCAGTGGGTGGGCAGGGCTTTGGCAACATTCAATCTATAAGATGCACAGACATTTGCACCAGGGGTGGGTAACCACTGGTTCGCAATGGGACCGCGCACAGAAACTTCCTGATGACACCCGGGTTGGTGGGTGGAGCCTCTTGCCGGTTTTACTACCAGTTCTTGCGAACTGGTCTGAACCAGGGGCAACCCACCACTGATTTGCATCCACTTTTGAGGGGGGGAGTGCACCGCCCTGAGTCCCTTCTGGGAGAAGGGTGGGATACAAATTAAATAATTATTATTATTATTATTATTATTATTATTATTATTATTATTATATTATTATTATTATTATTATTATTATTATTATTATTATTATTATTATTATCTTGGAGACTGAAAAATTTCACTGACGGTTGAAAATTGTTACCTAATACAGATGAAGCTCAGCTGCTTATTCATCTCTTCTTTTTTTCCCCTAAAATTTGTAATTTTATTATAACATATATATGACATTCACATAACATACAACATATACATACCTTATCACTTTTAAGCATTGTTTCTTCAGGCTCTTCTTTCTGTTATTTTATCTTTCTTCCCCTATGTCTTCATTCTTTCTTCTTTTTCCCCCCATTGTCCTTTTCTCCCCCTAAAAAAAGTCTGTTTTTTAGCTTTAACAAGCTTAACTTTGTACATTTCTCTGCAATTATTATCTACATATTTTAATTATATCTTTAATATTATACATTTCTATTCATCTTATTGATGATGCTTATTTATCTCTTGATAGGGAAACAATAGCAGGCTTTTGGAACATTACTGTATCATCAGCTTTGACTGTTTCTCTCTCTCTTAAAGGATACTGTATGTACTAAGAGCACAAAAATATATTTATCCATTTCCCTTTTCATTTTAAACATTTATTAACACTGGAAATTCATCATTCTTCCCAGAACTAGTTTACATAATGAAGCTGTGTCATAGTGTATGAGAAAAACCTTGGGAGATGGGTGAAGAGATGCTACAGGGATAAGAGAGGGCACAGCCCAAACTGGATAGTGACTGGAACAAGAGGCTCAGAAGGGGCCCTCTCTAGTTTCTCAGGCTGTAAAGGACATGGTGAGAGATTTGTAATTTTGGACTTGCAACGTTCTGCTAATGTAGCCTTATAATAAAGTAGAATTAGCTCATCTGGTGATGTTTCCTGTCTGATCTATCCAGCAAGGATGATACAAATCAAATCTGAAAATATAAATCTGTCACCATCTCTTTTACAGACTATAGTTGGATAGTGGGCAGAGCCAGAAACTCAGAAGGAACCCTTCCTAGCTTCTTGAGCTGAAAAGGGCACTTTCAGTGGTGAGTGTCCCCCTCAGGGTTTCAGGCACACCAGCAAAGCTAGATTTTGATACCCTTCGAGAAGGTCAAGTGGAAAGGGCTTGTAAAAATATTTCACAAAGATGGAATGGGATGGTATCGGTTTCATCGATGTATGTGACATATTTTTCCTTCTTGCCTTCCTCTGTAACTTCTGCAAGAAAAAGAGTAAATGATTTTCAAGACTATGTTTTTGTTTTGTATTCTAAGAATCTTTCTTTTCTTTTTCTTTTTTTTTGTAGAAACAGAAGTATGGCTTGAGGGGAAACATCTGGATTAGAACAACTACTGAAAAATTACTGTGTATTCAGTAATTCATTTATCAATTTCTACACAATTGATGCCCATTCATATATTCTATATCAAGGCTACCAAACGTCAATAGTTTCCAAAAGTTCTTTAGCTTGCAAGATGATTAATCGTATCATATCTCATGGACAACTCACAAAATTTTGTAACTCAAGCAATATCTCTTAATATTTTGGTGGTCTTATGTAAGATTTGTGTGTGTGTATATATATCTTGGTTAGTATCCATAGCAAAACATTTGTGGGCCTCCTGTTTCAGGGCTCTTGTTACATTTTAAATGGAGTAAATAATGATCTCCATGAGATGAAACTGAGTCTTATCAGATATGAAATGGTATATTAAGGATTTTCCAAAAGTCTATTTAAAGAGATAATTGTTTAGAAACATAAAATTCAAATGTTTAAGTCAAAATTGGTTTCTGTTACTATGAGATGAACAGATCACACTGATTTTAGAGTTTTTCTCATGGCCAAGTTGGTTATTTGAGACAGAATGAGAGAGGGACAATCTTCAGTTTTTTAGTGACAAAATATGCACGTTTGTCAATTTAGATGCATTTAGTTATTTAATCTTACAATTCTGTTCCTGAAGGAGAGCTATAATGCACTGAAAAATACAGCTAATACTAGCATCTGAAAATTGTGTATTATTGCTAAGACTAACGTACATTGTTTATGAGATGATAGACAATACTGCACATTGAAACTGGAATTAATATTGCCTATTTAGCTGTTATTGTTGTTATTTAACATGAATGTATATGTCTGATTATTTAAATTTTCTTTATAGAGAGAGAGAGCTGATTCATATATTATAATCTAACATGTGTGTGCTTCTGTGTGTGAATACTACAAGTCATTAACAATTTAGAGATAAAAAAGGTCTATGCCCAGCAATGTAGAAGATAAACAGTTTTGTGGGTAAATAAATCAGCCTATTCCATTTGTACATTTAAAAGTAGACAAATTTAAACCAGAATTAGTAGCTAAGAAGTAGAGATGTATAGTCTGAAACATGAAATTGCAAAGCAGTTGAGAAAAAACAATTTTATTGTAAGAGACTTTAGTTGGCAGCATGAATAAATAAAATCCATTATGTAGAAAAGGGTGAAAGCACAATGGGTTTCTTAGCTATAACTAAGCTAAAACGTAAGTGAATTGCAACACAAAATATTAACTTCTAGTAAATACATGTGCAGGTTTCTTTTTTAAAAATATAATGATGTTGTCTTGTTTCCTCATGTGCATAAACTCTTAGCCAGACTAGTACTGAATAATATATTATATTTTAATGCCACTGCATGTAATAAACTGCAAAGCTGTCTTTTTTTGAAGGGTAAGATTTTCTCAATACATTATTCACACTAACGCCATTAATGAAATACAAAGAGTATAGTAAGATCTACAGTGTTCATAATGTAGATGTTGTCTTTTCAAAGAAGGGCTGGTTGTATTCTGAATAGGTCAGTCTGTGGGCCTGACATTTCTCTTCAGTTTTCCTATGACCTTTTAATCAGTGCCTTGTTCTTCCACTGTAGAAAATGGAACTGTCTCTTTTGAATCAGTAGATGCAAGAAGCCCAGTTTAAACACCAGATTTACTGTATTTCATTATTAAAATTACAATAACCTAATGCAGAAAACTTATATGTGGACATGATAGGAGATAAACAGTCTAACAACATTCAGGAAAATTACAGATGAAAAAAACAAATAGGTAAAAGCCCTGTTAACCTGAAACTATGGTTTAACAGAGTGGCCTTCTAGGTTTTTAACACCTGGTATTTCACATCAGTAATAAATCCTGAAAATTATTATTGAACAGTATACTAATGTACGATATTCCGTAATACATTTTTAATTTATCAAGCTGACATTTTCCTTTAGTTTATAGAAAAGACATTAGAAATAATGTATCAATCCTAAAATATAAAACAATTTTGTTTTAGGATAAAGATTTTTATGTTAGGATAAAAGTTTGCATTGAGAATGAAAGAAAAGAAAAGCAAGAGAGAGGAGCCGTCCATAAATGCCAGTGTTCTATCAGGCTGATATTCAAAATAGTTGTTCTATGTCTGGAATCTCTGGCAAAATTAAACCAGGTCAAGAATTAGCAATAGGAAAGTGTTTGACACTATACAGAGATATTTAATAGGAATGTTGTTAAAAATGGATAATCTGATTAAAAGTCCACCATAAAAGATCCAATAATGGGGATTTTTAGATTATTAATATACTATCATTATGTTTTCCATTTGGCTCTCAGTTTTGTTTTAGTATTTGTTATGAAACCAGAGGAGACTATTTCAATAAGAAGAAAAAGTGATTATGAAGAAGTACTATGCAGAAAGTATTTATAAATGGAATACTTCTGTCATTTTTTATCATGATAATCAGTGCCAAAGGAGAAAAACTAGTCATTGTTGTTTATTATTTTTTCTACACAAATTTCTGGCACACTAGGAGATTGAAACCTGCTTCTCAGTGCTGTATATTATGTGAGCACTGAAAGTCTGCTGAACAAAGGCAAATGTGCAGGAAGTATTGCCTGGTTCAGACTTCATACTTGTGGGAAAGTGAATGAAAGGGATATTAGCAAACCAATAAATAGATCAAAAATAGTCCAATAATATGAAGGCATGGCTGGAAAATAATATTCAGAAGGGACCAAATGGGCATGGCCTTCAAAAGAATGTGAGACTTTGGAACTGAAACTGAACTGAATGAGAATTGTTTGTAACAGTACAATATTCTCAGAAACTCATATTGTGAATGTAAGAGGAAGACTGACCTTGAAATAAGCTACAACAGTAGAAAAAGCTCATGCAAAGCTGCCTTACTCCACATGCATAGCTGTGGAGTAAGGCAGAATATTGGTGTGTTTTTATTTGTAAATGTAAATGTGTATTCACTGCTCCAATGACAGCTCCTGACAATGGATCCAGCTAACAAACCTGGATGGCACTGACTAAGGTTTCTCTGTTACATTGTCCAAAGCAATAATATTGGCTTGTTGTTAAACATAATAACCAGCTCTCTAATAAGCTGCTTATTCACTGATAAATTAGATTTCTACTTTATACTGGTTAATGAGCTTGGCCACTAAGCTGCAATAAAAGTTAGAGCTTTTCTTGTATATTTCCAGTAGAATAGCAAGAGTTCTCATTATTTAATAATCGCAACAGGGTTTTTAAAAAGACCATAATAGCATTATTGGTCACAAGGAAGGAAAAATCTAAATTTTTTCTCTTTTAGGATAGCTAGCTGTTGCAAACTTTTGAGTTTAAGAAACTATTATTTGGCCAATCATAAATTAGGTTACCAAAATGAAGCAACACAAAGAGAAAAAATAGGAATAGAATTTTATGTAAACAGTTTTAAATTTCAATATTGCTCCTGAAAAGTACACCACTATGAGCATATGAAAGAGTATGTTGAATTTCTGGAGTTTATTATAATAAACTTGGTACTGTCAAGTTGCCCCAGAACATCTGTCAGGTAACAAATTAAGGGAAGGTTGATATACCTCTTTGAACCATTATTTTGGATACTCATTAGTAGGGGAACTTTATAGGTTTTTCATAAAATCAACACAGATGCTCAAGCTGAAGGCCTTTTTAATAATTGGAAACATACTCATCACCACAACCAAATTCTATAATCTTTAATAAAGGTTCTTTAAGAATTACATGTTATTTTAAGCTTGACAACAGATTTTTCTTTAGATTAGATCAGGTTTCCATGATATTATTGTAATAAATGAAATGAGGAAAAAACCTTGAACATGATATGATATGATAAAAACCAATTATAGAAAAGATAGGAAAATCCAGTTACATAAACTCTGTGGCTGAAAAGAAAATGAACCTTTCTCTCTTTTTAAAATAGATTTTTCCTTTAATAAATGGAATTCTCTGGCATGCCATAAAAAATTCATTATTTAAGCCCTAGTTTAAAATTGACCAAAGCATGAAGGTTGCTATTATTATATTAGGTAATTGTATTAGGTAACAGTGGAAGATTTTTTTTTTGGTCTCATATTCCAAAATATATTGACTGGCTATGGTGACATTTCTTCACCTGATAAATATGTGGACAGGAAGAACTTATTTTTACTACTTGGGTTTAAGCAAGCAAGTGAAGGTACATCACATAATTAAACAAGGCATTTATTTTTTATCAGTGGTAGTATTGGCATATTTATGTGGCAACTGAGTGGATATGGAAATCAAAAGAATATTTATTTCTTAAAGTCTCCTTGCTTGAGCATTTGTTTGTTTGTAAAGCAAATTAAGAATTCCATCCAGAAAAGACAGAGGAAAGGGAAGGGAGGGAAAGGGAGGAAGGAAGGAAGGAAGGAAGGAAGGAAGGAAGGAAGGAAGGAAGGAAGGAAGGAAGGAAGGAAGAGTTCATTTGGCCAATTGTTTGATGAAAATAATTTACCCAGATTTTTATTTTTGTGTAATGGTGACTATTACAACTGATGTACATAGACAGTATAAAAATGCGTATAGAGAAGTGAACAAAAGAGAATGACATGCTAGTATGTAAAAGTTCAGCTTTTTGAATCTTCTCCCCCTTGGGACACTTTTGAACTGTTGCACCATTGTGTTATCATTGTTGTTCAGTGACACAAGCATAAGCCATTCATCAATTTGTAACTCCCCCATTTCTCTTTCTCTCTCTCTCTCTCTCTTTTGCTGTCTCGCCTTGTTAATAGTTCCCTAGAAATCCTATCACTTTGCTGGAGGATTGATGTAAGTCTCCAGCAATTAACATAATTACAAGCCTGATTATCTTCTAATTGCATTATGAGTATTTGGTTATTCACTACACAAATTAGAGAAAATTAAAGAGGAGCAAGATCCTGTGGTGTGGGCGGCATGATTTTGAAAACTGTTATGAGCATCCAAATGCAGCAATGTAATAAGAGTGAAAATATATGCTGTATCTATTTATTTCAGTTTAATGTTGTTATTGTCATTGCAGAAGACTTTAATTTTCCTTCTGCAGTATCTGATGACATTTTATTTTCAAACTCACAGCAAAGATGCTAAATGCTAACAACATTATATCTGAAGTAAAACCATATCCATTAACATAGATTATATAGAAGAATAATTCAAGAATGGGATTCTAAGCACTACTTTTGAAAATATGCAATAGAAAACAAATATGTGGATATGTGTTGTACAGATTTTTACTAGGATGATTAGATTGGATAACTTTCTCAGGACAGAGTGACAAATCAAATCGGCAAAGCAGTTCAATACATAGATTTAATACAGTATTTTCATAGCCTTCTGACAATTTACTGGCTCAGGCTTTGGCAGAGCTTGAAGCAGCCATAAGATTTCTTCAATGGTGGTGGAAAAGGGGTGGTGGTGGAATCTTCTCTCTGATCCTGACTGACATGACTAGCCAGCCAATGAATGTTATGAACTCTGAACTTTCCCAATCATAGAATTGGAAAAGAAACAGACTTCTATTTTTGAATCTCTGATCTTTAGTTTGTGTCTCATTCTTCTGTTAGAATTTGTTTAGGCAGATATATGGACAGAGACAGTGAGGGAGATTTAAAAAAAAACATTTTTTTTCTTGTTCAATTCCTTGTGTGATTTCTTTTTTCCATTTGTCTGATATGTTTCATTGTTTTATAGTACTCTTATATCTCAATCCCTTCACTCTCTCCCCTTAATTTTTTTAACCACACCCTCAACAAAAATGGCTTTTAAAGGAAGCTCCCAAAGCTTGTTTTCTTTCTGTTACTTATCTTTTCTGCATTATTTATAAGTGAGGTCATTGTAAATCACTAAGTAAATTTGAAATAATGTGTTTGCTTTTTGACTTCTATGTATCTAATGATGAACATATTTGTGTAGTATTAATATATTATACATCATATTTGTAATAGTGATAGCATGCATATTGTTGGAGAAGTGAAATCGATGTCACTCCCTTTAGCATCCTATGAATTATTGACTATAAGGGGTAATGAGGTTTAGACAGAGATTTGAGAGCTTCCTCTCGTTTCTTCTTTGTCACTGCTCTGCTAATCATAGGTCAATTCCTTTTTTTCTTCTTGTGCTCTCATACACAGAGCCATGCTCTTTGATTCTCCTTCTGGGAGATGTAATTAATGATGTGTGCGGCTTTGCCTAGCCCTATAATATATTTCTTGTAAATAAATTTCCCTTTCTCTTATAGTAAGACCCTCCTCATTAAGCATTGCTCAGGTCAGATTTCTACTCTAAAAAATGCTCAAACCCATACACAGGATGCTTAAACCACCAGCACAGATCATGAAAAATAATCTGCCAATCTCTCATGCAACAAGGGTCATGTGGTATTAAATAGAAGCAGCCACTGCACCAGAAAAAAAGATGGAGAGATGCGATAGAGTGATGAGATGTATCCCACTGAACCTATAACTATGGTGGAAGAGAGGAAAGTAGAAGTATTTTCTACAGGAGAGGAAGACATTGCAGACATAAAGTTGCTCTTGTGGGAAAAAAAGTAAGGACATTGTAATCTAGTACTATATAAACCTACAGACTTTTAGCTATACAACTTGGGATGAACACCCTTTGAATGGCATGGGAGTAGAAATGGATTTCCAGAGGAAAAATTGCAGACTACAGGAACCAGGAGCACTACTCAAGTGACTCTGAGGACACAGATACACCTCCAAGTGTTTCAACAACCATCTAAAAGGATGCAAATGACTAGCTGTCTGCAAGGAATATAAATCCTTCCATTCCCCACTATCCTGTCAGAGCTCAAGAAGCTTCTTGGATGAGAAGCAAAACGTCTTCAGAAGAAAAAACAAGAAAGTCCAGTTGCCTCCTGAAAAAGCATTTTTGGAACAACCATGACCTGGATGACTGAGACTCTCTACAAACTTTTATATAAACCCTAATCTATGTCTTTCAGAGGGTGGCAACTGTTATCCTTACTACTCAGTCTGTGATTTGCAGTGGCAACAAGAATAGATACATGGATAAATGAAGGGCCAAGCTTAGAAGATTCGCAAAATAAGCTAGTTGATATAGAGGAGAGGAGACAGGTAAAATTATAGGTCTAATCCTTCAAAATGGATAATAATGCAGAGTATTAATGGATTTCTTAGCCAAAGGAATTAGTCACATTAGAGTATATCATTCTCTTATGTCCCAGTTTCAACTGAAAATGAGTATCTTCCCTATACACGCAAGCAAGGGGCACTTGGCAAAATAATCGCAGATGAAAGCAGAAGGATAAGCATTTTCAATAGGCAACAGTTCTTGCCAGCAACATTCCAATCAATAGCAGCAAAGGAAAAACTGGGACCTTTAGCATCAGCTAACAAACTTTTCTAGCACAGCCCTCAAAAAGGCAGAAATGGTGGAATCCTTGCCTGGGGTTAAGATAGCCACTCAAGGAACAGACAACTAGAAAGTGACTTCTATAATGGGATGCAGGGATGAGTCCAATGACTTGCTGGAATATGGTAGCAATGCAAAGATAGATGTGGCAAGATGTGTTACTGTTTCCCAAGAACACCTGACTTGCTCAGTGTCAGGCTTCACACCTGGGCTTGGCAGTAAAACACAGATCTTAATTTGATTTACAGATGCAAATTGTTAGAATCAAATTAATGAATATAATGAACATAATTGCTTTTCTTTCTGCTATATTAAAAATTAAAAATCTAGCAGCAACTATTGGAATATCTTTGAAGGCTGCATCTAAGGCAAGATCTGCAATGTGGGAATGAGGTCTTAGTTTATACATTGTGGCTTGCCATAAAACTTGTAAGTAAGGGATACAGAATCCCTGTAGATATAAGTAAAGTGGCGTAGTTTTCTCATCTACCTCATCTCCCTGACTTTACTACATATTTGGTGCAATTGCTGTTAATATTTCGTCTGGCTGAATATCCATATCCGTTTCTTTTTTTTCAGATCCAGAGACTACAGTTTCCATATAATCAGTTTTAAGTAAAGTTAAGCAGCTTAGTATTTCCAAGCTGCAACATGAGAATCCCACCATGTTTCTTGAAGAAATGTCATGCAAGCATTCTCATGCGTGTCTTATCAGCAATGAAGTGCCATCTCTTGAGTACCAGTTCAGCATTTTTCCCCCAGAGTTTAACTATTTCTGCATTTTTTCCCAATGCTTCATTATTTCAATACAAAGCAATAATGACATGCTTAATGGCCAGGAAGAATAATTTATTTCACCATCACCTATTTGTTCGCCTCCTGCAAGAAAAAGAAGAGCTAAGTCATTTTTTATTTGTTAGCTTTTGAGGGACACTCATGGTGATAAAAAGAATTCAATCTATTAAAGACATTTTTTGCTGACCATTGGAAAGGTTTGAAATAAATGTTTCAGCATACTATTTACAACGTATTGTCACAATATAACATTTTTACAAATAGTCTTGTGATAATTTAGAAATGAAACCATTTTAGCTGTTCTTTTTTATGTTCACATTTTCTTTTAACAGTTTAATAGTTGTAAGAATAAAGGGTTAAGCTGGCTATGATGGTGGTGGTGGTTAACACAACTTGAATGAAATAAATAATATTGAAGTCTTTATAAATTTATGAAGAGAAATTTGACAATAAGACTTTTATTAAAATCAGTGTATTTCAATATTCTTTAGGCTGGCACAAATATACATCACGTGAAATGAAATTAAGGATACATCTCCTTCTGACATTTTGCAGATCTCCTGTTCTAAATAATATGTAGTAAATTATCTAATAATTTGCTACATATTATGCTTCTTTTCTGTTAGTATGTGATTGCACATGCACAATTCTCCATTGTCTACCTGAAAGCATGGTACACTCAGTCTCTGTGCCTTTTGAAATATTAGTGGAATGCAATACCAACATTTGCAGGTTCATGAAAATTTCTGCAATAGGTAGCTAAACAAAACATTCCCTTTTGTAATCTATGAGAAACTAAAAGTAGCGTAAAATGCATTGTTTAGAGCAAGAATGTCCCTTGAAGCATGCTTTTGTTTGTTTTGCTTGCCATACCTAAATGCATTCTTTACTAGGTAAAGAAAATGGAGAAGTAAGGTATGCAACTTTAGAAGATAAACAAATGCTAACAAAGAGCTGAAATCAAATAAAGATATTGTAGTTGCCAGATTTAACCACTGAACTAAATTCTAACAGCAACAATGCAATATCCTAGGCACAATGACTCAGAAATTAATTCTATGTTTTCAGTAAGACTTGTTCCCTTGTCACTATGTGTAGGATTGCAACCTATGACATTTAATTTAGAACATTGACAGAGCAATTCTAAATATGATCAGGGTGGTGATCTAAAGCTTCCTGGGTCACATATTACCCAGACAATGACAGAAGATATAGATGGATCAGACTTCACTACAATTATTAAAATCAACCAAAAAAAACACCCCACATTTGAAAGCACTAATGGTACGCTGTAGGTTTCAGACAGATGCTTCAGTTATGAGGCATCTGATCTTTAGTTCCCTGAGATGAATACAGAGGTCTAAAGAGAACTTCACCCTACCATGATATGAGTTGCAAATGGGACCTCCTAGGTGAACATCTTTGTGTGCAAAAGGAAATAATATTAAATAAGACAGTAAGCAGTAGTCAATCTCCACTAATAATGTGAATAATAAAGTATTTACATTAATATTTTATTGTGGTAGATTCTATTGTATATTGTATGTATTTAGTTATTTTAAAAGCCTAACAGAAATTAGTAGAAAATTAATAGAAAATTAAAATGTCCAATGAAATTGGTTAAAATCTCTGTTCACATTAATTTGTTCAGGCTACTTAATCTGTCCTGTCAGATCTGAAAAAGCTAAGCCAGGTCAGACTTCATTAGTTCTTGGATGGGAGATAGGCTTTAGGCTAGGCTGAGTGGTAAAAATAAATTTGTTCATGAAAGCAATGACAAATTACTTAAATATTATTCCCAATAAAATTACATGGATATCTTGATAAGGCAAGTAAAGGTTGAGTAAGACCTAAAGATGTTAACTTTAAGCTGAGAATGCTGGAATGTTTTTAGATCATTCCCATCTCAGATGTAATTCTCTGGAACCCTTTCCTAGAAAACATCATGCTGGCAGAAATTCAATATGGTCCTTGTAACCATGCAATTCAAGTCCTTCTCACATATTATTTATTTTATTTATTTTATTTTTATTAAATTTATATGCCATCCTTCTCCCGTAGGACTTGGGGTGGCGTACAGAATTAAAAGCATATAACAATAAAAACCCTAAAAACAACCAGTATAAAACCCCAAACATACTAAAATCTCGTAGCAGATCAGGAAAATTGCTGGAAGAGCCATGTCTTCAGGTCGGAGCGGAAAGTACAGAGGTCAGGGGCCATCCAGAGCACAATGGGTAACTCATTCCAGAGGGTCGGTGCTGCCACTGAGAACGCCCTCATCCTGGGGGTCACCAGCCGACATAGTCTGGCCGATGGTACCCGGAGGAGAGCAGCCCTATGTGAACGCATATTATGTTGATTCCATGCACAAATACAAAGGGATAGGATTTGGATTGCATGATCAAAATTCTGATTTTGACTTTTTGAGCCCTACTATTGATGACGCTAGTCCTTGCTACAGACTAGTTAAACATACTCTAGAGCAGTGATTCTCAACATTTATTCACCACGTACTCCCTTTAAATACCTTTTGTGTCTATGAACCATGACCATGGAATGCCAAAACTTAACTCAATATTTAAATCATAGCATTTTTTCAAGCCTTCATGGACTCCCTGTTATGACAGCTTGGACCCGTCTGCAAGCCACAAGTTGAAAACCACTGTTCTAGAAAAAGACCAACACATTTATAGTGGTTAGTCCTTAAAATAATGACCTAGCCCCGTGATGGCGAACCTATGGCACGGGTGCCACAGGTGGCACGCGGAGCCATATCGGTGGGCACGCGAGCTCAGCTCCGGCACGTATGCGTGTGTCAGCCAGCTGATTTTCGGGCCTTCTGGGCCCACCAGAAGTTAGGAAACACACTGTTTCCGGCTTCCGGAAGGCCTCTAAGGGCGTGGGGAAGGCCGTTTTTGCCCTCCCCAGGTTTCTAGAAAGGCTCTGGAACCTGGGGAGAGCAAAAAAAACAGGCCTACCAGGCCTACTGGGCCATCACGTGCCAAAAGCAGGGGGAGCACGGCGCATAGAATTATGGATGTGGGCACGCGTGGGTGTGACCTCACCACACTCCCCCCGCTTTTGGCACGCGATGGCAAAAAGGTTAGCCATCACTGACCTAGCCTATTACAAGTTTAAATATCTAATATTAGCATTACTTTAACATGGAAAAGAACTAGTGACTAATGTGTAGGATGCAGTAATTTTGGAACTTTCTCTCTACTATTTGGCACCTTTGTTTCCCATCATTTGTAGCAATGAAATTCATATTGGGCTTCAGTATCTTTTCTCTGGAATGATACATTACAATTCGCATGGACCTCAATTTTGAACCCTGCAAATAATTACAGATATACATAATTCAATAGTACTAGCCAAACCTTAGAGTTTGACAGTATTGTTTTCTACATCCAAACAGTCGTATGAATTAGGCTACTCAGGACTAGCATTTTTAAAGCTCATTCTGTCACATAGTGATTGTAAACAGCCAGATTATAGTCATTCTAAATTTTCTACAATTTTAAAATATTAAATTCTCTTATTTTAAAGCAAGATTATAAATGAAGTGATTCTTTTCTTTCTCCTCTAGCACCTTCACTCCACTGCAAATATCTTATTTAATTTTATCTTGATAGTGTGTGCCATAGAACAGAAAATAATTATTTTCTGATACATTTTTACTGATGGGTCTCTCACTTGTGCTGACAGATCAGGATTTATTGCCATGCTTTAACTTAAATGATAATGTAATGTTCTCACTGGCATGCTATTGTCCTTAGACAATTCATCACAATATATAAATTTTGCTTTTGCACAGCGCTGGAGAAATAGGAAATCTAGCAGCCTCAGATCTTTAATATCTAGAAACATCTTTATACTCTAACCACAAAATTATCACCATTATTTGCACTATTTTCTGAGGATAATTCCTTTTTTCTAATGCCAGCTTTCACTAACCTGATAGTTTCCAGATACATTAAACTTTAACTCCCATTATTCGAAGTCAGAAAGGGAATAGGTATTGAACAATACTTTCTGAGCAGGACTGGGTGTTAAGTATCTTTTCTTTTATTGACTTATAATCACCTTTATAATCACTTTCATTCATACATTAAGATAAAGGTAAAGTCTCCTTTGAATTGCTACTTATAATTTCAAGGAAATATTGACTTTCCAATATAAACTGCAGCCCTGGGATTTTCTGGTGATTTCTCATCCAAGCACTAACCAAATTTAACCTGCTTAGCATTTTGAGATCATCCAAGGTCAACTAAGAAAAACACCCCTGCATAAAAATAGCTTATGTTGAAGATGACCCTATGAGAGAGTTCTTAAGGTGCATTAGACCCTAATATAAAATATTATTAAAATGATAATATTAAGCAATAACAACATGATTATACAGTATTGAACTGAAATTATATTTGACAGTTACATGCAATAATCTTTAGAGTTTAGGCGATATATAAATGTAAGCCTCTCTACTCTTTACCTGACAGTATAAGGACATCAGCCTGATTACATAATAAAAAACATTTCAGATATATCACCAAAAATTTACATTTATCCTCCTCCTCCTCTATCCTACCTTCACTGGAAATAAATACTCATGAACCAAATATTAATGACCTGCAGTAGTCAGGCCTGTGGTCAGATCTTGCAGTGTGTGTATATATGTATGCGCATGTGTGTATGCACTCTCATAAGCTAAATATTAAACCATCTATTTCTTGAAATGATCAACAAATTAATATCATATCATTATTTTGCAACAGCTTTATCTACTCTTTACTATCTAATACAGGAGTGTTAAACTCGCATAGTCACATTGTCATCACGTGATGTATCATGACTTTTTTTCCCTTCAGTAAAATGGGGGTAGGCATGGCCAGTGCATGACGCATCTGGCCCGTAGGCCGCGAGTTTGACATCCCTGGTTTAATATATAGACTAGACACTTTGGTTTTAAACCTACAAGTTAGTCATGCTATAAATCAATGGATGCCACTGGGTCTAATTTAAATAGAATTCTCTACAGATCCAGTCTATTGTCTTTATTTGTTTGTTTTTAGGTGGTGTTTCTAGATGAAATGTGCACAGTATAACACTTTTCAGCATAAAAGAAAAGCTGAGGTGGATGAGAGAAACATGTTGAAGTCTGAGTTCACTCCATAATAACTTGCCTCCTCTGTGGTGTGGGTTGTGTACAGCATATTTTTTATTTAATTTTTTTGTCTTTGCAATGAACCAGAACAATGTTGTGAGTTCAGTAAGTTCAGTAAGCAACAAAAAATGGAAACAAAGTGTGAGATCTATTCTAATTCAAAATTTATTGATTTGCCAAATATTGTATTATACAACTTTTCACATCAGGTTTTTTTTAAAACTTTGTGACATCTTTCTAACAATAGGATATTAAGTCATTTTGAAGTTGGAGTAAACTACATTGAACTTATGAAGCTTATATTAAGACAGCTGTGAAAAGGATTGCATTACTAACATTTCTTCTTTACAATATTATTTTACATATTAGAATAGTGTGGCTGGTTTTCTTAAAACAGCAAAAATCACCAGCAATATCACATAATGCAGAGAGAAGGGTGAGGCAGGGAAGGAGAGGGAGAAAGAGAGGGAGATGAAGAAATTATTTTAATCACAAAGGAAAGACATTCCCTATTGATCAAACTAGATTTTTACTGTACAAGTATCCTTCACAGACAAACAAAAATAGGCTTGTCTGATATCTATTTCATCAGAAGATATCAACATGTACAACAGTCGTTTTAACAAATTCCAAAATATCCACCTGTCTCTTTGATGTGAAAAACAATATTATTCTAACATTGTTGCTAGTATGTGATTCTCAGAGGAGCCATTCACAAGCAAGCAATTATTGCTTCAGATGATGAAAGAATTTGTCTTTCTCGGAGAATGGCTTTTGATACATTCTCAGATCAACCTCTCTTTTGCTCTTCCTCCCTTTTCATGTGCTTACATTTTATCCAACTTATTACTTGACCCATAAAATCAAACATTTGGCTCAGACTAACTATCAGTGTTTTGTTTTGCTTCCATTTGAACTTAGTTATCCACTGAATATATGGGCAGATTGCTTCCTATAAATGCAGAAAGAAAACTCCCATTCATTGTGGGAGTGAGAGGGAGGGGCAGGACAAAGAGAAGGTTTGCTTAAAACTCAAAAGAAGCTAATAACCTACTTAGATGAGGTCTCTAACACAACAAACAATCATCCACCATGATTCTTGTTTTGCTTCCTCCCAGACCTTGCAAATCATGGCTGCAAAATCTTAACCTGTATTTCTAGGTAATTGAAACAAAACTATACATCACTAGCAAAGCTGAATTTCTTCCAGAATTCAAAATCAATCATGCTGAGATATGATAACAGAACTAAACTGATATAATATCAAAATTAGTAATTCAGTTAGGAGTTTTTAAGAGGAAGAAGGATCATCCAAATTCTTGCTTGTATTCTACAGAGAAATAAGACTTTCCAGAGTTGTGGAAATTCAAAAAAACATTTGTCTTCTTACTTAAAAGCTACTTCTACATAGGTTCCAGTACTATTTTATAAATTCTGTAGCCATGGATTCTTTCCCAGTTGTTTTGTTTTGCAGGGACTTTATTATTGCTTAGTTTTGGTGTATCCAAGACACCTGTACCATAGTCTTCAGCAGATGAACTACAGTGTATCCAAAACAATTCAAACTACCTTTTAATTTTTTTTTTATTATTTATCTCCTACATTTATTGTTTTCATAAATAATGCAAGACAGCTATCATACCTAATAATCCTTTCTCCTTCTATTTCCCCCACAATAACAATCTTGTGAGGTATGTTGGACTGAGAGAAAGTAACTGCCTTAAAGTCACCCAGCTGCCTTTCATGTTTAAAACAGGACTAAAACCCAGTCTCCTGCTGTCCAACTTGGTGCCTGAATCACTAGACCAAATTAACATTATCCAGAATTTGTGGGTGGTTTTTTCTTAAATGTACCACTTAAGTTCTGGGCTTCAGTATTCCATTCACAATAAAAATAAAAAGTGGCTTACTGGTTTTATAGTCTTATTCACAAAACCACACATATATGAGTGCAGGAATCTGCAGTGGTGGTCATTGGTTTCAAAATGATAGCTGGGATTGAACAATCAAGGTTCTGCCTCTTCTTACACATATAAAAAGGGGCTTTGATTTCCTGGAAACATCTACCATTTCATGCCAGTGACTATTGCTGAAAATGCCCTCTCTGTTTATATTTACCACCTGGCAAATGAATACTCTTCAAAAAGTCTAACAAGCTGCTAAAATCTTGAAGAATTTAGCAACTATGGGATAATGTGTTAAAAATAAAGAATAAAAGAAAGAATAAATATAAATAAATACTTCTCTTAATGCAAAGTGGGGATCCCCGGGGATTAGTGTTGGGATTTGTGCTTTTTAACATATTTATTTATACCATATTGTTATCCTAGCTTTATTACTTTATAAGTAGCCCGAAGCTGCAACCATGCCTAATACCCCTTCCTATTCGTCCCCTCCCCCAAAAAACAACCTTGTGAGGTAGATTGGGCAGAAAGAGAATGGTCATCCAGTCAGTCTTCATATCAAGGTAGGCCTAGAACTCACAATCTCCTGGTTTGTAGGCCAGCATCTTGACCATTACTTACATATATAAATGACATTGAGATAGTTTGAACAATGAAACTGTTGTGATACAAAACTGCTCAAGAGATAAAAAGATTGTGAAGAGCTCCAAAAGAATCTCTCCAAACTTCAAGCCAAAGGCAGTTCAGTGTAAACAAATGTAAAGTGATGTATGATGACACAAAATACCAAACTTCAGTTCTACTCTAATAGGATTTAAGCTGGCAGTGACTGTTCAAGAAAGGGATGTTGGAGTCACATGCTGTTGTTTCACATGTTGCAGTTTGCTGCAAAAAAAAAAAGAGAGAGAGAGAGACAATTCCATTTAAGGAATGAACATTAAAATAGAATTGCTGAATATGATTGCACAAATCTATAGTAGGTACAGTGCAGAGTTCTGATTATGCTACCTTAACAGGATATTATAGAATTAGATTAAAGGTGCAAAAACAGGGGACCAGAATGATCAGGGAGCTGAAGTAGCTCTTCTCTGAAGAAAGACAATGACCATTTGGATTGCTATCTTGAATTAAAGCAGGGAAGAGAAGATAGATTTCTTGGAAGCTCAAGAAATTAGGAATGACATAGACAATATGGATACAAAGAAGCTGTTCTGTAGCTCTCAGTGTGTCCTGCTATTCTATTGAAATTAAATGCACTGAAATTCAAGACTGATAGAAATATTTTGCAGTCCTGTTGTTCTGCCTCATTGTAATAGATGTGTGTGTACATGTATTGTGTTCCTAGCAGGAATCTACACAAAGACGAGGATATTTCATATTTGAGAAGGATCAGTCAAGATGTGAAGGTCATATCAGCTGCCAGGCTAAAGCAAGCTATAACTATTTGATCATCTTACAAAGGCAACTCTAGATGGCTAATGACCCATTAAAACAAACAACATCAGCAAAATAAATACTGTATACTATGAGTACTATCAAAGACATGAACAACAAAAAAGAAATGACATTGTTTTCATAGTCAGGAAGGATATATTAAAGTCAGTACTTCAGTGAAGTAGCACCTGAGCTTCTTTGCTTAATGTCATTCAAAAATGATGCCCATATCTAGGCAGCAAAAATATTAATAACTAGATGGCAGTCCAGAGAACAGAAAACTAATTCATACTACTATCTAGTGGCTATGAAGATTTTTGAATTTCAGAAACAGTCCTTATGGCTGTGTAGAAATCCAAATTTGATGAGCATAATGTGATTCAAATTTGGTAACTCTATCCAAAATTCTTTTTGACATGAGGTTCAAATATATTGTATTTGGTCAATAACAATAGCACTAGCTCTTAGACTTATATACCGCTTTACAGTGCTTTCTACCTCTCTAAGCGGTTTACAAGGGATGTGGTGGTTCAGTGGCTAAGACGCTGAGCTTGTTGATCAAAAGGTCAGCAGTTCAATGGTTTGAATCAGTAGTGCCGCATAATGGGATGAGCTCCCATTACTTGTCCCAACTTCTGCCAACCAAGCAGTTCGAAAGCACATAAAAAATGCAAGTAGAAAAATAGGGACCACCTTTGGTGGGAAGGTAACAGTATTCTGTGCACCTTTGGCGTTTAGTCATGTCGGCCACATGACTATGGAGACTTCTTCGGGCAGCCCTGGCTTTTCGGCTTTGAAACAGAGATGAGCACCATCCCCTAGAGTCGGGACGACTAGCACATATGTGCAAGGGGAACCTTTACCTTTACCATTAAGTGGTTTACAAAGTTAGCATATTGCCCCCAACAATTTTGGGTTCTCATTTTACCCACCTCAGAAAGATGGAAGGCTGAGTCAACCTTGAGCCTGGTGAGATTTGAACTGCCAAATTGCAGCAGAAGTAGCCTGCAGTACTGTGCTCCAACCACTGCACCACTGTGGCTCAATACCATTTCACATGGCGACATCCGGTGGGACTGCAACATCGCCGGACGCTTCTTTTTGAAGCACCTACCCAGGGCTCCGTAGAACCGCAAGAACAGCGACTATCAGCTGTCTTGCGGTTTGGAAACTTTCCCCCTGGTATGAGGGGGGAAAGTGAGTAGACGGGTGGGGTAGAGCTCCCTGAGAGTGCCAGATTTTATCCATAATCTGACGCTCGAAGATGAGAGCTCCCCGTTAAGCCTGTCAGTACTCCGGACCCTGGATATCTCTGCTTTGCAGAGCTAGATGTCGTTACCATCCCAGCAACCAACTTTAAACAAATACTTTTTGAATCAAGCTGGCGGAGCACAAGCTGCACGAATGAAACAGCAAGTATTTTTTTTCTTTCTTTTTAACTCCAAAGATTTACTTTCTTTAAAAGATTTTCCCTAAGCGGAAAGTGAAAGCAAGATGGCGTTTGAGTTTCAACGGGGCATGAAGAAGTGAAAGTTAAAAGTAATTATTGACAAGCCCCTGTTTGAAACGTAAAACTCCTTTTTGAAAAGTGGATGAAACAAGAAAGGATGTAATAATAATAATTGAAGCAGCAATACAAATTACAAATTGTAAAGGGTCTTTTTTTTTTCTTGATACTCTTTTTTTCCCCCTTTTTTTTCGGTCCTTCTGGAAAGGAAGGAAGAAGGGGGGCAAGATGGCTGGTCTTTTTGAAAGCAAAGAAAGCAAAGGAGGGTTAATTAAACCTCAATGGTCTGATTTTGAGGAAGCTTTGAGCTCAATTACCTCTGCTTTATTGAAAAGAATTGATACTATATTTCAAGCTTCTTAAGCTGGAAACAATGAAATACATGGAAATACTGAGTTGCAATCTAGCAGTGGGGGATTGAATGAAGAGTTGGGAGATGTAAAAAAACAACAACAGATCATAGCAGTTTTTACTGAGGAGAGAAAGATGAATGCTGTGCAGAATAAGGAGCAAGAAATTTTGGAAGCTGATGAAATTTTGGTTACACGAATTTTTTTTATAAAATTCAATCTGCATTTAAAGAGCTGTTTCCAGAAGAAGTTACATTTCTGCAAAAATTTTATAATATGCAATCCCAAAAACGGCAAAATTTTACTGGAGTTAAAAAAGGCAGAGGGATCAAAGTTAAGAAGAAAGTTCGTAAAAAGGAAAAGAAGAAAGACTGGAAAAATGGAAAATAACCCTGCTTGATGAGATGATGGTCCTTAAAAAGTATTGTTTAACTGTTTAAAGATTTTGAATTTTTTGGGGAAAAAAAACAGACAGCAGTCTAATGCCAGTTAACTAAGTGATGAGCGACGATGAGGAGGCAACCTACAGCTGTATTGGAATATTTTGAGAAGAATAAACAGATCACAGCAATGCTGGTGTGTTGGGCTGTGAAATATGCCCTGACTTGAATGATTTGGAATATTTTATTAAGGACTGTGATAAATTTGGATTTAACTGTAATCGCAGAAGTTTTATTGAATATAGTAAATTGGAGTTTCCTGTTTGACGGTAATAAATATAAGGCAAAAGGACTATGGATCTAGGGCGATTGCCGGTGATCTGGTGGTTTCCCTAATACGTCTGATGAATTTATTAATCTAATTTTTGACTGGATTTGATGGATACTATTTCAAATATAATTATAAAGTCACTCGGGGGGTATTTTTTTATAAAGAAGCAATTTTTTATTTAGGTGGGTAGACGCAAATGAAGATATTCTATATGCTGTTGGAAGATGTGAAGACAAGAAGATTAGCAACTGGTTTAATCTAGTATGAAAAATTTAAATGTTTGATATAGTTATTAAATGATGTTTTATCTGTATTGATAAATTAATAAGAGGCTTGATTGTTATTTTTTTAATTAAAAAAAATTATTATTATTTTTTTATTAAGTGTTTTAACCATAATTGGACCTTGATGGTTTAAAAGTGGAGGACGGAAGACTTTATATAGTATTTTATTTTAAATTTGGGGTTTTTTTGAATGAGGGTTTCTTCTTTTTTTGTTGTTGTTGGGTTTTTTTTCTGTTTTAAATGAAAGAAGTTATAAAATATCTTGTTAAATTGTATAGACCTAATAATTTGTTAAGTATTAATTAGTTAAATTGAGTAATGATAGGTTTGATTAGGTAATACTTAATTGTTTTATTAACTGATGTAATTATAAATGGAGATTAATTTTGTTGAATTAGATGGAATAAGAAGAAAGAAGACTTGCTTTCCTTTTATCTATTTGTTTAACGATTATGATTATGATAAGTGTGAAATGGAGTTTAATTTAGAGAATTTGAGCTGTATCTTATCTTGTATTTGCTCTGGGAAGTCGGGGGGGTGGTTGGGGAGGGGGGAGAAAATGTATGTAAAACTTTTAAAACTTTTTCAATAAAAAAAAAACCATTTCACATGAAACCAAAATGCCATTCACTATAGCATTAAAGATATTATGGTTTAGCTGAGATTTTTGATAATTGGAATATTTTAAATGTTGTATTATTGTATATTATAGGATTTAAACATATTTTTAGAGTAATTATCACTTGGAGATACATTTCATGTTAGGCAAAATAGAAATATCTGAAACCAATTTAACAAATATAATTATATAACTAAAATACTATATACTATACCAGTGATGGCTAACCTTTTTGCCATCACATGCCAAAAGTGGTGGGAGTGCGGGAGGGGGTCGCTCGCGTGCGTGCCCACACCCATAATTCTATGCACCCCACCCCCTGTGCAAGCATGTGCAACCCCCCCCCCCCATTTTTGGCATGTGATAGCAAGGCAGGGCCATTTTTTGCTCTCCCCAGGCTCTAGATCCTTTCTAGGAGGCTGGGGAGAGCAAAAATGGCTTTCCCCACTCCACTGGAGGTGCTCCGGAGGCCGGAAACAGCCTTTTTTCTGACTTCCGGTGGGCCCAAAAGGCTTGAAAGTCAGCTGCCTGGCACGTGCTGAGCTTGCAAGCCCCCCGATATGGCTCCAAGTGCCACCTGTGGCACGTGTGCCATAGGTTTGCCATCCCGGCACTATACACTTGGGAATGTAAATTCTTTCTACATGATTTTATTTCAGAATCTAGATAATTAAATATGAAATGCATATACTTTTGTTTGTCAAAAAAGCCAAATTATTTACAAGAGCACCAGAAATCCCCAACTTGAATCTGATGTGTAAAAACCATTTTATCTAACAAAAATATGAATTCTAACAATGTATGTCTGCTACAGTGCACTATTCCTCTATAGTAGTTATAAAATGGCATATTTCAGAAAGAATTACATTATAATTTTAGATAGATATACAATTTTATTCCATGGATGATGTCACTACAAAAATGTATCCAAGATATTTACTAGAACTTATAGTTGTTTATGTGGTTCCATTGAGCAACCTAAATGAAAAATCATTGTGGGGATTATTTATTACTGTAACTATAATTTATTAGTCTATTAGTCTATTAGTAATACTGAATTAGACTTTTATTTCATTGACTACTAAAGCCTCATGGAAGTTTTTTTAAAAACCAAATTATTATGCAGAATATGAAAAAGCGAGCAAGATGTTTCATAGTACAGGGCTGCCACAGAAAAGGCATACTTTCTAGTTCCCATTAGATGACAATTTTTAGGACAGGGAACCAGAAATCTACTCTTTCTGACCTGGTCTCATCCAGTGATTTCATGTAGATTTTGAACAAGAAAGGAAATAGTCAAAGCCTGTGCTACACCACTAAGGAGGGGCTATTTGTCCAACCCCAACTGGAACTAACTGCAAAGGAAAGAAGATAATACAGAGCCTTCATATCCAACCCCTGATGATGGTCCAGTAGGAAAACATACTGCTGAGAGATCAAGGAAGGGTTCACCATCAACTTTGGCAATAAACTTACTACTTTATTGCTATCAAGGTAGTCATGCTTTTTTACCTTTTTTTCTATCAATGGATTGCTGTAGTTTTGTTTTTGTTTAGTTTAGTAAAATTTAAAATACATGATGTAAAGTGAATAAAGATATTTGGGTACTTCAAGTAAATTAAAGTATTCTGATATCCAAATGAGTTTCTTTTGAGAAATAAGAATAAAAAAGTTGTACTATATTGTTTACTTTATGTTTGTCTTCTTCTTTAGCCATATATACCAGATACAATATAGTGTCACATATATACTTAGTCATAATTAGATAACGTTTGGTATTTAAAATAGTCAATGTTATCTAAACAAAAAGATTTACCGGGATGTAACTATGAATAGGTATCTGGAGGATCGATACAACCCCCGGTTAGTCCTTATATGTGGTTGTCTTTATGTGTTGTGTTGTGTACATTTACATTATATGTTTTTTTATTTGTAAATAATTCATAAAGATTATTTTTTTAAAAAAGTTGGTCGCTGGCAAAAAAAATAGCTTTCCTTCTTTCTAGAGATGTGAAATTAAATGTGAAATGGCTCTACTATCAGTTTACTGTGGTGGCACAGTGGTTAGAATGCAGTACTGCAGGCTACTTCTGCTGACTGCCGGCTGCCCGCAGTTTGGCTGTTTAAGTCTCACCGGCTCAAGGTTTACGTAGCCTTCCATTCTTCCGAGATCAGTAAAATGAGGACCCTGATTGTTGGGGACAATATGCTGACTCCATAAACCGCTTAGAGAGGCCATAAAGCACTATGAGGCAAATATAAGTCTAAGTGCTATTGCTATTGCCACTTCTGTGCATCAATTTGACACCAATGACTGATATCCCTATAACATGGTATTTATAATTGTGGATGTTGATTTACTAATTTTCTAATCAAAGTTCCTATTTACCCAGCTTGTGTCAATAATATGGTCCACCTTATTTGTATGTTTGATTTATATCCTGCCCAACTCCCAACAACTCTTTTATCACATAAAATCAAATGCCTGATGGAAAGAAATGTAATTTTAAATAATTTTGCCATATATTTTTACCAGCAATTTTTCTGCGGCAGCATTCCATTTCATACAAGGGAATTTTCTTTTTCACACGTAACTTTGTCACAGTATCACTCAATTTCAGAAAGCTGATGTATAAGCTGTTATTCTTCAGTTGCTTATCCCTTCCCACAATCATGGAGCCTGCAAACTGGATAAAGTAACTTGTCTTGCCCAACTATGAGGCAGAATTTTCATGCTTACTGAGTTTTGCAACTTTTCAAATCATTCAGCTGTGAAGAGTCATTTTACAAAGCTGCTTGTTCTGAACTGTGTATTTTCTATTGTGAAAATATGTTTGGGCTTTGCCTCTTTCTGAAAGTGTTCAAATTTAACAGAACAATTAGTTAGGTCAGGGGTGTCAGACACAATTTCATTGAGGGCCGCATCAGGGTTGCGTTTGACCTTGGAGAGCTGGGGTGGGCGTGGCCGGGTTGGGCATGGCCAACTCAACATCACTCCTGTCAGGGGCACCTGTGGCAACCGTCTGCCAGTGAAAACAAAGCTCGGGAGGGCCACAGCCTCTTGAGCTCTGTTTTCACTGGCAGAGGGTTGCAGGAGGCCGTGGCAGCCTACAACAGAGCTCGGGAACCTGTTTTCGCTGGCAGAAACATCACGGGCCAGTCTTTTGCTGTTTCCAGGACAGCTCCATGGATGAGATCTAAGTACCCTGTGAGCTGGATCCAGTCCCCGGGCCTTGAGTTTCACACCCCTGAGTTAGGTTGAAATAACTGGTCCTTTTGCCCTTCCTACAAAACTATTTAATAATGTTAACACAGCAAAGTCATTTTAAAGTAAGTTTTTAAATTCTTTGGCTTGATATATCATGGCACACAGTACATCATGGTTAATTCATAGTTTGAACAGCATTTTCTTCATTTCAGTGCTAAAATATGGGCAGGATAGGACTATTATATTATTCATACAAAAACCACATATGAACTTAAGATATGATACTGATCTTGCTAAAATCGATAGCAAAACTCACATTTACTTATGTATTTGAGTCCAATTGAACAAATTTGTAGTATAATTTGTAGTCATATTAATTTCAATATACAACTTATGTATAAATGTTTAGGCAAACATATTTTTATTTCTGTATTATGTATTAGACTTGTATAATTTCTCTGGGAATAAACACAATTGAATACCATACGACTTTATTTTCAGTACGCATGTGTTACATTAAAATATTAATACTTTTAAGAAAAGGGCAGTTAAGTGTTTTGTGGTCAGGAGCCAAGTTATTATACTTTGGGAGTGTGGAGGGCTTTGAATATCTCAGAGAACATGATAGTGATATAATAAAAACCATCAAATTGGACGGTCCCAACATTTTCAGCCAGGCATCTTTAATGGCCATTTTATATTTATTTCATAAATAAGCTTTCTCTACATGTTATGAAAATAAGAAGTAGCCAGAAAGGACTGTTGGATGTATTATCCTCATTCAAGCTGTTTCCTTCATGGTATAGAACAGAAGATGTATCATCAGAGACCCTACTTTCTACCTCAATTCTGTTGGTGCTATGTGCCTAAAAGAGTTAAAAATGGTACAGCAAAATACCACTTTTTTTGAGCTGTCCATGTCAATCACCCACGATATTGTATTCAATGACTTTGGAAGCTTCTATGCATTTTGATATCACTATACAGATAGAGAGAGATACCGTTATTCTACTTCTTGAGGTGATAACTCCCCCCCCCCTTTGGCCTTTTGGAAGTGTTTTAAAAGCTGGCTTTGCTGGTTGACCTGGGGCCCCAAGGAGGGCACACCCTGCCGGAGATGGCTGATAGATAGGAAGACCTCATTCCTGTCCTGTCCCTCTCTTTGCTCTATTAGCTGCAGTCTTAGTACAGTTTTTAATAATATCCTGTATAGATTTAATGTTTTAATATTTTAATTATTTCTTTACTTGTTTTATAATCTTGCAAGCTGCCCAGAGTCACTTAAAGACCACCCTGAAGTTTCAATACTCCAGGATGCAGCAGTTGAGTAGTAATGGACTTGTCCACATAACACCTCTGCTCTGCAAACTGAACTGGTAGTAAGGGTGCTTTTATGTGTGATTCAGGGTAGTGGTTGTTATCTATAAAGGCCTATCTGGCATATTGCCTGGTTATTTGAGGGGGCCATCTGTTTCCAGTATCTTCACCCCATTTAGGATTCCAACAGAGTGAGTGTGCTCTTGGATTCCTTGATTAAACAATGTCATTTATCAGGACCCAGGAAGCACGACGTCTGTTTAGTGGCACCTGAGGAATGAGGTTCCTCTGTAATCTTTTCACTCCTACCCTGACAGTATTCTGAAAGGCCTTGAAAATCTAGCTGTAAAAATGCTCAGGCATATATTTTATTTTTATTTTATTTTTTTAATTTATATTTATATGCCGCCCTTCTCCGGAGACTCAGGGCAGCTTACAATGCATTAAGCAATAGCCTTCATACTTTTGTATATTTTATACAAAGTCAGCTTATTGCCCCCACAAACTGGGTCCTCATTTTACCCACCTTAGAAAGGATGGAAGGCTGAGTCAACCTTGAGCCTGGTGAGATTAGAACTCGCAGTAATTGCAGGCAGCTGGATGTTAAATGCTGCCTTAATAGGAGGCATTAGCCTGCTATGCCACTCAGGCTCCTTGACAAAATATGGGGTCAAAAGCACGATTCTTTCTATTGAGGAAAAAGTAGTTACAAAAAGACACTTCCTGTCCATCCAATGCATGGGATCCAGATGAAGGGCCAAGGAAACATTTGAATCTAGTGAAGCTTAAACAGTGTTGTATATAAGTGAGTTTCAGCAACTAGACCAGAATTCCCCAACCTTTCTGGCTTTGTGATCCAGACAGCAGGGAAGATGGTTCCATGTGAGTGGCAGGGAAAAGCACATGCACGTAGCTCCACTTGCATGAGAGGCGGTAAGACACAACACCTGGCACATGTGCAAATGGTGCGTGTGCATGAATGCTTGTTTGCTGCAAGTGGGTATGCACACGTGCTCACCCACCACTCCCATGGCCTGGCTCTGAAGGGCTCAAGACCTGGTAGTGGGCCATGGGCCGGGGATTAGGGACTCCTGAACTAGACTACCCTTGTAAAGATTTGGTTAGCAGAAATATTCTAATAACCTGGAACAACTTTCAAAGTCTTCCAGAGGATGCAGCTGCTATAACACTTAGAAGAGATGCTTTTCTTCTAGCATTTCATTCTACTATTATGGCCATTCAAATTATAGTCATTCTCTAAGCTGAAATTAAACTGTTGAATCCTGCTAATTAAGTAGGATTTATCTAAATTCTAAAGAGTCATCTCCATTGATCACAGAAAAGAAGACATTAAAATTAGTTGAAATAGAGAGTATATGTAAAGAAATGGTCCTTTTCCTCAAGGCTGATTTTTATTAATGGAAGCCAGATAAGATTGCTGATTATATTGTATATGTCTTCAGCCTTTCAAGGCTTTAGACAGCTTGAAATAAATATCTTATAATTTCATCCAGCAACCTCAAGCTGGTGGAAGGAGTTTTGTGGAAGAAAAATCAACCAACTGCTTCTGTGCTCTGGAGAGACTTGTGGATATTTTAAACAGTGAAAAAGAGCAGATGATTCTGTGTCTGAGCATTTAAAGGGCTATTGATCATTAGCATACTGATTTATTTGGACAATTAACTCACACCTGAACATAAAGTTTTCCTATAGCTTAGTGATACACAACATTTTAGGACCAAATTTAGGATTTTGATTGTTCACCAAGAAAGTGAGAAAAAGCAAAAATTCAATTTGCCTTCATTTCATTCCACTGTAAATTAGACTTTAATTGCCTGGAGAAGGAATAAGCACCTGTTTTGCTTTTCTTTTCTACCCATTAATTTTAGCTATGTTGTATGGCAGTCTTAGAATAAGACAACATTAAACAATTTAAAATTCTCTTTTAAATATTAACTGCCCCCAAACAGTGAGAACCATTTTTTCTCCCATTTTCCATACTACAGTATATGGGACATAATCTCTAGGATTAATATTACATAAATCCAGGAACACTTTGTAGGCATAAGAATAAAACATCTCTGGGCCATGGTAAGTTGAACTACAAAAAAAGAAAAGAAAATCGGGTCTGAAAAAAAGGGCCACAGCAATTATTTTCAAGTCTGTATGGAAAATCTAAGGTTATAGAAAAACATTTTTAGCATTTTAAGTAACTTTCTCTATCATTTCCTATATATAATTCGTTTTTTCAATTCTCAATTAAAAAATCAATGATTTCGTATTCTGTTTTCAGTTTTTCCTTTTGCTTGTCTCAGTTCTTCCAGCTTTATACCACACCGTCCCACCTTATATTTGTTTCCTTTCTTCTTTCATATCACCTCAAAGCTTTGAGGAGGGAACTGTCTCTATATAAAATGTCCTTAGGTTTAGCAATTTTCCATTTCATTTGTTCCTGGTTATAGTTTTTTCATGTAATATTTTTGAGGAAAACTGTTCTTTTCAAGGTGAACAGAATTTCATCACATGATTCAAGCCAAAAAGTTTAAATTTGTTTTACATCTGACCTCCTATTCCTTTCATGCCATATGCAAATGTCTGCCTGTCTTTTTCTATCACTTATCTATTTCTCAAAGAAGACAAGGTTGGAATTTTTGACTACGGCATCATGAGTCAATCAAACAAGTATAGTTACAGTTCATGGACTAAATGGATACTTTCTGTAGTAGTTCAATATAAGAACAGTGATGATATGCCATCAAGTTAACGTCAATTGTTAGTGACAGCATTCATAGGCCTTCACCAAGGTCTTAGCCATGTGGTTCTCTTGGTAAGTTTAAGGAGACATTTAGCAGTGCCTTCTTTCACACAATATAAAATAATGCCTTTGCTATTATCACTGAAGTGTTCATTTGCCTTATATAAATAGCAATAGCATTTAGACTTATATATTGCTTCATAGTGCTTTACAGCACTCTCTAAACTGTTTATAGAGTCAGCAGGTTGCCCCCAACAATCTGGGTCCTCATTTAACTGACCTCAGAAGGATGGAAGGCTGAGTCAACCATGAGCCAGTCAGGACTGAACACCTGGCAGTGTGCAGAGTTAGCCTGCTACACTGCATTCTAACTACTGCACCACCATGGCTCCTAAATGCTTTCTTGCTTTAACTGAGTGACTGAAATGATCTTCATGTCTTGGGTGACCTTACTGTGAATATATACTTTTGATGTATATTCGCAACTTATCCTTCTCATGTCCCATCCAGACATGAAGGGAATATCAACACTCATATTATAATTTACCCTTTGGTAGATCCAGTTAAGATAAATTCTGGGAAGTTAAGCTACATTTCACATGGCATGCCTTTCTGTTCTATTAATTTAATATATTTGTAAAATGATTTGAACCAAAACGAGATTTTAAAAACCACGACGAAAGTCACAGGTTGGGGTTTTTTGGTACAAATACCTAATTCAAATCAAGCACACTGTCAAAGGCCTGGGCAAAATGATACATGCAAACAGTCTGGGTAATAGAAATTGTAAGGACCCTCTCCCCTTTGCAAAGTCAAGCCAGCTCCCTCAATTATTTGTTTATTTATTTACTGTGGTATATATGCTGCTCTAATCCAGATTAATTGGATGTCAAAAACAAGGAAGTGGAAGAGATGACAGTTTGGGAGTACATGGAAGAAATCTTAGAGTAAATGCAATCAAACATAGATAAAGGCCATTTGGAATAATATGTTCTGACAGTGTATGCAGCAAAGAGAGTATACTTCTGTTTCCACTGTATCTCCATGAAATAGACCAATGTTGCTATTTTATTATTTGCAGCATCTTCTTCACTAAGATGCTGTACAGGAAGAGCTGGAGCCATCAGTAGCTCACTGTGAACAGTTTGCAATATTCATAATTGATAAGCTATTCATATACACCTTGACCTGGATTGTGTTGTTGGGATAGAATGTGTTAGTATAGCCAAAGCACCCTTTTGCCTTGTTCTTGGTTTTTTTGTAGTTTGTAGATCTCAAAGATGCAGGTGTTATCTGGTAATATAAAGTCTATCATCAGATTACCCGACACTTGTTCATATATTGTTAGGTTCCCTGCACCAGGACTCAACAGTCAACCTTAGTTCTCCAATTTCACATAATTTAATTTGGCTGCTAGGCTTGGACCCAGTTAAAGTCTCTCAAATATATGAAATAGTGTTGTGCAGCTGTATAACAAACTATCACAAACCATAACGAAGGTACTTTGGACAGTTGATTTCTCTTTTATGATACACACAAGTAGTTTAAACCCATAATGTCTGCTTTCTGGCTTTCCTATATTTCATCCAACTTTGCCCTGTTATTGTCTTGAAGCTAAGCAATTGATGGCTGATACTTTTGCAGTGAGAAGTGCTGGTTCTCATTGGTTGATTAAACCGGCCAATGGAGACCTGATTGCACAGTTCTTCCTTGTAGAAGAGACCGCATTCGCTTCCTACCTGAAGGAACCAATGATAAAGTCTTTTTTTAAAAAGTTTGATTTGTAAATGTTGGGAAATCAGCAGCTGGTTTAAAATGTAGGGGCATTTCCCAGCGATTAGGATAACTGGGAAAGAGGTAGCCTTAGATCTATAAACACCTTAAGAAACTCAGTATCTGGACCATCTTTGATTATTTTCCTTCATGGATGACCAAGGCCAGAATCTGGATGAGTTAGTCTGTTCTGCTAATTGAAGAACCTGGCAGAGTTTTGCTTTAGGGTAATTGTTTGCAATTGTTTTAAACTCTCTTATCAGACTGCTCAGAAAGTGCTTCTGAGAAATACTGTTTGGCAACCAGGCTATTGGTCTATAGTGTCTCACATGGTTTCATTGTTTCTACTGTGCTATTCAGTACATTGATACTTTAGAATAGGGTGAAACATATTTTATGTAGAAATGTATTCTATGTTAGTACTATTACAGATCATTGGTTTGTCTCTGCCACTATGTGTTTACATCCCCATTGCACAGAATAGGAAAACCACAAAACCACATTCTGAGGTCCCACTAGAGGTATTTTGCTCAAGGTAGCCTTCAAATTATAGCTATACCTGAGTTATCATGCAACTTTTGAGATTATTTTCTAAAATTATTATGTATATTAAGACATGTTTATATTTCAGATCCATTTATTTTTGATCACTTGTACAAACTGTTAAGCTGCATAGCTGAACATTCACAGCTGCTAACCAAACTCTGATGTAGCACCCCAACATCAGAGACATTGGGATACAATTAAACTGATAGTCCCTTATGTTCCTTGCAGCTGCTCAACATTCTTTTCAATTCCAATTTCAAGAAAACCATTCTTAAATTTTAACAGGCAACTCAAAGGAGCAAATAGGCACCCTTAAAAATGTTTTCCCTTGCCATCTGTTCAAGACTTCCAACAACTACAATGAGCAAGGGAGACATTTATTTAATTTCTTTATAATGTTCTTGATGTTGTATTGTTGCTCTTTTAGAGCACTTTTTAGTGCTGAATTTCATTAAAGTAAAACATTCTTAAAGGAACCCATTTGGATCTATTATACCTAAAGACAGTCCCTTTAATCGGTTCCCACCACACACCCACACATTACACAGAAGTAAAGTATTCCAGCAAACAAACCATTTTACCCTTCATCCTATATTTTTGATATAATATTCTGGACTGATGCTATATTACAGAACTAGATGATGATTTTTATCCTACTTTCTACCCAGAGGGTATTTAGGGTACTGTCAAGTAACAAACAATTTAGAATCTTATTTCTAAGATTTAGAATCTTATTTTTAAAATGATTAAAATAAACAATTGATTAATTCAAAGTGAAAAGGTCTGACTACAAACAAAAAGCTAAAATTTCTGGCCTAGAAACTGAAAGAAGGGAGGATAACTATGTTCCACAGCGGGAGGTAGGCTAATACTCAAGTTGAGAGCAACACAGGAGAAGATTCATATTTGCGATTATTCTCTTTATATGTTGCGAAATGATTTCAGGAAGGCTTATTATATAGAGCAACATTGTAGCCCCACATAAAACAAATTTGCCTGTAATATCATGGGTATTTTCTTACATTGAAACCTTAATGGGAATATCATCAATCATTATCTTGTATTTTAAAATGAAGACTTACATATAATTTAAACTTCATATTGAAATTGGTCTTGTACTGCTCAATTTTGTTAAACTTTATTTGCTCATTGCTGTCAGGGTCGTTGATGTATTCTAAAATGCTGACTCAGTGAGTTACAGTTTTAAAGATAATCTCATACAAACTTTTTAAAAAAAGATACATTTCTCAGCTAAATTGATCCAGTTACAACAGGTATCTCCAAATTCTAGATAGTTATTATGAATACTATAGTGAAGCCCATCAGTATAAAAAAAAGGAGCAGTGAAAAAGAGAAGTCTATTTAAAAAGAAAAAGAAATGGTTCTCTCAGCAGCTTTCAATACCATGATGTCCTTCTGCATCAGGTGTTGGGAGTGGGAGGCACTATATTATGGTGGTTCTCCTACTTCCTCCATGGCCCATTCCAGTTGGCGTTGCTAGGAGAGGAGAAATCAAGGCCTCGAGCCTGTTAATCATGAGAATAACCTGTAATTTACCCTATCATGTACCATTTTATGGAAATCTTTTTCACAGTGGCAATGTCCACCCTTCAGAAGCTGTTAGCTGTGCTTGCATATATGAAAGAAACATATAAAAACATGGAACTGTTGTTGAAGCACATCCAGTACACTAGGTGCAATTGGAATAACTGTAGAGATCTAAAAGTAGTGGTTCTGCTGCTTAGTATGCAGCTTGGATATATCATTTACTGTTGTTATATATGTACAGTAAATGGGACAGCCATGCAAGAGAGTCTCAATTCATTAAAAAGAAATGACCAGTCCAAAATAGTTTGATTCCAGAACAGAAAAACCTGTTGACTCAACAAAAGTATTTTTCCTCTGCTTCACATAAAACTCAGACTGATGAATTTTTTTTGTGAAATAATGAACAAGAAAGGTGAAGTTTTGGGACAGATGTTTCTAAGAATAACTGATGCCAAGATTAAGGAAGGCATTTTTGTTGGTCCACAGATCAGATACAAACATTAATGACAAGCAATTCAAAGATATGTTAGTGGGGCCAGAGAAAATCTCCTGGAAAGCTTTCAAGGATGCTGTTGACAATTTTCTATAGAAAACCAAATTAATACAATACAATACATTCAGCTGGTTGACAAACAAGACCATGAAGTGCAACATGTCACTGAAGATTCATTTTCTGCATTCACATTTGGACTCCCCCACCCCCTGAAAATCTAAGTGTAGTCAGTGATGAACATGATGAAAGTTTTCACCAGGACATTGCCACAATGAAAAAACTGTATCAGGGCAACTGGAATCCATCAATGCTGGCTGACTATTGTTAGACACTGCAGCGAGATACATTGGATACTGAGTACAAACAAAAATCAGCAGCATTTGAGACCTGTTGAACTCATGCAGCATGTTGGAAACAGCATGTCAAAAAAATGTGATTAAATACTGTACATTATAGTTCTTAAATGGTCTCCGGAGGAGGGGACAGGAAGGCCTGGAGGAAAGATGTCCATGGGGCCGTGATAGGTTGGACATGACTTTGCAGCTAACAACAAAAATAGTTCCTAAAAGTTAATTTCATATTTCTCAAGTTCTTATGTGATACAGTCATTCTGAAATTATATTTGTGTTCAGTTCTAAGGCGTTTATCATAATCATCGGACGTCTTTCAGGAAATTAAAAAAAATGAAAATAATTATTGTCCAGTAAAAGCCAAGTTCATTCAGGGTTTCCTGATTTCAGCCTGAATTACATCTCTCTGTTCTTGACAACTTAAGCTTTGTATTTAAAGAGCAAAAGTATGTGTAAAGTGAACAGTATGGAGCTGATATTAAATAGGTTGATTGTTTGATTTAGAAAATACAATATGTACAGTATGAAGTTCAACAATCTAAAATGCCACACCTGCTGAGTTAAAGAAAGTATTGGAATAGAGCCAGCTCAGGCTTTAAGGCCAAACACATTTACTTTAAAGTAATTTAATTTTAAATCAATAAAGTTTTTTTAATACAGGCAAGCATGGCATCTATAAGCTACCCAAACATAGCTGGATAAAACAATCTGTAGAAAATCAAGTTACTAAAATAGTTTTAAATTTTTATTTATAGTTCTAAATAATTTCAATTACACTATAACTTCCTGATGACCCAAGCAAGCAAGACAACCTATTGTACATGTTACCATTACAGAGTTGCACTTGCCATTAGCATACTTTTAAACCCATTATATTTATTATACAGTGTACCTAAGATGTATCTTCTGTTATAGACATACAATTCTGCCCTGATTTATTAGTTATACATGGAATTAACTGATGCTGACTAGTGCTAATTATACCTCAAAACCTTTAGGGATATTTTGATACATTAAACAATGATGATTTACCAATGTATAGGAATAATATAATTTCATTTGTAGTATTTCCTTCCTACTGGTATATATGCATTTACAGATGAATGCATAAAAGACCATTGCATACTAGAGTCAGGAATTATATTATTTGTAGAAAATTAAATACTGAATTATTGCCCTTTCCGATATCATACACTTCTAGAACATGTTTATCTATTACATGCATATCTCACTTCTGTCATTAAAGTTAAAACAGCATGTAAAGAGTTTATGTTGTATTATGGTGTTGGGGTGTATGGATACATCCTGAAAATAATTTCCATAAAATATATTTATGACATCATGATTCAAATAGGGAAGACTGTGATCAAGCGCCATGTATAACAACTCTTATTTTGAGTTTTACTATATCGAATTTTGTATTCAATTAACCAAAATTGTTGAATTTCTCTGATGCAAATATCTCTTTAAATAGGAATTTTCTGTAGAGTATTTATCACTTTAAAGTGTTTGGTATCAGGTATTTATTTTGTCCTCTTCATTCAGATTTACTTAAATAACATAATATATAATTGTTAAAAGTACACAGCCCCTTGAATAAGTCTATAATCACACATAGAGTCTGTGTTCACATAAAATGCTGAATTATAAATTGATAAATCATATTTTAGCTCAGAATATTATGGAACAGGCTATTGTGGAAGCCATGTTCTCTAGTATGTTTATGCTTCAGTATGTTGTATGAAGTCAGAAAATTGAATTAAATAAGGATCAATTCAAACACAGGTAAGCGTGCCTGGAAACAGCTGTATCCATATAGCCCAAGGGATATTTCTTTTCTTTTTATTCATCTCTTTTTCATCTTTCATTTTTATTGTAAAATCAAAATACGCTTTCTCTATGGTTGATCCTACATCATTTATGTAAAGTTCATGTCTTTTAACCCAAACTCCAAAAGGAAACCCATTAATAGGATGTTTCTGAAGGAAATCCACCTTCTTAACTTTCAACAAGCCTGACTATCCAAATTGGCTAGATAGTACTTCTTTTTCCTTGCTTTGTCTAGGAGATTAATAAGGCCTTTTTCTAAATCAAAGCAATATAATCCAGAAAAATATAAGGCCAGAAATACAAATGCAGTGATAAAACATGAATGTTCAGAACTATAAAGTTCAGTACATTAATACATCAAAATGTAACACAGCTCAAAACACATCATATATCAATATAAAAAAATATTAGTTTAAATATTAAAATATTAGTTTAAGGATGGAGATATATAGAATGCTAGTGTATGTAAGAATCTGAAGATAATAATTTTATACACACACACACATATATATTCTGAGGTTTTTGTGGGTGTTTGTATGTAGGTCTTTGGTTATTCGGGTTTTCTCCCGCGTAAAATTGGAAGTGTCTTGGCGACGTTTCGACGAAGTCTCATTCGTCATCTTCAGGCTGGTGTTTTCGGCTTTGTGCTTCTAGGAGGAATGTGTGATCGCAGCTGTTTCTTCCTTTTAACTGCCAGTGGGGGTGTGAACTGATTGGGTGGGAGCTTGGCTGTGTTCTGATTGGGTAGAGGTGTGTTCTGATTGGTTGGGGGGTTGGCTGTGCTCTGATTGGATGGGGGTGTGTTCTGTTTGGGTGGAGGCTTGGTTGTGCTCGGGTTAGTCTGAGTTGCAAGGGGATTTGAGCTGGTGAGCTGCGTTGCTGTTGTTTGGCTTCGCATTTGTGGTCGTGCCACAACTTCATGGTGGGTGTCAGTTTGCTTCATGTATGGATTGGAGGGGTTTAAAGTGGCTAATGATGCAGCTGTGGTCTGGCTTCTGGTGTGTATATGTGTGTACTCACTCACACACACACACACATATACTATTGCCTCAAACTGAGAGATGGGCAGCATATAAATTTAATAAATAAAAATAAAATAAACACTATGCCTCACCCCTACAACTAAAGTTACAGTTACCTCAGGAATTTTTAAAGGGAGACTTCATTTGCTTTTTCGAATATGTTTACGGTATATTAATACTTACATACAGAAAGAATACTAGCACATTTTTTCATGAAATAGAACAGGGATGTCCAATGCCCACCCCAGCTCCAAGAAGACAAAAAAAACATTGCAAAAGTCACATGATGGCAACGTGATGCCACAAGTTTGACACCCGTGAAGTAGAAGCTGCTATGTCCTTTCTCCTTTCCTCATCTGTTCTGGCAGATGCTACCCTGTCTATAAAATAGTTATGTCAAAGTTTTCTGGCACTAGTAAGGGAATCTCATTTTCATCCTGGGAATTTGAGACTCAGCTGAAGACAGATTTGTAAACGGTTTTTTTGCTTTTTTAAACAGTCATTGTTCTCTGGAAGTTTTCAAGTGGCTATCATTAACTATTCTGTATTATAAGTGCACCTTCTACTCATACTGTTTTCTAATATGTGGAAAGTTCAGTTAATGAATCCCAGAAATACTTATTCTACCCTTCATGTAGGAAAATACTTCATGAGATGCATACCACATCAGAGCACCCCCGAACAATAACTGATTAAAGGTTTCAGGCAGAGAGATGGAAATCTTTATATCCCATTTTTAGATAACTGATGATTCCAGGGATTTAACTTGGCCTTCATGCAAAGCATCTCATTTATCACTTTGCACACTTTATCACTTTGCACACATGCAAAGGGTCCTCCCCTCTTTAATGTCAGTGTACATATAGAGAAGTTGAGAGCTGAAGTTATGGATAACTCAAATCATCTCCAACCATCCTGAAACCATATTCGTTTCTTTTCTTTTCTCTGTTTCCCTATCTTTCCCTCTGTAGCTCATTCTTTCTTCTTTACAGCCCTTTCTTTATTTATTATAGAAGAGTTTTGCTGAGATGGTACCATAGTAACTAGCAGGGGGTAAGAGTGATGGAGAACGGGAGGAAAGAAGGCCTGGACGATGCCTGTTAGAGCGCCCCCTATCTGCGCTCGCCCCGCGCGCTCCGAGCAAGCAGCAAATGGCTCAGGATTTGCGTGCTCCTTTGTGTGAAGCACAGTCGGAGCAAAGCAGCGGCAGCGCACGCCGAATCTCTCCTGCCTACCCTGCTCTGAGAGACGTGGATCAGCCCTTCCAGAACCGGATCTCTGCCTCGCCTCATCCCGCATCACTCCGACGGGAGCTTTAATCCTCTTTCTTTACTCTTCGAGGTAGAGAGCTGTTGGCAGAAATAAAGCTGTTGCAAAGAAAGGGGAGCGGGAGAGCAGAAGAGGAGCCAGCCAGCCCAAGAGGCAGACGGAAAAGAGCGCAAAAAGCGCCGAACTCTCCCAAGGCAGGCACGGAGAGACCTGCGCCTGGGCTCTGCCAAGTGGCGTGGGAGGGGAGACCAGAACTTGAAGTTACCTGTCCTGCCATAGGAGAAAAGCAGGGGCTTAGACTGCCCCTTTCGCAGTCCTCGGCAGACGAGAACGGAGCTTTTCGGAAGAGTTTTGCTCCCCCTCTTTCTTCTGCTTGCAAAGCATAAACGGATGTGAGACAGGGAAGGTGCTTCTTTTGCTTCTTCTAAACTCAGGGCACCTCAGCCTTTGGAGGAGGGGGGGCGTTTTGCTTTTGCTCGAGTATAAGCACAAAGAGGGAAGCCGAGGAGTTTGCTTGATGTTTTAGGGCAATGGACGTAAGGTTTTATTCGCCACCGCCACCAGCACCACCTCAGTCGGGCGCCGCTCCTGATACCCCCTGTCTAGGACCTTCTCCTTGCTTGGACCCCTACTACTGCAACAAGGTGATTTTGCGTTTTCTCTCTCCGACACCTCCCCGTTCCCCGTGAAGCTGGGTGGTTGGGCAGATGGCTGAGGCTCGAAAGAGAGACCTCAGGCTCGGCAGGTTGCGCATTTGAGCGAAGCCCTCAGGAGAAGCGCCAACGTCGTTTGGCTGGCGCGCCTCTATTTTAAAGGGAGATGGAAAAGCGAAGCGCTTCTTTTCTGGTCCTGTCTTTATATTGTGGGCGACCTATTGCTGGGGGGGGGGGGGGGGGGGGGGGCGTGTGGGCGCGTTGCAAAAGTAATCGCCTTCTCTTCATTTCTTGCACTGTTAGCCTGAGTGCTTCTAAAATATAATCCTGGAAAGGGGGGGGGGGTATCCAGATGATTGTGGGGGAACGATTGGCCGTCCATGAGTTCTGCCCCTTACTCGTAAGTTCCACAGCAGTGGAAGAAAGCATCCTCAGGAGGAAATAACTCTAGGATCTCAAGTTGAAAGTCTCTGCTAACTCGTACTTCTGTCTATCGTAGAAGACTTTGCGGGGGAGGGAGGGTTAAATTCACTTCCGTCCCCCAAATAAGCAGTTCTCAGCTCTGCTTTCAGCCACTGAGGCAAGAATGACAAAGCATTTGGTTCGGGTGTCAGATCTTAGCAAAGAGTTTGGTGGAAGGGGAATTGGAGTTTCAAAAATCAGAAGAGTCGAAGCGTTTGCATTGAAGGTCCGGAGGACTTAGTTCAGAATTAAAAGGCATTTTTTACTAATGCAATTTGGGAACACTTAAAAAAAAACGGAACACAAAAAAGCCTTTTTCTTTCTGTGGGCTGCTGGGTAGAGTTGAAGGCATTGTCAGGGCAGCAGGAAAGCAAGTCTAAAGTTCTGTCAAGGCTATGGTATCTCTTATCTACTCAGAAGTAAGTCTTACTTGGCACTTAATTCCAAGTTGCTACTAATAGAACTGAATCTTAAGGGTTCTTTTGTGCAGTCCTTCTTCGCATTTAATATTTATGTCCGAAAATAAAAGCCAAAATCATATATTGCTTTCCACATAAGTTCTTCCTTTGGTTAATTTTACCTAGTTGCTCTTTTATGAATAACATGAATTTCCATCTTCTCCCCTCTGATCCCCTTGGGCAATGCTGGCCAGAGGAAAACATTGGTCAGCTTTCACAATCAGTACTTGAAATGCACCTCATAAAGCAAGAGAACAAGTATTGGCAATAGGATTTATTTAATCCTGGATGTCAGTTGGGCTTTGTTTAAGAGCTTGTTGTGGAAGGTTGGTGCTTCTGCAAGCATTATCAGATCTATTTGTGCCTGTACTTATATTCCTGACCAATGCTAGGTTTGCCCCCTGATTTTAATTGTTTATAAAGATATAGGTGATCAAGATTCTACAGAAAGGCAATATGTTTATTCACTGGAAAGGAGGGGGGGGAGAGGAATCTACTGTTCAGTGTTGTCTCTCAGCATTGCTGCATGTATGTATTTCAAATGTTTCAGATTTTCAGATATGCTGTACTAAATATGACAAATTCTGATTTATGCTTATTTTACAAATAGATGATATTGCAGTTCTATCATTAAACTCTTCAGCCTTCAGGAAATCTCTAGCATGAGCTCTTGGGTCAGTCATGTTGTGTACTATTCATTTCCATCCCTGATGATGACAAGAGACTTATTTTATCCCTTTGATTTTCTAAAGTGAAATCTGGACAGCAGTGACACAAGAGATCATAGACAGCTTTGTGTTCAGTGATGGGAGGTAGAATGTGGTTCTTGATTAAGATCAAATAAAACTCTTCCTGTAAAAGTTTTCTCTAGGTGTGCTAACTTTGGAAAAGAAGTGATAGCAGGACTACTATCCTCCCCCATATGCAAGGCTGTTTGTGTGCTAAGGCTCTTTAAGTACACAGTAATGATAATTATAAAACTACTTTCACCCTGTGACTTATCACTGTTATCTTCTATGCTGAGTGGTAAGCTTTCCATGCTCAGAAATAAAGAAGTATTAAGTAGAATTAATGACTTAAGAACCAAAGGGCCTGAAAAACCATTTGGCAGTGAAAACTGGACAGTTATTAAATCTGCCAGTGATTTAAAGCTTCAGAAAGAAGGTAATGACTTGAATACATATTTTGCCCATCATTCTCGGGATGATGGTCCAGATTTAATTTAAAAGTTAAATGCTTTGGAAAATCAGGAATTAAATTGATATATGAAATCATTTTCTAATTAAGGATTTTAAATCATTTTGGGTGGATACATTTAAAAATCCTTTGCACACTTCCTTTCATTTTCTCTTCCCAATCAGCTTTTTTATATTAATTGTTAGAACTGCTCATAAGAAGGAACAAACTTTTTCTTTGACTATGCATTCTATTTAACCCAATCAAGGCAGATAATAGATGTCAAAAATACTACACTCCCATCCTTTTAAAACTCAGGAGTGACATGCTAGGAATGTTTCTCACAAGGCAACATTCTTTAAGCAATAGATGTCTCTGTCAAGCTGCTATGCCAATGACCATTGATTATCCTAAATGGACTTAGGATAGCTTTGCTGCCTGGGCCCCTATAAGGCATGTGTTGACTGAGCATCTAATTTTCCTGCATTCTCCTAGTCTCAGTCAATCTAGCTGATTACAGTTGTAATAAAGTCTAAACTTTGTCTCTTGTTTCTCCTGGCTGCAGAAATACACATAATTTAGTCATCTTCTCTTACTGCTGCTGGAGGTTTTTTTCATAAATGTTGCATCCCCTTCAACAGCTTTGATGAATGCAGATAAAAAGGCCAACTTGTATTCCAGAATGCTAGAAACATTTTTATTGCAGGGGGAAAAAATATTTGAATCAGCAGAATTTTGACAGGCACTTGTAAGCATCTACATTCACAGTTTTCTTTCATCTGTACTGATTATAGAAGGTAAGATAAATATTAATTTGATTTGGTTATTGGCATTAGAGGCTGCTTTTATGTTAGAATAATTCCATTTATGTTAGTGGAGTTACTTTACAGTGTGGATGAAAAACAAACATATCTAAATATGTCAGAAATATTGCCACATAATCAGCATAACTTTTATTAGTGGTCTTAGCAAACATGCCCTTTGCTATAATATTTCATAGATTGTACATAATCTAAGAGCTGATATTATCTAGACTTGGGTCTACCATACTGGTTGTAAAGAATTAGGATTCATAACTTTTTTACATACTGCAAAATATTATAGGGCGTTTTTTATTTCCTTTTCTGTTAGCTATCTTTGTTTCAAAAGATTATAAAGACACTTTCTTTAAAATGATGTCTTAAACATTTTAATTGGCGATTGCTGTGTTTTTGCTTGCAGTATACCGTATTTTGAACATACTGTCTCAGATCATGTTTCTTTCTCCAGCTAAACTCAGAGGGAGAAAAGTGAAAGAACAATGCAAACAATGTTGGTTATGGCAACTGTGTGAGGTATCCTTTATACAAATAGAGAGAATGGTGGCTGTATATAGGTCAGTCTTTGAAATAATATAGTGAAGCTATAGGCCAGGCAGACAGATTTAGACTTAAAGTATTATGGTTCATCTCTGAAACTTAGAGGAGAGTTGGTAACTCTCTAACTAGGAGATATGTGAACAGTGGCATTTTTGGAAAACATTTTGTGGTACATGCACATTCTGAGATCACTTTTATAAACACATTTCCTAGTTTTTTGCTGTTTAGAGATGTCCTGTTTTCAGTTTAAATATATTCCCATAAAAATCTATTCTTAACCTGTCTAGCCACTGTTGTGATAAATTATTGTATGGAAAGATGTTTGCTTATGATTTTTGTCAGTTGCCATTATTTTCAACATTGCTGATATATGAAGCATTTGCTTTAATATAAGTTTGTTTTGACATGGCTAATAAGAGGCATGCTGACTTATGCCAAGAATGGTCTTTATTTCTTCTAGTAGATAGCGTGGCAAAATTATGTATGGACTTATTTTCTGAAATCTCTTCCTTAAAAGTAAAAAAAGCCCATAGCTAATATACAGTTAACTTGTCAGTATAGTGGGGGGAAAAAACACTGATATGTGTATGAAAGAGAAAGAACATATCCTAAACAAACAAGGGAGCAGTTAAGACAGAGTAAATGTATAAACCACATTTTACAACTTTCTAATTACTGTTTGAGAACAAATTTATAATAGAGCGTTATTATTCTTTTACAAGATTATTTTCTTATAAATATAAAATGATTTTTGATAGAAAAGTGTTAGTTTTCTAATGTTAATGTTGTACATGCCCAAAAACTAAATTGTAGATATTGCTGTTTACACGTTGTCCCAGAAATGCATTTATTTCAAGCATAATTCTCCTTGCCTGATGCTTAATTTGCTCAACTTCATTACTTTTATTGAATCGTTAAATTATTGTATTTATCTGAAAAGATTCTAATTTTTTTTTATTTTGAGAGATATCAGCATCTGTGTAAAAGAGGATGCATAAATTCAAATAAATATTGGATTCTTTCTGTTTTTACTGCTTAAAATGATACCTTGGAAGAGGATATACATTTTTAAAAAACATTATTTTTGTTTATTAGAAAGTTTCTGTGTACTTCAATGTTTTTACTGCTGGGTTGATACTGAACTGTAAAAAGTGTAATATTTTAATAAACTTTTTTGAAGTTAGTAAATTTGTTTCTTTTCAGTATGGCTTTCAAAATATCATTGGTTTACAGTTGCTTCAAAAGATTATAACTTATAGTATTATAAAGCTAAGTTGTCTTATTTCCTGACATAACTGTAACACAGTCATAAACCATAAAGCCTGTGAGGTCAAAACCTTTCATAACATTTCACTAAGTAACATTTGTATAATATTTATTATTATTAATATATAAATTGAATATATCATTTTATATAGAGGTCTTATCTTTCATATGAGAGAGAAAGAAACTTAGCTAAAATAATGTGACATATACATAAGCAACATTTCAAAACAGTTTTCTTTGTGATCATGAATATGCTGAATCAATTGATTAATTATCATCATACAGTTAAAATGAACTGATAAACATACACTCTGGAAGTAAATCCCATTGAATTCAGTAGGACTTAAGTCAGTGTAAGTATGGTAATTATTTAGTATCAATTGATTATAATTAGTATCAATTGACTATGTTTTCCTTAATCTTGTGAAAATCCAAATATATCTGAATAATGTCTACATTTATTATTCTAAATGTGAAATTAAATGTGAATTTCCAATTTTAAGTTCATAATTATGTGCATAATTACGTTTCAATTAATTTCACATAAACACTACATGTTTTTGCTCAGGTTGGATAAAAATAAGGAAATTACTCATAAAATACATAATGTGAGCAATAAGTTTGGATGGGGTTGAAGATGAGAATTGGCTTAAAAAAATACACCTGGGGCATACCTATGTGAAAAACCTTGGATTTTTTCCCAACGCCCTGAATCATTAGGAATACTAAAATAGAACAGTTTTCCAACTTTAGGATGAAGCTCTTAGAATTAAAGGCTTCTACTGAATCATATAGGTCACTGCACTGAGAGATGGGTAACCTCCTATATTTTGGGAGAATTGAGGATTTTAAATGTCATTGTATCAGGATGCCAAGATGAGGAAGTCTATATTAGACATACAATATGCAGAGATTTGGGGCAGATTATAGTTTATGATAATTTCCATGGAACCTATTTTTTAAAATGGATTGATCCAAGAAATTGTGGGGATTTTTTCTCTATTATTGGGAGAAAAAGTATGCAATAAATGTATTTGTTAAGGTTAGGCTACATATGAATTATTACTACAAGACATTCATTCTATCTGTCAGCACATCCTCTTGTTTTAAATTAGGAAAGGTGATTTAATAGGGTATGACTAAATCAGCATAACTTTTTGGAGTTCCTGAAATGATGAGAAACTGCAAGTTGGCTTTGTGTTAATTTGTGCTTTGGTAGGGAAGCACTTAAACCATCTTTTGCTGTATAGATTTAGCATTTTGCTAGCTTCATAGTCTTATTTTCTTATGCGAAATATTTTAATATATTTCAGATTATTTTTGTTATCATTGTGCCACTATTACCAATTGTGTAATCTTTATCCAATTAAAAAATAATATGGCAATTTTGGTAATACCTAATGGCTTCTGACTAAGGGTACACAGATGCAAAATGTTTTAATAAATTACTGGTTCTAAAGAGTTCTTTCAGAGGCCTATCCGATTAGGATTAGGATCTGAATATTATTCTAGTGAGAAATCAGAATTTGTGAAACTATATTCATGGCCCAACATAAGCTTATAAAAACTTAATCAGCTTAATCAGGAGTGAATCAGTTTTAACAGAAAACAGTTTTATATTTTTTTCCCATCCTAACCATAACCCTCTCCTCACACTCTCAAAAGATAATGTCTCTGTATTTGCATGTTTGCCAAGGAATAATTTTTCATTGGGATCAGAAAATCAGGTTCTTAATATAAATACCAATAATACCAGTTTCTTTGTTGCCCATAATTTTAGTATGAATGAGATTTCTCTGGATGCTATTTTATGTTAATTTTTTTTATATTTGGTAAAATGTATGTTTCCGTTTTTATAGCTGCTTTACTCCAACCTTTTTTTCTTCTGCTTTCTTTTGTGTCATCAAAAGTCTTGAAAGAGTTCTATCAGGGAAATGAATAAAATTTGTTGCCTCTTTTCCATGTTTGAGTCAAATATTGGGTCATATACAGAACAGTTCACTTAGTGACCGTTCAAAGTTAAAATGGCACTGAAAAAAGTGACTTATGACCATTTTTCATACGACCATTTCAGCATCTTCATGGTCACATGATCAAAATTCAAATGCTTGGCAACTGAACTGACTCATATTTATGACAGTTGCAGTGTCCTGGGATCATGTGATCACCTTTTGTAACCTTCTGACAAGCAAAGTCAATGGGAAAGTCAAATTCACTTAACAACCATGTTGCTAACTTAACAACTGCAGTGATCCATTTAACAATTGTGGCAAGAAAGGTTGTAAAATGGGGCAATATTCACTAAACAAATGTCTCACTTACCAACAGAAACTTTTGGCTCAATTGTGGTCATAATTTGAGGACTACCTGTATGTATTATATATACTGTACCTTTGAAGAATCTCACTCATCTTTAAACTACTATATTATATTTGTCTGGTTTCTTCTGATTGCTGTTAAAGTCTGAGTGTGGTGTAGCTAAAGTTCAAATCCAATTCCAGTTCACTGAATAACTTTATGCCAGTCTCAAACCAACCTATCCCACAGGAAAGTTGTAGGAAAAAATGAAGAAATAAGTGTATGTGTGATGCCTTGAATTCCAGGACAAAAGTTGAGATAAATTTTATAAAAATTAAGGAACTATTAATTTTTTCTTCTGCATAGTTCAATTTCTCAGCTATAGATTTTAGAGATTAATGAATTAGGCTGATAGAGGGATTTTCAAAGATGATATTCTGATTAAATAATACTTTCTTTGGTGCATCTTGTTTGAATTATCTGTGTATATATTTCCTAAAATTTATTTTATTAGGGTTTTAAAATTGTTTTAAAAATGGGAAAGAATATGTCAGACATTGAGGTTTAGATATTCAATATAAATTAACTGGTTTACTCTTTCTTTTCCTCTTTTGCTACTTTGTCCATAGTTCATAATATTGACTACTGCTATCATTCTAGCTTGCCTATGCTATCAGATTTTTTTTGTTTGCATATATGCCAGTATAATAAAAAGATTAATAATATTTGTGTTCTTTGAAATACATGTAGAAAATATTGGAAAATTTATTGAGAAACAGTAGGTTGTGTCACCAACCTACAGATAGAAATCTCTTTATTTTCTTTTTATGCAATGTAACTGAAATGGTTGATGTTCTGAAATCATGATTGGCTATGGTAATGGAATGAATAGGAAACAAGTAAACTCAGTCAAGATAAGATGAAGATATTGCTTATATTTGATTGATATGGCCAGTAAAGTCGTATTCAATTCATTCTGGACTCTTAAAGATTAAGTTGACAATTAAGATGTGCATTTGGATCCATAATTTTCAAAAAAGACATGGGTGACCTTGGTTTAGAATAGTTTAGGGTGATAAAACCCATTTTGATCTTGCTTGGATCTAAACAAATTGTTACAATCATTGGTAGCAGATATTCTGGTAGCCTATGATTTAATTTAATAATTTGTAACACATGGTTCTGTTTTTAAAATATTTGAAAAACGTCTGGTAATCTAAAACAGATTATCAATTTAAATGAAAATGGTCATTATTTGTCAGTATATTTGTCAGTATATTGTCACATGCTCCTGCTGCTAAATCATTTGGGTTTCATATCAAATATTTACAGTCACTGAAAGAGTTACCTAAAGAGAATCCCTGTCCATGTTTACTTATTTGGACTCAAGGATCATTATATAAGATCTTCTTCCAAGTGTAGTTTAGAAAATCCAAAATATGGTCATCAAGTGAGTCTCTCCAACATGGACATTATAATCCATGATGCACAATCAGTCAAAATGCCCTCTTGGCCACATATTTTATGAGCAATACTTTGAAGACCTTGTTGTTGCTCCACTGTGCTGGTTTTGTTTTATCTTCATTGTTTTTAATTTAGCTATAGGCAGAACACTTCCATTATTGGGTGGTCTAAATGTCAATAAAATAAAATATACTGTACACATAATTAAATGTTTTTTCAAGTATTTGGCACCTTGTTATTGCACTACATAGATTGCCCTCTGCTTTTTATTTTTTCAAACATTTTTCCACAGTGTGTTACCTTAGTAAACTAAGCTTACTTCAGTGCCTTATTTAATTAATTGCTTAACAACTTATTTTTATTTTCTGACTCCAATCTTCATGTTAGCACCATAAGCCTTTTTACAGACTTTTGACCACCACTGATTTTCAGTTTATATTTTATTATGGTCATTGGTTGCCAGTTCTCATAATTCCCAGCTAGCATGAATATGTTAGAATCTTCACTGTGATGTCTTCTGTTTCATGGACAAATTTGATCTTCCACAGACAATTTTCCACCTGTCTTTCCCTCACACTTTCAGTTGCGAAAATATTTCTAAAACAAAGATCTTGGGGGGAAAAGTCTATGGAAAAAGCACCTTTGGGATATCTTGGGAAAAATGACTTCTAATTCATCACTACTATAAATTCAGAGAGAAAGTCCAGGTTTTGGACTGTTACTGCATCATAGTCCTGCAGTTGTGGAACAGCCTCTCTACAGGTAAAAATAACCTCACCTCTGTTAAGTTTATGGAAAACATTAAGTGGAACCCTTTCAGAAGGAGTTATTAAACAATGTTTAAAAAATATATGATGAATATATTATTTTCCTTCGGTTTTACTTTTGCGAATTTACTGTTTGATTTATGTTTGTATTTAGTATGATATTCTACCTTTTATAAGCAATAAAAGTCATATAATTAGGTTAGTATTAAAATTTAATCTATAAAATTAAATATTTAATTGTTACTTTATTTCTTATCTGTTACCTCCTTTGCCTATGCAGCTTTCTGGGTCTAAGCTTCTTATTCTTTCCATTTGCTCACAATATAACTTATTCAGCTGAACTGTTTGTTTGTTTGTTTGTTTGTTTATCACATAGATTACACAAATCCACTATGTACAAACATTAGACTACACCAAGTTTTTTCAAGACTTGTTTTGGGACTTTGTTTACTATGTTTTGGGAACCTGGATGAGATATCAACTCAAGGCTTACTGTTTCTTCTGGACTCTTAGAGAACCTTTGGTATTTAAAATATTTTTTAAAAACATTCCCTTTTGTTGGAATGGGGGCTGGGACTCTAGTCCCTTTCCTCAGCAGAATAATTATCTGAATACAGACGATTTGGGCTTGTGGGGAGAAGCCATCTAAAGAAACACTATGTTAATGGGTCAGAACTAGCTAGGGACTTTAAAGGAAAAAAATCCATATAAGATGTTGCAAGTGTGTTCTCCAATGGGAGAGGAAATTGCCAAGTCTTCCATTGTAAAAGTCCTTTCTTCCCAGTCATGTGACCCAGGGCGAAACAGTTTTTAAGTATTGGAAAGAATTCCAGAAGCCATGTTATGTTTCATTTCTCTAATCTCTCTTGTCACTGAAGTTTGGTTTATTTTTATTTTCACCATATTCTGTGCACAGGGACTGAAAATGGTGCCAAAAGAACTTTTCTTTAATAGCTCTGTCAATTTGATTTTTCTTATTACACTCTATGAAAAAGGTAATATAATCAGTCTCCACAAAGAACTCTGACTGATATCTGCTTCAAATGCAAATAATATTGTATCGTCCTCTTATGCGTCTTATAACTAATAATATTTATTTTATGTCTTTATTATTTTTTTAAATAAATAACTCAAGGTGGTGAACATACCTAATATCCTTCTTACTCCTATTTTTTTTTCTACAACAACAATCCTGTGAGGTGGGCTGAGAGAGAAAATGACTGGCCCAAGGTTACCCAGCTGGCTTTCATAACTAACAGAGCCTCAGAATCGTCTGGTTTCTAGGCCAGCACCTTGACTGCTGTACCAAACCTGCTCTCCAGGGATACCTTTGTATTTCATTGAACATCTACCATTGCACCTCTGTCTAAGTCATACATTTAGGAGTAACAGCAAACGAAGTCAATAAATGTCATGTGGTAACAACTGTTTTGGTGCAGATCATATCAGAGTTTCGGCATAGCAGGTGGGTTGATAAGCAAAATGCTTGTCAGCAGAAGCATTTATTCTATTACACATTTATTCTAATGTATATGAAAGATATATAAATAATTCTATAATGGATATGTTCAATGTTGCTGCAGTTTATGTTATGAGCTTTGCAGTATGTATACCACGTAGAAAAATTTATTTTTTTTTAAATAAAGGAAACTGGTAATAGTAAAAATGTTCATTACTTGTGTGTCGGGAAAAGCAATATTAGAGAATGGATTTTTTTTTTAGAATTGGTTTGCCGTTGCCTGCTGCCTAGGGCTAGAAGAGAATGACTGGCCCAAAATCACCTAATTGTCTTTGTACCTAAGACAGGACTGGAATTCATGGTTTCCTGGTTTCTAGCCTGACACCTTAATCACCGCATCAAACTGGCTCTCTGCATATATTATATTTATATATAAAATGATAACTTTTTACAGTTAGTCATATAGCTAACCATTCTGAACCTGGACTGTTTTTCTTACACAGAGATTTGCATATTATAAAACATGCCAAATCTGGTTTGGTTCAAAAATGGTTCCCATGGTTTTATTGACTTCCTTTTCTTTGACGAGCAGAGTGTAAATGTAGAGGATAAAATTGCACAGATCAGCCTTAAATTGGAATACCGAAAAAGGAAAATAATTCTAAAGCAGAAAAAAAGGTACATATTATGTCCAGCAAATGCAGTAATTAAAATTAGTTAGAGATACTTATAGATAGTAGAGCTTAATATCAAAGTTAATTATATATATTGTGTTAATTTCTTTCTACTGGAGCATAAAAGACTGCTCATAATGGACTCTCAATGCTGTATTCAGTTGCTAAGGATAATAGGATAATCTGTCCAAAAATTAAGCTCTTTGGAAATAAATTATGCTGTTATTTTCCAAGTTAACTTTTGAAAATTTATTGCAGCACTAATCTTTCAAGACCTACTTGTATCGTTAATGGAAATGTGCATTAGAAACACCAGGTTCTTTGCTCATTAATGAGGACAGTTAATTATGTTAGAAATGTTTCATTTTATCTTTAGTTTTATATTCTGGAGATTAATATTCATGAAGTGGAAGTCTGAAATGTGGCATTAGATTCTAGTTGGAGCTATAGATATTCAGGCAGACTGTTTAAGTGGAACAAGAGCAAAGAGTAAACCTTTTAGAAATTTCAACCCATAACTGATTGGCCAATAATGAACTTGTTAATTTTGTTCTGGAAAAGTTTTCATTTTAAAAAATCACGTTGATAATTGGTTATAGCAAACATTATATTTCAATAACAGATAATTTGCCTACTGAAGTTTGCATAATGTGCTAATCGTCTCTAGTGGTTAATAAAAGCCTCCTATCTCACTCCCCTGATGGCTATAAAAGGCTATTAAGTTTGTGGCAGCAGTTCAGGTACAGCTGCTATGTGTTAATAATGCATAATTATCCCACTAATAAACACAGCAAAGGTCATCACCTCCAAGCTCCTAAAATACGTATTTTCTTTCCAAAATATTTATTAACACTTCAAAAGCATATTTGTTCATTTTAGTTAACTATATACGTAGCTTCTTGGGTGACATGGTTTTTAACACCCCAGTTATTCAGTAAACAACTTAATGTATATTGTAGCTAATCCTTTATTACTACTCTGCTATTCTATTATCTGCTAAGCATTTGTGAACATTGGTCTGTCTATGGTGCAATTAAATATAGTGCTTGGTGGAAATGCTAAATTTTAAGTGGATTTGTTTAAGATAAGAGAAAGTCTGTGGGATTCAGATTTGAAGACAATCTGGATTGTCTTCTATCTGGACTTAAACACATGGACATGCTTACAGTGGTTTTGACTTAGTGCATTCTGCTATGCCACTAACCTTCTTATTGCTCATATATCCTTTTGGTGGGGATGGCTGTATTCATAAAGGCTTTATAAAATATATTTTCTCCAGACAAGGAGGATTCACATGGGATTTCCATTTTGCCTAGGAAACATGCAAATCAATAGGCAGCACTTATCTGCATTGAAATTAGGTATACTGTAATTTATGGGCACAGTGATACTCCATCCCCCAGTCCCTCTTCCATAGCCTAACGTTCTGGTTATGTCTCCTTGGAGAGAACAACTGAACAAAATCTCATTTTCATATCATGTGCTATTGTCTTGTCTTTTCTGTTATTCATTTTGATAACCTTGCATTTTCCCTATCCTGTTTTGATTTGGAAACAAATGTTCAGGGAGCTGAGAGATTCAGCAGTGTTTCTTGTCATCAAGAGAAATGAGAAAAGCCTGACTTAACTGAAGGACTTTTATTTGTGCTGTACATAGCATACAACAGTTCATTTGTCATGCTTTAAATATATAATACCAGCAATAAAATATGTGCCGGCACAGTTGTGATATATGTAGTGTCTGGCCCCATTGCCATTGTTTGTGGTCTCTACGGTTGTCATACATTGTTCCTTGCACATCATCCCCCTTCAGCAGAATTTGACACAATTTCTAGCTTTCATTGCTGCGTTTTCATTGCACAATATACATGAGTTTGACAGGGTGTGTTGAGGACAACTCTGGCAAGCAATTGATATTTTGAAGTGGCAAGCGTTTCAGCAGCTGCTTGCTTGTGAAAAAGGAATGATAAGATATAGTGTATTGTTAGTTTCAGGCAAAGCATTAAGGTTTAAGCTCTGTAAAAATATACACATTATTCGTCAGTGGGGAAGCAAGGCTTTTATGTTTTTTAGAGCTTAGCTCCTTGGCTGATGTGAACTAGAATGACATTGGTTTAATGGTCAGTAAATGAATAGGAGTACTTTGAATTTGGACTGCTGCCAATTTTGCACCAACAAAAGGACTGACAAAAGAGAGATTTTAAAGAAATGCAAAGCACAAGAAATGTTTTAGACAGAAGTGAAGAAAGAGTAATAGGAAAATTCCAAAAGAAAATATTGTTCTTATTTTTAAGGCTGTCAGTAATTTAAAATAACAGCAGATTAGTTGAATTGTATGTTCCCTGGTTTCAACAGTTTTGGTTCTAAACTACCTCATGTAAGACTGCAAAATTTGTTTTGCAGATAGCTAATCTTTTAGAATGTATTCATGTGGAATTTACATATTACATTATCTCTCATGGGACTGTTGACAGAACATTACAGATGACCACTGCTAAGTTATCCAAGTATCTCTCCATTCTAGTGTGCAAAATTATTGTTTAATCAGGTGTGATACTTTCAGAATACAGCATTTATTTTGAAGGCAGTTTGTAATGATTGTTTATAATTCAAGGTGGAGTTGATTTCCACCTGAGTCACTGACTGATATCTAAGAAGCATATTTTCAGTATTTTTACACATTAATTTAGCAGAACTGTGATCTGTGACCAATTGCTTTGAGATATATATCAACAGGCGACAACCATGCAACTTTTAATATATTAATTTCACATCAATGGGCAGAAATGCATTTAGAAGGATACATTATTTACTCAACTGTTACTCTTGGATTACACTTACTCTTGGAAGTGTAACTCTTGGATTTGGCATATGAAGTCTGATCATAGCCTTCAACTAGAATGTATAATTTAAAATAATGTCATCTGGTATGTATTCATTTGAACTGATAAATTTTACCTTCATTTAGAATATTAGACCTAAAAGCTTTTGCTATTTTAAAAACTTTTCTAGAACAAATATGAACAAAAAATTAAAAATCTTGATTTCCCCTGAATAAACATGCTTAATATAGTAATTAGTATTTTAAAAGTGAAAAAATAAATTATATTCAGTATATTTATATTATATTATTATAATATGTATTAAATGTAATATATACTATATTTTAAACATACAAATAAACTGTCTTGTAATATATTTATAAGCTTCACTACCAATAATATTAAAATTTTAATTTTAATCACCGCATATACTTTAAACAAAACGTTTTCCTTTTTTTTTTTTACAGTGTTAACCCAATCTAGATTAAAAAAAGTCTTCCTGCTGATAACAAAACTGTTACTGTTTAAACTCTCATTCGGCAGTTAGTTGATACGCTTCAGTGAATGTTGTCAAAAAGACTGTTCTCTTGAGTGACGGCCTTGTAAGGATGTGAATAGAAATTTTAATTGTATATCATGTGTGCATTTCATGGAGTTAGTAAATTCACTGCCTGTGTTTAATTTTGTATCTTTATGGGTCAAGCACAAAAAGAACCAATATTTTTAATATTCTTTAACCAAAGAAAATATTTTCCTTAAAAAAGAAACTGAATTGTTTAGAATAAATTTCTCAGCTGATGTATTTATGTTAAAGCAATCTAAATACAATGAAAATAGTTTGATTATTCAAATTATTCAATAATATCATTGTAAAATTCTTAATAGAAAATAGCAGAAGATAGTTTCTTACAGTATTTGATTTGAAAAATTATGACCTATATTCTACTTACAAAACTGGCTTTAAAATAAAGTAAAAACTTAGTTAACATGTGGCGTAATTAAATAAATCAATTAAGCCACTTCATTTTAAGTAATAAGAATTTCTTGTCTTAAAAGGAAGTAAAATTGCCCAAAATGCAATGCAAAAACCTTACATAAAATTATCTGGGATTAAAATCTGTCTAATCCAGCAGGGTTTTCTTCTCTTAGACTGACTATAGATGATGTCAGAAAACCATATGAGTAATTCATGATAGTGAGAAAGGGTGTATGTCTATTGTTGCCTTTCTCAAGCTGGAGGAATCCTTGAAACAATTTTCAGGCCCCAGGGAACCTCTGCATAAAGGTGTTAGTTGATAACTGAGTTGTGGCACTTAAAAATCCCCACTCTATTATTTGCAGTATGCAAAGGTAAAAAAGAGACACAGTTTCTGTTAAGGCAGAAACATTAACAGTTAGAAACTAGGAGACTGTAAATTCTAGTTCTGTCTTAGGCACCAAGCTAACTGGGAGTCCTTTGGCTAGTCACTTTCTATCAGCCCTAGGAAACATGCAAATTCAAATTACTTCTGAAAAACTTTCCTTAAAAAATGCAAGGATTTGTCCACACAGTTGTCAGGAGTCAACAATAAATCAAAAATACACATGCATTAAAAAGATAGGAAAAGTGGGATTTTGTTTCTTTATAATCAAGACTCTCATGAAACTCTAAAATATCAGCCCATGTTTTTCATTTCCTATTATCAAAAAAATAGGAAACATAGCTAAGAAAGGCTGCTCTACAGTTTCCCACTAAAGCTTGTACCATCCAAAAGCAATTCTTTCATGTTCATGTTCATTCATGCTAACCCTGAAGTGAAATTCACATTAATTGGGCAGTAGGATTGAAGCTTCCAGAACACAAAGTTATCAGAATATTCTAAGAATAAACCAGTATGTGTTGAATGAAAATGTAGATTCATTAAGAAAGCATGAAACATAATCAGATAAAGAATATTTTCTTGCCTTGAATGTTAAAGCAGAAAGATTATGTCTTATGTTTTTTCTACATCATGGAGACATACATTTGGAAATCATCAATCCTATCAGAAACCTATTACAGAAGACGTATAGAGGCCCATTACAGCCAGTAATGATACCTTTGTGCTTGTTCCTTGAAGGTATTCATGTTGCTCCCACAGAACACCTGGAATCAACTGGCTGCTTACTATATAAATTATTATAAATTGTTACTCTATATCGGGCATGAAAGCTGGCTGAGTGACTTTGGGAACAGTCATTCTCTCTCATCCCAACTCACCTTAAAGACTTGTTGAGGAAAATAGTAGGAGGTAGGAATGTTATGTATGTCTGTTGCTTTGGGGCACTTGCAAAATAATAAAGGCGGGCTAAGAAAAATTAATAAATTAGCAAGCAAATATTCCGCTGCTCTGCTGTCACTGAAAATAGCACTTCCCCCCTCCCAGTTAGCTCTTTACTGGCAAGGAAAATGTCTGTAATTTTTTGCAATGGTATGGAGGCAGTGTTTCTCTGCTAGGTCCCAGTTTATGAATTGCATTGGGGAGGGAGGAATCAACAAACCACTTGGTCCAATGCTATCCCAGTTTTGATCAGTTTTCTTGCCTCTATTAAAAAAAATATAAAAAAAGAAAAAGCTAGTAGTATGTTATGCATTTTCAAGTATTTGAAAAGCATACCACAAAATTGGCATGTATAATTACAGTATCTTTCACAACAAATGAATAAAACACCAAGATCTGTTCAGGACATTTCAGAGGGATAAGAAGGGTCAATCATTTGTATCAACATGTACTTTCTATTAGGGAGTTAACTAGTTTGGATAGCTGGCTCAAATAAATACACTCCTCAGGCTAGTAACAATAGGATCAAGTGAGATTGATACTAAAAATTGAAATTAATTTTATTAAAATTCAGAATAGACTTGGAGGCAAAACCTCCCACAATATACAACCTGAGGTTCCCTAATTTTGTCTTTTACCTTTAATTTTCTAGTTGCACAACTACTTTGAATACAAGTCTCTGTGCAGCTTTCATCCTCATCCTTGTGAACATGTGAAAGAGGAAAGAGTGACTTCAGGATTATTTGGTTGTTTTCTAAAGTTAGAAAATTCAGAAATGCTAGAAATACATTTGGAGTTTTGTTGCTGATTCTACTTTTCAATGTGGAAGATAGGTTATGTGATTACAGTTTCTGGAAATGTAAATTCTATCTTATCTGAATGCTATTTATATTTTCTTACATTTTATAATAATTGTATAATTGTAATCTTATATAAATAATAAACTTAATATTATATTATCTTTTTATTGTAGGAGTTAACATGTATTTCCATTTCTAATTAGAAGCCAAATGTGTCATGCTAAAATAACTCATTTTTCTTAGTTGCATCCTTAATTGGTTCACTTCCAACTTTGCCAGAAATTTAACCAAGTTTTATTGGGTTTTTTTATTTTTGTAACAAATCTGTATCTGTATTTTATGTCGCCCATTTCCCCTATAAGGTGACTCTGGGTGGTTTACAAGTTATAAAACATTTATTCTGTGTCAGCTGTACAGTTTCCAGTTGGTTTTCAAAGGCAATCTCAAGTACAGTGCGAGTGCTGATGGCATGAACAACTGTCTCAAGGGCTTTAAAACAGCTGAAATTAGTCAAAGCTGGATAAAAGCCTTTTTCCTCAGCCTTCTCCTACTAAAAAGCAGAAGATGTGAGTCCAGGAAAATTTCAAACTTACTGACTTAATCCTTTGAGGAATGTGAGTATATCCATAAACATTACCTTTATCTTTGGGGGGGATGACTTTCTGTCTTGTCCCATCTAATTTTTCATAGCCTTCAGAAACAGGATAAGAATCTCCACTGTTTTTTTGGCATGGCTTAACTACTGTAAAATATAGATAGCTGAATATTCTGACCATATTGAGAGCCTCCTGGGGCAGTTTCACAAAGGTTAAAAAATGTGGTGGTTTATGGCGTGTTACAGCTAAACAAGGCAACTGTGGCTTGTTCAACAACTATAGTGAAAAAAAAATTATGATATATGAATCCAGCCATTTCCTATTACCAAAATAAAAATAAAAATCCATTCTAGAAATTATTTTAAAAATATAATATTCCTGAGATTGTCAAACCAGAAGAGGGACCCTTTTATAGATATATTAAAACTGATTGAGAATTTATTTGAAGCAATACTTTGTAAGGCACATTGTTATATATACACTGAATTAGCCACATCTTAAAAAAGACATGCACTGTTTCTTCACATGCATTTGTAGACATAGTTGCAAATGCCTGCAAACAGAAAGGAAATTTTCTATTTCCTTGTAATCATAGAGACATCCTAGAAAAACCTTTAAAGGAACTGTGCTAAGCCTGATAGAAGACACAGCTGAAAGAGACACTTTGTTGTACTTATGTGCTTTCTGATCTACTCATTGGAGGTCTTTGCACAGCTGTACTAGAGTCAAAAAGCACACCAGTGAATGAAGCCTATAAAACTCATTGGCATATGCTAGCAACTACAGATACTCAGAATGGTAAATAGATTTTCAGTTTCCATTACCCATTAGAGTAACTTGTATTCAGAGGCAATTATGCTTGATTACCATATGCTGGTAATAGTCATCACTTTCTCCTTATCCACAACATTCATCTTTTGTTTGATGGACCGATTTGATGGATCATATAAACAAGAAAGAAAATCAATTTGGTAAATATATTTTGACCATGAGGATGTCTAACTGTCTCTAAGTAAACTTAGACTGCTGAAAAAGGCTACATAAATAAAAACTAGGAATGGATTATCATACAAAAGTCTGTGAGCAAATTTCTGGGCATAGCGCACATTTAGTACAATAGAGTTCAATGTCTGATGCACCACTGTTTTTCAATTGGCCTTTGAATGGTAGACCTTACTATTATTTATTTTATTTATTTGTCAAATTTTGAAACCACCATCTCCGACACAGAGACTCTGGGCAGTGTACAAATTTAATACAAATAAATTCTGAGTTAGATTTTAATCATCTAAATAACGCTTCCTTGTACTTGGAGTATAGTTTGGAAGGCCAAATAATTATTCAGTGATTTTATCAAATCTTTTAGGCATTTCTGAAATGTGGCAAGCAAACTTTAGAACTTAGCATAGCTGGCTGGAGAATTCTGGGAGTTGGTCTTAAAGCTGCCAAGTTTGAAGACCTCTGCTTTAAAAGATTAAACAGGTTTCCCCTGTCCTATAGTGACTGACATAAAGGGGTGGTGTTCATATCAGATTATCATCTGAGAGTGCCTGCATTGCCTGTCATCTTGTGGCCAGCATGAAAATATCAGACTGAGTAGTCTTTCCCACGAAAGAGGCATCTATTTAGTGATGCCCTCGACGTGATGTCCCAGTGCCTGGAAGCGGTACGGGTCTGGACGGGGAGGAACAGGCTTTGGCTCAACCCTGCCAAGACTGAATGGCTGTGGGTACCAGCATCTCGATCCGAAGGAGAGGTTCCATCGTTGGCTGTAGGGGGTGAAGTTTTACCCCCCGTAAACAGGGCACGCAACTTGGGTGTCCTCCTGGATTCACGGTTGAGTTTAGATGATCATATAACCATGACCAGGGGGGTGTATGGCCAAATTTGTCTGGTGCGTCATTTGCGCCCATATTTGGACCTAGTTGCTCTACGCACAGTTACTCATGCGCTAGTCACCTCCCATCTTGACTACTGTAATGCTCCCTTGAGGACCACTCGGAGGCTTCAGCTGGTGCAGAATGCGGCCGTGCGGGTTGTGATGGGAGGGTCCCGATACTCCCATGTTACACCTCTCCTGCACGTCTTGCATTGGTTAACGGTTGCCCTCCGGGTGAGATTCAAAGTGCTGGTGATGACCTATAAAGCCCTACATGGCTTAGGCCCAGGATACTTGTCAGACCATCTGCAGCCAGCAACAGCTTCCCATCGCCCAGTGCGTTCTCACAGGTAGGGCCTTCTCCGGTGCCGTCGGCTAGACAATGCCGGCTGGTGGCCCCCAGGGGTAGAGCTTTCTCTGTGGGTGCGTCCACTCTTTGGAATCAACTTCCCCTGGGGCTTCGGTTGGTTCCTGACCTTCGCACTTTCCGCCGCGAATTAAAAACATGGCTATTCACATTGCCCAGCCTGGACTGAGGGGGTTGTTGATTATTTTAATGGGTTTTAATATATGTTTAAATTATATATTTATACATTTATGTATTTTATGTATGCATATTTATGTATTTTACGTTTTACTGGGTTTGTTTTTATTTGTTGTGAGCCGCCCTGAGTCCTACGGAGATAGGGCGGCATACAAATTATATTAAATAAATAAATAAATAAATAAATAAATAAATAAATATTCACATTTGTGTGTTAGATTGGCATGTTCTGTGGCGAGTAATGTGGTACTCAGTTTTCCTGCTGACAAGCCCAGTGTCTTGACTGCGATTCATAGTTAAAATTGCTAACTCATCTTGAATTTATTAAAACTTCCTCTAGCTGTAAAGAAAATGACTTTTTGAAGAAAGAAGTCTAGTTAAATTTGTTTGGTGTTTAAAAATGTTTTGTTGTATTCTGTATTTTTTTTCAAATGTAAGTTAATTTCATATAAGTACAGAATCTGAATTTACTTTAGCTAGCCTTGAAATATGAATTAAAGGCCTTTGAATAAGTCATAAGTTACCTAGCAGACATGAAGCCATTCACTGTTGCTTCCACATCATGTGATGGCAACCAAAGCATCTGCTCTCTACAGTGAACAAAAGCACTGATATGAGGTACATGCAGTACAAATAACAAGACAAAATGTCTACTATAGCAAGCGTAAGGGTTTTCCTTTTCTGCCATATCTATCTGCCTGATATTTAAGAAGAGAGTGATTGTTGTAGATAGGTTTCAAGAGTTATGAATGCTTCTTTTGCTTACAAAACAGCAACACAATTCCTTCTCCTTCCCTCCTCTGACATTCTCCAGCAGGCTAATAACATATGAAGTAGACTAGTTACTTTTATAACTTAATTTACTAGGCTGCTTTAACATTTAGGTGCCAATATAAAAATGCTTCGGTAGCCAAGTTTTTCAGTGGTTAATTTTCATGTATCTGTATTCTTTCTTTCCCATCTCTCTTTGTTGAATCATCTTCTATTTATTATGACTATTATTATTTTTAATTTAATTATACATTCTTTTTTGGTTAGGAACTCAGAGAACTATCTGAATTTTTCTTTATTCATTAAAAGCCATTCTGTAGATTAATAAAAGCGGAAGTATTTAGATGATGAAAATAAATACCGTATTTTTCAGAGTATAAGACGCACCTTTCCCCCCTAAAAGGGGGTGAAAATTTAGGTGCGTCTTATACACCAAATGTAGCCCCTCCCACCCACTAGCCCCCACCCTTTGGCCTCTGCCCCGCAGCAGTTACCTCTTTGCAAGCAAATAGCAAGAAGAAACAGCTCCTTTCAGCTTCAGCACAGCCTAATTAGCACAAGTTGATTGGATCGGCCTCCCAACTCTCAGCTGATTTGCTCTAAACTGTTTTGTGCAGGGCTCTGCTGCTTGCTGCAAAGAGATAAATTGCTGGAGCAGATTTTTTTTTTTCCTTGTGCTAATCAAGCTATGCTGAAAACAAAAATGAAAGTAAAGCAGGCTGTTTGCTGTTTGCTGCAACAAGGCAAAATTGCGCAGAGGCAGTGGGAGATTTCTTTCTTCTTTTCCTCACCAAAAAGGTAGGTGAGTCTTATACTCCGAAAAATATGGTAATTGTATTAATAAAGAAATCTGTTATTGTGAAAGTGTCATATTTATTGTGATATAAATGTTTGTATAGACAGTTCTTTTCATCGGGTTTTAATTTAATCCATGGAAGTTTATGAGCTGGTGACTTCAGAGCTATAGGCATATCTAGCAGATATGCAACTTCAACGGTTTTAATCATAGCAGTCACTGTTACAAATGCCATTTGTATTATTGTATACTTTATCTTGACTAAAAGAAAAATGCTAACATATGTATATATTAACCTGTTTTCCCCAAAATAAGACACCCCCTGATAATAAGCCCAATTGGGCTTTTGAGCACATGGCAATAAGGCCAAGCACTTATTTCAGGGTTCAAAAAAATATAAGACAGGGTCTTATTTTCGTGGAAACACAGTAGTTAGTTTGATTTAAAACAATTATATGCCATTTTCTATTAAAAGAAATCTCAAAGTCATTTACAGATGCTTGATGCGTTTTAACCTGATGGCAAGGCCCACTAACATTCCTGCTTCATTTGATGCCACTAATTGTGCAGGCAAATTTTATAGCAGGGTTAGTTTGTCTGGAATTACATGAAATAAACAAAAATCTTGTTTTGACTCTAATTGAATATATATTAGTATCAATATTTTTTATTATAAATATATTTATAAGGGAGAGTCATGAAGTGGTATTTATACCTTGGGGCATATCTATTTAGTGCTGTGCAAATCATTTTATTTTTCTGCACAAATCACTATATTTTAAATTAAATATGATGATGTAATTGTACTATTTAAATTGAGGCTCATGAGTGCTTGCTATGCAAATGTGCAGCTATATAGTTGGGAAGTCCAAATGCCCTTAACTTGTTTAGATCAGAAGGGAATGATATATGTGGCAGTGTGTCTGAAGTTCCTTGCTTTGCATATAACAAAACGTATCTCATTAAGAAAATATGGCTATGCTCCTGTGACTGTATTAACTGAGAATGACTTCCTAATTCATCATGTATAATTTCCTCTGAAAGTATCCTAATTCTATTCAAAGAAGACCTGCGGCAAATCTCAGAATAATGCATGATTCCAGATCATATGTTGTAAGGTTTCAATTTTATGCTACCAAAACATAGATGCCCAGAAGGATGTTATTTTGATCTGTAGTGTTTGCGTGTAGAGTATGCTGGGTTTTTTTTTAAAGAATGTATCAGTAACAGTGTTTTGTTTAAAGTAATTTAATCAGGTTTTTTTTTTCTTTGACCTTCTGGGAAAAAACTCCCCATAAAAATGTATTAAGATAATTTACATTCCTTGTCAAATACCATGTTTGTTTCTTGGATAATAAAGGTTTCATTTCCTTGATTAAATTTATGTTTATATTTGACATTTTCCTGTGCTACATAAATCCACATGGTGGTTAAAGTCTATGCAATCCCAGTGCTTAAGTGCTAGGTTGTGTTGAATTTGGACACATCACATAAATAAAAGTGGTTTTACGTTTCACCTTCATCTGGTGGGTAAGCACTCCACCTTTTCTTGTGGAACATAATCACTTCTGACATGGCAAAATTAGATCCTGGCTATTTATTATCTACTGAAATCAAAAACCATAACTGGGAAAGCATGTGGCAAGTTCATTGGAGCAGCTTGCATGCAGAGAAAGAAAGGGCGGCTTTCCAGTTTTTAAGCTCAAGGTGATTTTCCTCTAACACCCAGAGCATTTTAATTAATTATCCTGAAAGATTGAGTAAATTATTATTTGAATACTTTATGGCATTACATGCTAACATTTCAAGGACAAAGCGCTTTACTTGCTTTTCAACAGTGCTTTACTTGTCAGAATATATCTTCTGAATTTATGCAGTATACTACAGTGTAAAGAATAGTTAAATCTTGAGTACTATGAATTATTATTAAGTGCCTGAGTCAGATTTGATCTACTGGAAGAGGAATGAATATTTATGGATGCTTGGCTTGGGACTGAAAATTAAGAAAAGTATCGCTATTACCTGCTCCTTACATTTCAAACCATTTTTATCTGACCCCCATTTTTCCCCTTTTTGTATACAATTTGTCCCATATTGCACAAAGTGCCGCATTTTGAAGCAGTAGAAGACAAATTCTGTCAAGTGTTAGTATTCTCCTTTATTTTCATCCAATATTAGAGATAAGCACCTATGCTATGTCAAATGAGCCATGTTTGTTTGTTTATAGGTTCTGTTTACATGGCCTATTAAAACCCCAAACCTGAATTAACAAAATACAATCATTTGTCCAAACCAGGTATAGCTATAATGAATTGTTCCATTGTAATTTCATGTGTTGTGTGAAGCCAGTCAAGGGGGGGGGGGGGGGGATGGCAGGACAGATCTGTGCTCTCAACTATGTTAAATTTGATGTACATGAACATCAATGCAGGTGAAGAGAAATGGAGAAAAAGATAAGAGACAGATGTGTAGTTTAGCTCATTACAGTGAACATACATTTATTTCAGTAATCTGCATATTACCCTAACTCCATATTTTGGGGACTGAGGAATGCAAACAAATTTGAAGGTGTAATATTCCTGCTATGCTTCGTCTTTTATAGACTTATTCATATAGCTACAGAAATATTTGGCAAAACCAGGAAATAATTTCCAACAAGGGCTTTACAACTCAGTGTATCACATCTAATTCAGACCTAATTCAGAAATCTATGTTTATTGGCATCTGGGGCTTTCCTACCTATATCAGACAGTGTAGAGATGGACTTGGCAAAGACACTTTTTGGGAGATGTAGATTGATCGAATACCTTGTATATCATGTCTTTACATGAACTCAAAGCATGTACATGTGGAAGTATGATATAACTGCCATCTGTATATTCTACATACGGTAAATGCATTCTTTATGACATTCAGCAATAATTTCATTTGTTATAATGTAAATTGTTTATAGTCAGTGTCATTCAGCTTTTGTTATTCTATGTCAGTGATGGCTAACCTTTTTGCCATTGCGTGCCAAAAGGGGGGGAAGCACAGAGGAGGTCGTGTGTGCACGTACCCACACCCATAATTCTATGTGCCCCGCCCCCCCATGCATGTGCACACGACCCCTCCACACTCCCCCCCACTTTTGGCACGCGATGGCACAGTGGGCCCAGTAGGCCCGTTTTTTGCCCTCCCCAGGCTTCAGAGGCTTTCTAGGAGCCTGGGGAGGGTGAAAACAACCTTCCCCATCCCTCCCCCGGAGGCCCTCTGGAGGCAGGAAGCAGCCTGTTTCCCTACTTCCAGTGGGCCCAGAAGGCCCGATAATCAGTTGGCCAATGCACGCATGCATGCATGCCAGAGCTGAGCTCGTGTGCCCACTGATATGGCTCCACGTGCCACCTGTGGCACCCGTGCCATAGGTTCGCCATCACTGTTCTATGTGATTAGAGTAATACAACAGTTCTGAAGCTCTTACATTGGCAGTCATTCAGTGGAAAACATATAAAATTCTACACAGTTAAGTGAACCTCCAAATCAGTAATAACAAACTGTAGTCAATAAATAATTTTTAAATGATAATCTTCCGACTTCAGCCAAACCATTAGATTAGATGAAAGAATCCTTGTATTATATTCAGAGGTGAGGGAGATGAAATGGGAGAAGACACATTTAGAGTGCCTTCAATTAAGGATGAACTTGACCAAACAAAGGTTAGAGCTCTATTAAGGCCTTTCTTGTGGCCATAAGGGTAGCAAAATGCCAGTACTACTTCACCCTTATTTTGTCTGCAGATTGCTGCCCTACAGCCCCCTTTTATGTGACACAAACCCTTTTGATTAAAGGGCATTTGAGATACTTTTGCAAAGAAATGTGGAAGAATTTGTTCAGCATCTGTGAGACAAAATTACTCAGATTCACCCACAGGTTGATGCTGAAGTTGCAGGTCTGGAGTAGATGTCTAGAGCGGAGTCTTGCCTGGTCATCTGGGAAGGGTTCAACCCTGTTGAGACCTGAGGAAGTGGACAGGGCCTTAGGCCTATGGGCTTAGACATCTCTTTAATACAAACCCCTGCTGGGTCATCAAAGCAGCCTAGCATATTTCATGTGAATGGGTCCTAGAGATTCTTTAACTTGGGAAGATTGTTTCTTTATCTCTTAAAGCCTTGTTGCCTAAGGCATTGGTGCATTCTCTCTTTAAGAAGCCATCACTAGGCCCTTTGATATTGGACAACTTTTGTCCAGGATCCAAGCAACCATTTTTGGGTTGAGCAAGTAGTTGCACTTGAGCTTCAGAGGATCCTGGGTGAAGTGGAGTATCTGGATCCTTCTGAGTCAGGTTTCAGACCAGGGTATGCTTTTGGATGATCTCTGGCTTGGGCAGGAGGGTGGTAGTGCATCCATAATCTTTCTGCAACTTTTGATACCATTGATTATGTTATCTTTCTGGACTAATGCAGAGGGTTGTGGGTGAGATGCATGTGGAGTGGATGGACTATTCCAACATCTGGAGGGTGAATCATAAGGAAGAAAATTTCATCCCTTGAAGAAATGGATTTAATCAAGATACTATTCTCTGTTTCAGAGTTAATTCAAAATTTTGAACTGATTTAAAAATTTTGAACTATGTATAAAATAGAAAAAAAGTTGATTTCCTGTTAACATTCTTAACTTCTTTCTCATTTATGTTGATTATACCTCAAACTAAACATTATAACTAATTCTTGTTTTCTGGCTCCATATATAATACTTGAGTTAAATCTCTATATATCAGCAACACATAAACGTAAACATGCTATGTCTGTGTATGTGCATCTGCCAGAGGGTAGGGTGAAAAAGGCCTAGTGGCACATTTAACACTTCCATAGATATTTGTGCAGTTCACTTATCAATTCGTTTCTGCCCCTTTTTCATTATCTTCACAATGTGGCCAGAAACGGGCTGTAAGCTGAAATGACAAGATAGAATAAAAGAAGTTTTTGAGGACTTCTCTAGGCTTCTTTATCTATTTTGAATATCAGAAAGGACAATTAAGCCTCACCTAAGATTTTGGGATGACATAAGGGAAGTTAGTCGCAATCTAATTTTGAGTTTTTGGGAGGGTAAATTTAACTGCCTCAGTGTTAAGTTCTGTCAAAAGACAAAAATTCCCAAATGATGGTGTCAGGTCCTGACGTTGTCTTAAACAAATCACATTTTCCAAACAAATAGTCTTTGATGAAATCTTTCATTTATTTAAGAACGAACATGTCTGGTCCCGACTCCATCAGTGCCAGTACTGACCTGCTAACCCCCAAACCCCTCCCTTTCCGTTCCTCATTACCCAGCGTCTCATTGGCCATCTCCCAAGTCACTCTTACTACGTCACCTCACAGGAATGTCCCCCTCCCAACCCATCTCCTAGGTGATGTTATCTGCCAGGTTGTAACTGTGTGAAAGGTCAACCTGCTTCTTCTCTCTCCTTTTCTTTTTTCTTTTCCCCTTCATGTCAGCACTAGGATGAATGAAAGTTGGGGTGCTGACAGATGGTAGATAATCAGCATCTATTCAAACCTAGTTCCAGCCAGCCAGAATGAGGGAGGACAGTATTAATTTAATAGGCAGAGAACCTTGTATGTCCATAAAAACATTTCTGGATTATGGCCAGCAACATGCTTTCTGTGGGTAGACCATTAATTGCTAGAATTGCATAGAATCAAGTAGAACATTTCCAGGAAACTTATTTACTAACATTATTATTTAAAAAAAAAAAACAATTTGGAAGCAATTCAGGGAACCACAGCTTATGATTTGGCTCCCCCCAAGTAATTTATGAAAGATAAAACTACTTTTGTAAAATATTGTTTGCATTTCCTACATGGACTGATACTAAAGTTGATATTAATCTGCTATATAATAGTGGGAAGACTGACTGTAGTGATGCCAAGAGCTGATATTTTCAGAATTTTTACATGTCAATAAAACTGTTTAAAACATTGTAGGGAGTCTGAGCAAGGACAGGAAAGACTAGCAGAACATATTGTGGTTTAAAAGGAGATCTTCAAATCTAGCTAAGACTTAAAATTTATGTTGTGGAAAATCCCATTTTTAGACAGTCAAAAACAACCATTGGAACTTTTTATAAACATAAAATGCTAAGAAAAATGACAGTTATATACAGAACATTTTTTATTTATGGAGTGAACATAAAGTTGTAACCTATGAATTGGTTACAAACTGAATATGACTGTGAAATGCTACAGACTTTACTACCCCTAAGTAACTAATATTTATGGGCCCTTGTGGACATTTGCCATTATCAACACTAGAATAGTCTTTTGCAAACATAGAGAAACAGTTTGATTAGTGGAGAAAATGCAGCCACCCATCTAAACCAATTCACTTTAAGGGGCTTCTAATCCAAAAGCATAAAAGATACTCAAAATAATAACACAATATAATACATAAACGGGTGAGGTTCATGGTGACTATATATTCCTGGGCCACCTCAGATCCCAGAACCAAAGAAGGTAGGTTGAAGTCTTCCAAAACCATCATTATCTGGAGAATTTCACTGCCAAGTCAATCACAGCACCAAGTGCAAGCAGCTATGCAATAGAGAAGCTAGAACAACAGCATCACCCAACTGATCCCTGAAGCCCAACATTACAAATAAGATTTCCCAATCAGTTATTTGTCCCCAGTAGAGTTTCTCAGATGACAATAACTGTATTACTGTTTCTGCCTTGAGTTTATAGCTGGTGCCAGTGGGGCACAGTTCTGGCAGAGCCCAACTTGGTTTGGGCAATGGATAACAGGTCGGCTCTCTCAGCCATAATAAGATCAAGATTTGATAAGGATGTTGCTTTTTTACTAACTGCAGATGCTTTCCATTTCTTCCAGTGCAGAAATACCTTGCAATTTTTTTCAATTAATATAAAAGTATGAATTTTAAGATATGAAGTTGTTAGCCTTTTCTCAAAACAGTCATACAAAGCAATAGTCATGTGACATAACACTTAATTTGTGGCTCGTGATCTGCGGTCGCCGGGGCTTGGCTGGGGACTGATTTTATTATATTATTTTTTTTAAATTTTATTTATATGTCACCCTTCTCCGGAGACTCAGGGTGGCTTACAATGCATTAAGCAATAGCCTTCATACTTTTGTATATTTTATACAAAGTCAGCTTATTCCAGTCGGGTTTCAGGTCTGGGCACAGCACGGAGACAGCATTGGTCACGTTGGTTGATGATCTCTGGAGGGCTCGGGACAGGGGATGTTCCTCTGTCCTAGCCCTATTAGATCTCTCAGCGGCTTTTGATACCATCGACCATGGTATCATGCTGCACCGTCTGGAAGAGTTGGGGATGGGGGGCACCGTATTACAGTGGTTCTCCTCCTTTCTCTTCGACCGGTCGCAGTTTGTGTTGACAGGGGGGCAGAGGTCGACCTCGAGGCCTCTCGTCTGCGGAGTGCCACAGGGGTCGGTCTTCTCGCCCCTTTTGTTCAACATTTATGTGAAGCCACTGGGTGAGATCATCTGTGACTTTGGGGTGAGATACCACCAGTACGCTGATGATACCCAGCTGTACATCTCCACCCCAGGCCACCCCAACAATGCCCTTGAAGTGATGTCCCAGTGCCTGGAAGCCATGTGGATCTGGATGGAGAGGAACAAGCTCAAGCTCAACCCGTCCAAGACGGAGTGACTGTGGCTCCCGGCATCCCGATATAGTCAGTTGACTCCATCACTGACTATCGGGGGTGAGTCTTTGGTCCCTGTGGAAAGGGCTCGCAATCTGGGAGTCCTCCTGGATAGGCAGCTGTCTTTGGAGGAACATCTGATGGCTGTAACCAGGGGGACCTTTTGTCAGGTTCGCCTGATTCACCAGTTGCGGCCCTTTCTTGATTGGAATTCCCTGTGCACAGTCACTCATGCCCTCGTCACCTCTCGCCTAGACTACTGTAACGCTCTCTACGTGGGGCTCCCCTTGAAGAGCACCTGGAGGCTCCAACTGGTCCAGAACGCAGCCGCGCGGGTAGTGATGGGAGCAGCATGGCACTCCCACATAACACCGCTCCCGCGCGAGCTGCACTGGCTTCCGGTGGTCTTCCGGGTGCGCTTCAAGGTGTTGGTGATCACCTTTAAAGCGCTCCATGGCATAGGGCCTAGTTATCTCCGAGACCACCTGCTTTCACCGATGACCTCCCATCGACCTGTGCGCTCCCACAGAGAGGGCCTCCTCAGGGTGCCATTAGCCAAACAGTGTAGGCTGGTGACCCCCAGGGGGAGAGCCTTCTCTGTGGGGGCACCCACCCTCTGGAACCAGCTGCCCCCGGAGATAAGGAGAATTCATGACCTCAGTGCCTTCCGCCGTGCCCTCAAAACACATTTTTTCCAACAAGCCGGGCTGGCTTAAGAAGAATTTTTAAATATTTTAATTGGTTTGTTAGTTTTAAATTTTGGGGCCAAATTTATATATATTTTAATTGCTTTTAATATTTGTATTTCATGTTTTTATTTCTGGCTGTACACCTCCCTGAGTCCTCAGGGAGAAGGGCGGTATATAAATTGGAAATAAAATAAAATAAAATAAATTATTATTGCCCCACAACCCGGGTCCTCATTTTACCCACCTTAGAAAGGATGGAAGGCTGAGTCAACCTTGAACCTGGTGAGAATTGAACTCGCAGTAATTGCAGGCAGCTGGACGTTAAATGCTGCCTTAGTAGGAGGCATTAGCCTCCTACGCCACTCAGGCTCCTGATTTATTTGATTCCTTTTTATTAGTTTTATTATTTTAAATGTTTTATATTCTGTAAGCTGCCTTGAGTTGATGTGCGAATAGGTGGCAATATAAATTCAATTAATTAATTAGTTAATTAATTTTGGTAAGCATGGTTGATTTAAATTATTAATATCCTATTCTGGAAAGCGATAATAAGATCCCTTGTTGGAGAAACATTTGCTGGCTGGACCATTTTGAAAAATATATTGCATCATTAATATACACATTAGGAAAACAATATATATAGCTTAGAGTTGAACTATTGAATTTTTTAGGCTCTCTAAGTTTATCTGTGAAGATGTTTATTTACCAGATAGATATAGATATACTGTCAGTCTGACAAAAAGTGGGATTTTCTAGCTGTTTATATGTAGTAGTTTTCCATGCCAATTTTTTTTTTTAAATTTGATTTATATGCCGTCCTTCTCCGAAGACTCAGGGTGGCTTACAATGCGTTAAGCAATAGCCTTCATACTTTTGTATATTTATACAAAATCATCTTATTGCCCCCACAGTCTGGGCCCTCATTTTACCTACTTTAGAAAGGATGGAAGGCTGAATCAACCTTGAGCCTGGTGAGATTTGAACTTGCAGTAATTGCAGGCAGCTGATGTTAATAACAGTGCTTTAGTCTGCTGTGCTACCAGGGCTCCTGTTAGCGCAGCAGACTTTGACAAGGGTCTGGTTTCGTTAATTGATATTTATTATAATTGATAATAAATAGATATTATTTTTTCCATTTTTTAAATCTGGTGCTATTTCCTCCATATTGCATGTCGGCTGTTGGGGAAATGTATCCTAGAATGTTTATTTCCTTGTTAAGCTTTTGACATTGTCGTCTTTTAAATAGTATATAAATACAGTTTATTTCTATATGTCTGTTGAGTGCTGATCTGTCTGAATGGCAAGCTTTTAGGAATTCTCTAGCATTTTTATATGCAAGAAAACAACCTTTATATTTCTAGAACACAGATTGGAAAGGGTTTTGATTGGAACTTCTTCATAGATATTTCTTCCTATTGTGTATGAGCTTTATTTAATAGTTATGAATTAGTTCAGAAAATGCAGAGACTTGATTGATAAAATACATCACCTGATCTAAGTCATTTAATTATGAAAGAACAGGGAGTCTATAACGTTAAAGTGGAAACATCTGGTGAGATTTATTGTTCTTTGGAAAATATTCATCACTTGACTGAAAGTAAAAATAACATCAGTTGCTTTGCTTTCATCTGGTTTGGTAAGTTATAATCTTTGATGCTCTGTTATGACGTATCTAAGAAGAGGAAAGTATGAATTAATTATATTAATGAAGGAACCAAAATGCAAAAGGAGGTGATATAGATTGTTCTGGGTTTTTCTTGGAATTATCGTTCATACAAATTGAAGGGTTTAAAACAAGCTGAATGAACTTGTAAAACTACGATCTTCTTTTAGTGCCGTAAGATTGTCTTCATTACTTACTGTATTTTTCGGAGTATAAGACGCACCTTTTTCCCCCCTAGAAGGGGGTGAAAATTTGGATGTGTCTTATACACCGAATGTAGCCCCGCCCACCCACTGGCCCCCACCCTTTGGCCTCTGCCTTCCAGTAGTTTACCTCCTTGCAGCAAGCAGCAAGAAGAAGCAGCCCATTTCACCTTCAGCACAGCCTAATTAGCACAAGTTGATTGTCCTTTGGATCGGTCTCTCGACTCTCAGCTGCAGGGATTGCCATTGCCTATTGCTGCACCGACCTCTGCTGCAAGCTGCAAAAAGGTAAATTGCTGTGAGCAGGTTTTTTTTTCCTTGTGCTAATCAAGCTATGCTGAAAACAAAAATGAAAGTAAAGCAGACTATTTGCTGTTTGCTGCAATGAGGCAAAATTGCTGGGAGGCAGATGCAGAGGCAGATTTCTTTTTCTTGTTTCCTCACCAAAAAAGGTAGGTGCATCTTATAGTCCGGTGCGTCTTATACTCTGAAAAGACGGTAAGTAATTGAGTATGGTAATTGAGGATTCTGCTTATTCTGCTATTGTGCAAATACTATGTTTACATCATTATGAACCAAGAACAAATTGAAGATACTTAATTTTATCAATAACTTTTTTAAATAACTATCAATAATTTTAATAAATTAAAATGTATTAAGTTTTTGAAATTCATTCCAGTCTACTGTGATTAATGTGGGGCAAAGCTCCCCTCCCCCAAAGGTATGTGAAATTGTATCACAGGACTGATTTGGGATCATCCCGTAGTAATTTTATTCAGATTAAGGTAGACAAGCAAGTCTATTCTCTTCATTGTACAGTCAGTTCCATTATGGATAATAGGAGCCTAATTTAAAAAGATTAGGAGCAAACATAAAGTATACAATTGAAAACTAAAATCCAATTTTAAGAACTTAAAAGGTAACATTTTAAAGTCCAACTTTTCTTACTAGTGCTGCCTAAATTTTGAAAGCCTTCAAATAAAGGAATTTCAGGACAGCAATAAGGAAGGAATGAGCACAACGAGTCAAAAGATTGATAGCAATAGCAATAGCACTTAGACCTACATACTGCTTCACAGTGTTTTACAGCCCTCTCTAAGTGGTTTACAGTGTCAATATTATTGCCCCCAACAATCTAGGTCCTCATTTTACCAACCTTGGAAGGATGGAAGACTGAGTCAACCTTGAGCCGGTGAGACTCGAACTGCCGAACTGCTGGCAGCCGGCAAAGCAGAAGTAGCCATTCTAACCACTGCGCCACCACGGCTCTTGAACCTTGGTTTTCTTTTCTAATCAGAGGAGGATATACATTTATGTGTAGTTATGCATATCTTGCAACCTTACACCACTTTCCATTTGTACATTATGTGTAAATTTGGAAGAACAATCTTAATGACTGAATTATATCACATGCCATATTGAATGCAGTATTATGAACAGCAAATACGATTTTTAAAATGACATCTGTCCTCTGTTCCCATAATTGATTTTCCATACCAAGGCTAAGTACCAGGTTTTATTATTTATTCTGAGCCAAACCCTTGACTTTGGAAAGATGTTAACAAAATGAATTTAGCTAAGAAAACGGGAATTGAACAATTTTGTTTTTTTTTAGGAGTGAACTACTGTACCTCCCTGCAGCAGTCATTAATAATGACAGATGTATACAGAGCAGAGTTCACTCACATTATTGTCAGTACTAGAGAAAGAGAGAAAAAATTTATTACAGACACAAGTGAGAGAGAGAGGGAGAGAGGACATCAGCTGAACTACAAGAGCAGAGCAGAGTTGAATGGGAGAGCTGAATGTGATCCTTTGTAAGAGTTTTGTATTTAATTGTAGTGAATAACATTACAAAGCACCTGCATTTTTACATAACATAGGAAAGGACATGCATTATTTCTTCAAGAAAATATATTTCCAAAAATAATAGCATACACATAAATAGATTAGAAACATTTATAGTGTGAATAAGAGATGAGGACAAGAGTCACCAGACTTATCTCAGCTATGAGTAATTGACATAAGCATGTGGATATAGTGAAGCAAATGTTTAAGAGCTTTTGATATACTTACTATATTCTAAATTGTTCTCTTCTTCAGAGAACTTTGGCTTTATTATTAACTTTCTAAAGGTAGGAATAGAAGAAGAGTGAACATTTGTAAGAAACTGGTTTCACATTAAAAAGTACTACAAAAAGAAGTAATCCCTCATGGACTTAAAGTTTGGTCTGAGGAGCTGAATTGTCATTGGTATGCTTCAATTATCTTTGACCAAAATGAAGTTTAAACACAACCAATGTAGAAATATACTGAGGATGATAAACAATGCAAAGGATGCCTTTAAGGTTTAAATAGAGTAGCCATTTCTAAGTACTGACTTAGTTCAATTTCTGTATCAATTATGTCATTTTATAGATATTTATTTCTAATTACATTGGTTGGGACAACATGGGATGAGATAAAAAAATTCTGTCAAAAGAAGTAGAAGGATAAAATACAGAGCAAACCAGTGGTAAAATCCAATTTTTTTTACTACCGGTTCTGTGGGCATGGCTTGGTGGGCGTGGTGTGGCTTGGTGGGTATGGCTTGGTGAATATGGCAGGAGAAGGATACTGCAAAATCTTCATTCCCACCCCACTCCAGGGGAAGTTTACTGTAAAATATCCATTCCCACCCCACTCCGGGGGAAGGATACTGCAAAATCCCCATTCCATCCCGCTCCTGGGGAAAGGATATTGCAAAGTCTCCATTCCCACCCCACTCTGGGACCAGCCAGAGGTGGCATTTGCCAGTTTTCCAAACTGCTCAAAATTTCCACTACCGGTTCTCCAGAACCTGTCAGTATTCACCCCTGGAGCAAACCAAATAGACATAGTAAGTGCTAATGAACAGAATATTATTCTGAACAGAATTTGGAAGGCAAATTTACTAAAAGCTTTAATGATATTTAACAATTTCATGAATAAAGTAAGTAAAATGTGATTAGTAAAAGTGATGATTTTTACTATGTACTTAAAAGATAAAGAATTAATTTTCTTAGAGAAATTCCACATTTTTCAAACATTTAGAAAAGTTGTAGTTTTAGAATTCAGCCTATGTGACTGTTCGCACAAATTGACAATGGTTAAGAGAAATCCAAAACAAGCCATTGGAATAGGCAGCATGCTTTAAGGTTTTTGTGAAAAGGAGGGAATTAGCTGATAGGTAGATGATGGAGTACTTCAAAAGACTTTATGACCTTTTCTATAGGAAATGATATGTAATAGTGTAATGCAATGTAAGAAAGATGATAAAAAATGGAATTACAGTGTTTATGTGCTTAAAAAAGGATGTTGCTAATGGAGATGGGGATTTGGAATAAAATAATGAAATATCATGTAAACAAGGCAAAGACAAACAAATAACCCCTAAGTGAAATAAAAACAAAGGGGACCAATTTTATTGTCTGTTGGGTTCTGTGTTAGGTTGCCCAGTTATTTTCGTGAACTACTGGTACATCTTTAATATAAGCTTGAATTTTTGAAATCTGATATGGGAGAAAGAGAAACAATTGAAATCTATGGGAAAAAACTAGATTGGAAAGAAAATTACAGTACAGAACAAAAGTACTTTTCCTTAAAATTGAACAAAAAAATTAACAAAATGCAGAACATTTTATGTTCAAATAGTTTACCTAAAACGGTATACAGAGATGTCATAAGTCCCTGAAATTTCCCTATTTTATTGGATTACTAAAAATATACCTTTTCTGTAACACATGAACAGATTGTAATCCCACTGAAACTATACTGGAGTGTAATTAAATGTAGAGTTTAAAATTGATATGAGTCAGCAAAAGATTTGTAACAGAAGCTGACTCATTTTGAGAGGCATTTTTATTAATCATATTATAATCACCAAATTGCATTTTTATATTTTTATTTTATAATAAATACTGATAGTATAATACTATACTGATACTGATAATGTCATTATATTTCCTCAGTTCCTTTTAGAATTAAATAATTACAGTGCATTGGGAGATTTCTCTAAATATATTTATATCTTTTCCATCTTTTTATTGTTATTTTAATTCCAGAAAGTTTGCTTTAATGTAATTATTAGAATAGGATTAAGAAAATTATCTTGGTAGAAAATAACTCGATAGTTGTACCTGTAATTAACCCCCTTCTTTCATATTCAGACATAAATGTTAATTACTTGCAGATCAGTGCATAGATTTATAGTTTTTTTTAAATAACCAAAGACATTTTTTGACTTTTTTTTAGACAAGACCTAGATATCGATGTAACAAATGACTCAATTTCTTATTTTAAGTTTGATGGTATTTTAGTGCATGCTATATTTATACATATTTCCTTAATAGCACAGCATTATTAAGAATTAGAAATATTAGCAGCCTTACTGTTTTTTGTTTAATTTCCCTATTAATAAGTTGACATGTTTGGTTGAGTGTTAATGGAACTTTATTTCTTACTAAAACCTTTCTTTTTTCAAGAAAGTTAAATGTGGATTGTAGAGCTCCAGGGCTTTTCTAAAATTCAGCTTTAAAAATAGCAGGCTTCTTTTTGGAGACCTAAAATTATGTTTGTAAGGCTTATCCAAATTAACATCAGAATGGTTCCTTTCAACTTTTTATACATATAAAGAATTTTCAAGAGTATAGAAGTGACAAGGTTTGAAAGCTTTTTGAATAAAGAAAGTTCATTTTCTTTTTTCTCAACAAGCTTTTAAAATGCCTGTAAAAGTATATTAAGGTATTGCACAGTAGAATAAAGTGCTAGTATTATTTTTTTTAAAGGAAGTGTGCACAAAAAGCTTGTATTAATGTCAATCAGTTAAAGAAGTGTCTACACAAAAGGCTTGTATTAATGTCAATCAATTAAAGAAGTGTCTATACAAAAGGCCTGTATTAATGTCAATCAGTTTCTTATGACATGTAGTCTAAGTGCAATATTTAAACTAGATAATGTTTAAGGTTGGGACAACATTTCAGAGCATTTTCATCAAACTATCAATCTGCGTTTATAATGCCATGAAATTAGATTTATATATTATTGAGTAGCATTATTAATATAACCAATCAATATTACGTACGTGTTTCTCCAAAAAGACGACCCACTTGAAAAGAAGTCCTATCACGTTTTTGAACCCATGCGATCAAATTAAGCCCCACCCACAAAATTACCCCTAATTAAGACCCCGCCCACCCCAAGTGCTGGGGCTGGGGAAAGGCACACAGGTAAAAAATAAGCTAGGGTGGGGATAGTGGGGAGCTGCCCTACTTACCAGGCCTTGCACACCCCGACCCCTGCCTCGCCTTCTTCTGCAGCCGCTTCTTCTGCGGTCGCTTGCCACCACTCGCAGGCATCGCCCTGGCCTCTGTTTTGCTTTCAGATGCCTGCCAGAAGGCATCTGCAGCTGATAACAGAGTTCTGGATCGATCCGGAGCTCTATTATCAGCTGCAGAGGGCTTTCCGGAAGGCATCTTCAGAAACTTCCAAGAAAGTTGCTAAACTCTGCTCATTTGCAGTTGCCATAAGAAACTAATGGAGTTAAACCTGCTGTGGTTTGGAGCAGATGGCTGCTGATTAGGGTATCAAACTGATACTTTTCACTGTCAGCTATTGCCTCACTGTTTGCCATTGTATTTCTGCTTAATTCTATACATGTTTTGTTTAATATCATCTATCTTTTTCATATGCATGCATTCTTGGTCTCTGGCTATTAAATAATATATGTGATCTCTGCTCATCTGAAGGGCAAGCAGGTATTTGAAATATGACATTCACCATATTTATGATTGCAGTTTGGGTTTATGTGTTTGTTTTGTTTATGTTGTATTTCATACAAGCGACTAAAAATAACAATGAAGCCAATGCTCAGTAACAGGACAATTCCAATTATTTTGCTATGTGACATTAAATCTAATGATTTATGATGGCCAAAAAAATGAAATCGTGCATTTAGAATATGTGAAAAAATGAGTTCCTTTGATCAGACTCACAAGCCACATGGCCAGAAAATAATATACAGCATTATGATGTTTCTAAGGCCCATTTTTGTGTGTGTATTATGTTGGGGGAGTTAAGAGATAAAGTGAATAATTAAACCTTGTCACTTAATCCACTCAAGTAGAGAATGGTTATTCCTAATTTGCTGCTTTCTAAGGATAAAGTTTCTATTAATTAATCTTAATTTTCTTCCTTAACCTTGCCAACCCATAAAGACCCACATACTAAGGGTGTGAAAACTAGTATGGTAATATGTCATCAGCCACACCTTTGGTTCCTCAAATGGAACAGAAAAGTTTTCCTCTCTCAGCTAAAACAGGCTTTTCCTTTCTACTTTAAAGTATCGATCAGCATTAAATTATCAGTATTTATTTTAATGTATAACATATATTAAAGCACATTTTATCTTACCTCATTTCATTAATTCAATAATATGGAAATACCTTACACAAATACTTTGAAGCTGAACCATTTGAATAATCATCTAGACCAGGGGTGTCAAACTCAAGGCCTGGCGGCTGGATCTGGCTTGCTTAGATCTGGCCCACGGGGCTGCTCTGGAAACAGTGAAAGACAGGCCCATGGTGCCTCTGCCAGGGAAAATGGAGCCCTTCCATCTCAGCCCTTCCAGGCCCTGTTTTCAGCCCAAAGGGCTGCAGAAGACTATCGCAGATGAAAATGGGATCCAGGGGGCATTGCGTGGTCCACCCGAGTTCTGTTTTTGCTGGCAGGAGGCTGCAGGAGGCTGTTGCAGTTGAAAATGGAGATTGGGACCCCGTTTTTCATGGCAGAGCACTTGAGCCACCACAGGCTCCCCCGACATGAGTGACGTCAAGCTGGCAATGCCCACCTTAGCCACACCCATTCTGGCTCCCAAGGTCAAACATAACCCTGATGCAGCCCTCAATGAAATCGAGTTTGACATCCCTGATCTAGACATTGTGAATCGTTGTAGTCAGTTTGGACAAATATCACTTTATGAGATTCACACACTTTGAGGACCAAAAGGAAATCTGCCGATCTGTCCAGTTAAGTATTGGATAGAAAACTGAAGCCCAGGATAAACAAATGCTGAGAGGATCCCATCAGTGGGCTTTTAATAACAGAAAGGACAGTAGCCTTCGTAACTTCATCTTCAGCATTTCTTTTTCTTCTTCCAAGGTTGAATGGAAATGAGAGAAAGGGCAAAGCCGTCTGTAGCAACCAAGAAAGCGTTAGTAATTTTGACTACATACTAGAATCAGTGAATCTAGTTGACCTATTGATTATGTTTTATTTTATAGACTGAGATTTGGATTACATTAATTTGTTCTGATATAGATAGTCCCCAATTTATGACCACATTTGGAACCAGAACTTCTATCAGTAAGCAATGCAGTTGTTAAGTGAGTTGTGCCAATATTTTTTGCTGTGGTCCTTAAGTTAATCATATGGCAGTTAAGCAAGTCTATCTTCTTCCTTTGACTTTGCTTGTTGAAAGGCCTTGGGGAGGTTGCAAATGCAATCATGTGACACTGGGACTGTTGTAAATACATGCCAATTGCCAAGCATCAGATGATCATATGACTGCGGGAACAGTGTGATAGTCATAAGTGTCAAGACTGGCTGTAATCACATTTTTCAGCACTTGTAACTTCAAATGGTCATTAAATGAATGGTTGTAAGTCAAGGACGTCTGTACATGTGATTTTGTAAGATCCTTAGTTGAAGGTAGCATCTAACTTGAGAGACTCTTTGATTTTGTTTTTTTCTCTTCTGTTTTCTTCGAAGGCAATTGTATAAATAATTCTTTCCCGTGGAATGAAAGGGAAGTGCCAGTTGGTTACCGCTTGATTATTTATTTTTTATTTTATTATTAAGATTTATATGCCGCCCTTCTCATGTAGGACTCAGGGCGGCTCACACACTAAAAACCACAACAATGAAATACTAAAAACCCAATCCAAATTTAAAATCCCCAAAGTTAAAAGCCTCATAGTTGGTCAGGGAAATTGCTGAAAAAGCCATGTCTTCAGGCCAGCGCGGAAAGTGTGGAAATCGGGAGCCATCCAGAACTCGGTGGGTAACCCATTCCAGAGGGTCAGTGCGGCCACAGAGAACGTCCTCATCCTGGGGGTCGCCAGCCGATATTGTCTGGCCGACGGCACCTGGAGGAGGGCAGATCTATGAGAATGCACTGGGCGGTGGGAGGCCGGTAGGAGGTGGTCCTGCAAGTACCTCAGGCCCATGCCATGAAGGGATTTATAGGTAAGTACCAGCACCTTGAAGCGGATCTGAAAGGCCACCGGCAGCCAGTGCAGCTCACGTAGGAGAGGTGTTGCATGGGAGTAATGGGAAGCTCCTGTAACAACCTGCACAGCTGCATTCTGGACCAGCTGGAATCTCCGGGTGCCCCCAAGGGCAGCCCAATGTAGAGGGCATTGCAGTAATCCAACCGAGAGATGATGAGAGCTTGAGTGACTGTGCGGAGGGCATCCCTGTCTAGGAAAGGCCGCAACTGGCGCACTAGGCGAACCTGTGCAAAAGCCCCGCTTGTCATGGCCGTTAGATGATCCACCAAGGACAGCCGTGAATCAAGGAGCACACCAAGATTGTGAGCTTTCAGAGGGAGTAAGCAAATCGCTTCCCATCAAAAGTGACAGGGTGACTAGATCAGGAGATGCCAGGATCCACAGCCACTCGGTCTTGGAGGGGTTGAGTCTGAGCCTGTTTCTACCCATCCAGATGGAGACAAGACCAAACAGTTGGCATTTTGCAAAGGGATGAAAATTTAGTAAAACAAATTAGAGATCAAGGTCAAATGCACATAAAAAGGTTGTACAATGCATTGGTAGAAATAGACTCAGAAATAGAGCTAGTTAAGGACTGTATGATAAAATGGGCGCAAAATATTGGAGAACCAATAATGATGGAAACGTGGGAAAGAATTTGGGTTAGAAATATAAGGTTCACGCAGGCCCAAAACTTAAGAGAGAATTTTTACAGAATGCTTTATAGATGGCATTTAGATCCAAAAAAACTACCCTGTATGTATCCAAACTTACAGCCTAAATGTTGGAGATGTGAATGTGAAGATGCTACCTATTATCATATATGGTGGACCTGTAAAAAAATTAAGGCTTTTTGGATAAAAATATGGTGGATCCTTCAAAATATTTTAAAGAAAAAGATAAAATCTGCTCCACAGTTTTTTCTGTTTTTTCTGCATATTTACAAATTTTACAGTAATAGAGACTAAACTGATATTAAATTTAATAACAGCAGCCAGACTTTTGGTGGCACAATATTGGAAGAAGGAAGAGTTACCTACTATAGAAGAATGGATTTTAAAAGTAGGGAATTTGGTGGATATGGCAAAAATTTCTGCATACCTGAAAGATCATTCAAATGAAAGATACGTAACGGAGTGGAGAAGATGGATCGACTATATTCAAAATAGACACGAAACTAAAAAGCTCCAAATAGCCTTTGAATGAAAAATTATTAATTTTTATTTAGTTTATGATTATATTGTTTATGATATATGATTATATTGTTTATGATTATATGATTATATTGTTTGAATATACGGAGTTAAAGACCTAGTGAGAATTTGGAACTTACAAAATGTTAGCTTATTTTAGTTTATGATTGTTAATTGCTTTACCCTGTATTTGACCTGGGAAGTCTGGGGAGGGGGGGATGGGAGAAGGGGGGGAGGGATGGGGGAGAGGGAAGGGGGATGGATGGGAGAAAATGTTTGTACTTTGAAAAACTTTTTAAATAATAAAAAAAAACCTTCGCTACAAAGCGAAGGTTGGAGACGGGACGAAAATTGTTAAAGGAGGCCAGATCCAGCATTGGCTTCTTGAGGAGGGGATGCACCACCACCTCCTTAAGTACGGCAGGGAAGACCCCATCCCTCAAAGAAGCGTTAGTAATCGCCTGGATCCAGTCTCCAGTCCCCTCTCTGGTTGCCACAACAAGCCAGGAGGGACATGGTGCCAACAGACATGTGGAGGCTCCCAATCTACCCACAATCCTGTCCACTTCATCTATGGAAACAGGGTCAAACTCAACCCAGATGTCACCGTCAAGACTTGCTCCCATTTCCTCGTAGGATTCTGCCCAGTCAGAATCTAACCCCTTCCGGATCTGAGCGACTTTGTCTTGCAGAAATTCTACAAAATCATCAGCACTGCCTTGTAAAGGGTCCTCCCTCGCTCCCTGATTGAGAAGAGAGTGGGTCACTCGAAACAAGGCTGCTGGGCGATTTTCTGCAGACGCAATGAGAGCAGCGAAATAATCCTGTTTTGCCGCTTCCATTGCCACAACGTAAGACCTAATATGGGTTCTTAGCTGTGTTCAGTCAGATTCGGAATGGGAAGATATCCAACGACCATCTAGGTGTCTCTAGGTGATTAATTAGTAGTAAAGATGATTTCTCTGGAGTCAAGTACCTAGTGGTAGTATCTAGTACACTTTATCAAGGAGTTGTAAGGAGAATGCTTCAGGGTTGTGAAAAAAAATATGGAATTTCTCCTGTGAATTGATGGGTCCAAGTCACCTTGTCTTTTAGGGTCACTGGTAAATATATAATAATACATATTTATTGTTTGCATATTTGTGTCTTATGTATGTGGAATATTATATTTTCTTGACCTACTACTTGAGCTACTGTTGATACTCTACAGATATTCAAATTATATTCAATATATGAATTACGATGCCTGACACTAAAATAATTTTAGTGTTTGTAAGCGTCTTTACTTGTACTTAGTTCTAAAGTTACCTAGTTCAGGTAGGCTTTTCCATCCTAAAGGATATATACAATTTCTTAGAAATATACACTGCTACAAATGCATAATACTGAAAACAAAACCTTTTTCTGAAAGCATTTGCAGATATTAGGAGTCATGCTGTTTTTTATTTACATTTATATTTCAGGAAATATATATTAGCATTTTTAAGCTTTTTTTTCTTTTAGCAATCTATTTTCACTGATCAATTACCATTGATTTTCTATGTGATCAAATAAACTCATACTGTTGCTAAAAGCATAGAAGTATGTTAACCATTTCAGGGCTTTGTTAATTGACTTTGTAAATTATCGGGTAGTTTTTTATTGATTTCTTGTCACATTATATTTTTATACATCTTTTTCCTAGAAATTTTGACTGGCAAAATTACAGACTGGCAAAATAATTATGTTTCTAATTCTGGTTTGGGGTGGTTTCTAATTCTGAAACTAAATAAAAAGAAGCTAAGTATTTCTGTAAAAAAACAAGAAAAAAAAGTCAAGGAAACAATTGGTCCATTAATGGGAGAAAGTAGCAAGAAGGTGACAAGCAACAGGGAGAAAGAATTGCTTAACTTGTTTTTTTGCATCTGTCTTTACACAAAAGGAAAAAATCAATCCAACCGATCAAAAACAGTTCTATAAAAAACAGATTAGGAATACAAGTTAAAATAGGTAAGAGAGCACCTTACCTAAAATAGGTAAGAGAGTGTAATCCATCTGATTCTGGTGATTTGAACTCATCTAGAGTGGATGAATTCAAATCACCAGAATCAGATGGATTACACTCCAAGGTTCTGAAGGAAGTGGCAGACATGATGTTAGAACCACTGAACTATATCTTTCAAAGATCCTAGAGCATCGGGGAACTACTGGTTCCCATCAGAAAAAAAAAAGGGGGGGTGGAATCTGAAAATCTAGTGGCAAACAAAGTCATAACTAAAACCAACATGAGTTTGTCAAAAACAGACCATGCCAGACAAATCTTATTGCAATGTTTGACAAAGTGATAAAATTAGAAGACCAGAGAAATGCTGTGGATATGATTTACTTGGATTTCAGTAAGGCATTTGATAACTACAACCTATTACTTGATAAGATAGAAAAATATGGGTTAGAGCAGGGGTCTGCAACGTTAAATACTCAAAGAGCCATTTGAATCCGTTTCCCCCAGAAAAGAAAACACTGGGAGTTACAAAACTTGGATGGGCATAGCCAATTCAATGTCACTCACTTCCACCAGTCACATGACACCCCCTTAGCCACGCCTACCCAGCCAGTCATTAGGACAAAGAACCGGTTGTTAAAAAACACCAGGAACCACAAAACCCTTTTGACATCTCTCTCTCTCTCCCTCCCTCCCTCCTCTCTCCCTCCCTCCCTCCTCTCTCCTCTCTCTCCTCCTCTCTCTCTGTATCTCTCTATGTCTATCTCTCTTCTACTCTCTCTGTATCTCTCTGTCTCTGCCCAGGCCGCTTCTCCATCACCCGCCATTGCCCTTACCTTCTCAAGCCAGGCGAGGAAGGCAGGGTGAGGGGTGGGGTGGGGCCAGCCTGTGGTGGGATCACCCAACAGGGAGCCACAGGAGAGGGCCCAAAGAGCCACATGCGGCTCCGGAGCCGCAGGTTGCTGACACCCAGGTTAGAAAGTATCACCACCAGATGAATTTGTAACTGTCTGACCAAATGCACTCAACATGTAGTCCTCAATGGAACTGCATCTTCCTGGAGGGAAATATGCAGTGGGGTGCTCCAAGACTCTATTTTAAGTGCAGTACTCTTCAACATCATCAGTGATTTGGACAATGAGATAAATGGAGAACTCATCAAATTTGCAGATGACACGAAGCTGGAAGAAATAGCTAACACTCCAGAAGATAGACTTAAGATACAGAACGATCTTGACAGACTTGAACATTGGACGCTATCTAAGAAAATGAAATTCAGTGGTAAAAAAAGTAAGATTCTACATTTAGGCAAAAAACCCCAAATGCACATATATAATATGGCTCAATAGTAGTAACTGTGAGAGGGATCTTGTAGTCTTAGTGGAAAATCACTTAAATATGAGCCAGCAGTGTGTTGCAGCTATCCAAAAAAAAAAAAAAAATCCCAACAAAGTTCTAGGCTGCATTAATGGGGATAGAATTAAGATCATGTGAAGTGTTAATACCACTTTGTAATGCCTTGGTAAGACACACTTGGAATACTGCATCCAGTTTTGGTCGCCACAGTGTAAAAAAGATGTTGAAACTCTAGAAAGAGTGCAGAGAAGAGCAACACATGATTAGGGGACTGGAGGCTAAAACACAAAGAACGATTGCTGAAATTGGGTATGTCTAATTTAATGAAAAGAAGGATTAGGGGCGACATGATAACAGTGTTCCAATATCTCAAGGGCTGCCACAAAGAAGAAGGAGTCAAGCTATTCTCCAAAGCAACTGAAGGCAAGTCAAGAACCAATGAATGGAAACTAATCAAGGAAAGAAGCAACCTAGAACTAAGGATAACTTTCCTGACAGTTAGAAGAATTAATCAAGGAACAATTTGCTTTCAGAAGTTGTGAATGCTCCAACACTGGAAGTTTTTAAGAAGAGATTGGGCAACCATTTGTTTGAAATGTTATGGGGTTTCCTGTCTGAACTGGGGGTTGAAGACCTCCAACGTACTTTCCAACTCTGTTATTCTGTTATTCTAATCCAGACTGATCTGGTTTCTTTTTAAAAAAGCGACTCTTCTTTTTTCTTAAAACATAGTTACAGAAATAAAATATAGTAATCAGTAATTCAACCAATTCTCCAAATAATCTGAAGAATACGAATTTAGTGATTCTTCTTTGTTGCATCTCCCATTTTGCTTTTATTTGTAAAATGTTTCAATCTTACAGTATGCTAAGGGAGTTTTGTTTCTCTGTCTACAATTCTGATGAGGTTTTTATCAGCCTGATCCTGTACATAGGTAAGTAAATAGGTCTATTGTTATAGACATAGGTCGTAGTATGATATAATAATAATAATGATAGTCACAAAGAGGTCGAACTAAGGCCAGAGCTATAATTAAGACTTTTTTTAAATAACAAGCCAAAACTAGCAACCTAACTATTAACAGTTGCAAGCACATCATAAGAAGATAATTCAACCATTCAAGATCCATGCCCTGAAGTTCACCTACCATCAAAAAGTTAGCCCTACATGTGATCTCATTATAAATAGGGCAGTGGAGAAAGTAGTGAAAGTCTTTCACCTGGCTGGCTGTTCAACAGGATGCTTATAAAAGCTTCCTTAAAGAATTACTGAAGGCATTGTCTGAAAACAAAGGGAAGTAAAGACCTTTCTCTCTCTTTTTTTAGAAAAACAAGTTTTATTAAATTTTTCTTTAACATACATATTTTATGAACAGAGTATTGACTGGGTCACATTTTATACAACTTACAGCATAGTTAATTATTAATTTTTATACTCTATTCCAATCTTCTTTTTCATTTTTTTCCAAATACAGTTTACATATTTCAATTTCTGCCATAATATTCTTTTCCCCTACTTTTTTATCTTAATTTCTTCTTAATACATAATATATAAACAATATCACCATCCACCCTCCAAATCCTAATTTCTTAACATTGTTTCAATTAATTATTTTATTTCTCCATTTATAAAGTATGTTTCTCAAAATCCCCATCACACTTTTCAGCTCTAAACAATGTACTTCATCATATTCAATTCTTACATTGAAACCCTTTAACTTAATTGACCTTCCACATTTTATCTTAATCTCTTTTTAGTACATAATAAGCAATATCACTATCCGCCTTAATTCATAATTTCTTATTATAGCATCAATTAATTATTTTGTTTCATCATTTACAACTTATTTTTTCAAAATCCCCATCACCCTTTTTAACATTTCAATTTTGTCTCTTAATTTCAATTATTTTCATAACTGAACTAAATTACCGCTTCATATTTCATCTGCTGTTCCATTTTACAATAAACATAATTATATTTGCTTCTTACATTCACAATTACCGTGAAAAACTGGGTGCGTCTTATACTCCGAATGTAGCCCCGCCCAGCCTCGCAAATGGAGATTTCAGGGGCTGAAAGAAGCCTCTGAAAGAAGCTTCAGAAAAAAAACCTCTGAAAGGCTTTTATCTAAAATAATATGGCAAGCAACAAAAGAAGAATCAGTAAAGGTTCTAACCAAACTATGCTAACAAATCTGGAGAATGACACAATACCAACAGATCAGAAAAGGTTAATCTACATACCAATTCCAAAGAAAGGAGATTGAACAGAGTACAGATAATTCTTCAGAATAAAAGCCTCTGTTTCGGAGGCTTTCAGAGGCAGAAAAAAAAGTTTTTCCTGAAACAGTGTTTCAGAAGTTTTAGAGGCAGAAAAAAAAGCAAGGCACAGAGCTCACAACCAACCAACCTGTTGCTAAAATTCACCACTGGGAACAGCTGATTGGGAATATTCCGGAAGACCGATCCACCCACCAATCAGCTTTTTTCTTATTTTCCTCCCCAAAAACTAAGGTGCGTCTTATACTCCGAAAAATACGCTACATAAGTATCTTGTTATTCAAACAGCCAAAAATTACTTGCTGAGATTTTCTATAATTTAAGGAAATTACACAGTAATTCTTCATATTTTTAAGTATTATATGTGTTGCTTCACTGGGGTATTGGGTATCATGTTCAGAGAGATAGACACGAAAAAGAATGGTATATATATTGAATAGAAGCTACAATTATTGGCTGCCACATTAGATGATTGGCATAGGCTGTTTATTTCAAAATATGTTAATCACTTAGTTTTAGAATTGTTTTGCTTCATACATGATTATTAGCTGTTATAGTAATTTTGATGAACTGTTTATAAGTTTACTACAGTTTAGTTTTTTATTTTGCTTTCTAATAACTTGGATGCAAACTTGTTTACAGAGGCAAAAACATAACATTGTTTTAAATATTAGTCATGTAGGTTTCATTGAGCTGCTTTATTTCCTGAAATCATCTGTTCTTGGAAGAAGTTTTGTAAATATTTTAGTTATGACAATTGGAAAAGCTAATTCTTTCCCACCTGAAATAATCAGAATTTGTCTCTATAAATTGTTTGGTGCTAGTTTACTTACCTTTCAGAAAGGTAACCAGGAAAAACTTTCTAGGATGGACTTAATTCATACAAGACAACATTCTGTCCTTTGATAACATTGAAATTTTCCATGAGATCTTACAGGCTAGGAGATAAGTATCACAGTTGCTTTGTTCACATGTTACATTATTCACATAAGTATAGATCACTTGATAAACTTAATTTGGCACTTCTCTTGCCATTAGTTATTTCCCATCTCAGAGAGTATCTGTTGTGCATTTACATACTATTTGACTGAAATTGACTGAAATTATCCCCTTTAGACTACTTTACATTAGCAAGATTGTTGGAATATATCCTTTTACCAGGTGTGCCATCTGCTGCCCATAGCCATGTATCCCTCTAGTGGAAAGATGAGAAACCAAGAGATCCCTGCAGTCACATTATTTTTTATCTGTTGAAAGATTATGTTCCAGGAAATTGCACAGTAGCATGTTGAAAAAGTTTCCTATCTTTTATTCCTTTGTTACTAAATAGTCGATCCACATATTTACTAAAAGCTTTTTACATATATTTATTTGAATATATGTGAATATATTCCTAATAATATGAATATATTATTTGAAATTTGAAATAATTGTAAAAATCTGTACATATTTTAGTAAGGTATCAGAATAAAAGAGAGGAGATCTGACAAACTGGACTGATAACTTTGTGAATATGTTTTTCAGTAGGTTTTAAAAATTAAGCTATCCCAGTTCTTTAACAATTATCTTTTTTAAAAGGACTGTCATATCAAAACCTACATTGTTTGCTTTATTGAAGTTCTTCCATGATAAATTTCTCTATCCCTCTTCTTGTCAGGCTAAAGCCTGGGGTGTGTTAACTAGTTCACATAACTTTTAACTGAAGGTTACCAAGGAAATTCTAAACATGGAACAATGAACTTTGAGTGGGAACTTGTAGAGAGCAACTGGTCATATGTAGAATTAAATTGCCCATCCTTTTTAGTAACTAACAGTGTATGCCTGTGCTTTAGTTTTATGCAAGTCTAGAAATAGATGTTAATAAAATCACATCCTCCCAGCACCATGCAGTTGCAACATGAAATATTACATTCATTAGAATATGGTAAAATTTTCCTGTATTGCCTTTGCTGCAACTGCACAGCATGTTTTAAAAATGAACATTAACAGACATTACACATAGCCACAGTTGTCAGTGTTTAATTAAAGAGGGATTCTGCTATGTAGACCGTCGCTGTTTGTTAATGTGTTATAAAAGGTTCAAATTAAAATGCTATACAATTAGTTTGCATGACAAAATGACTTTGCAAGACCCCTACAATAGACAATTTAGAGAAATAACTATTCTGTGTTTAAAATACTAAAGGAGCAACAATTTAAGCAGATGGCAGTGGCTTTCCTCTTGATTATAACTTTGAGGCATGCTTTGCTAAATGGAATCAGCGGGGTTCATTAAGGTCCCGTTTGATGTATCAGTATTATAAAAATACCATGTTAATTATCGTCAAACGTTGCAAGTTACCTCCATTTTCCTGCAATCAGAAGATGAGAGAAACCCTGTGAAGCAAATTAGTCCTAATTGAAAGAAGACTGATTAATATTTAAATAAGGCATTGTGTGAGGGATTCTGCCATGAGAAAAATAGGCTGAACATCTGAATTAATTGCATAGCAGGTTAAATTAAATTTCATATAACAGGTTAGAAGATGAGTTGGCACAGGGCTTTACTGAGAAGCACAATGGCTGAAAAAGCAGTCTTTTCTTTTGGTCTTGGCTGGAATCCATCAAGGTCCTTGTAGCCCTTACCTCTTTGTTGAGTCTCTTTCACTTCAAACAAAGGTACTAACAGAAAATTGCAACTACATTAAAAAAATCTTTTTTGGGGGAGGAAAGGAGGTAAGGTAACACCTGTCCACATTTTCTCTATTTCTCTTTCATGTTGGCTACAAAACTGAGAAACATCAGTATTTTTGCCCCCCTCCTCCTGGCATTTAATGAGGATTGATGACATAAAATGCTAATGGATGGAATATAGTTAGAATTGTGCTATTAGTGGGTTATCATGGCCTGACATTTTCACTGTACCAGAGCATACATGTGGAGCCTGTTTAAAGTGATTGGGTTACTTAAGGGTCCCTGTTAGGGATATTTAATCCAACATAAATTACTTATGCACTTTGTTAGTGTACAAAGAGACAGTGTCACATTGTACATGTTGGCAGTTTTCCAGTCAAGAGCTGTTAATTACTGTACAGTTCATGAATTCATTTTCTGGCAATAGAAAGCCAGAAGGAGGAGAGTGGAGGAAAAATACATCTAAATAAAATGAATAGGTGAGAATGTAGAGCAATAAAAGTGTTTAAATTATTTTAATCTTTAAGAGTTATGGTGCCATTTGTTTTCAAAATAAAAACAAATGATAGTACAATTCGCTGAGGGAAAGGTACTTCAGTTTTAAAGACACTCTATCTTTGTTTAATAATAAAGAAAAAAAATACTTTCTCCATAGGTTTTATTAAGATCAAACATGTTTATAAGGCTTGCTATGATGTGTGCTTATTGAACTGTGCACACGTTTTAATTAGGAATATAGTCGTATAATGTATTGTGAGACATGGTGTCTACAGAGAGGAAGGTAGTATGATGGACTACAATGAAGCAGAAGTTTATTTCCCTTAGTGTCAATTTGGATTGACTGCCTCCATTGCTAGTGGCATTTGAAGGTGAGGACAAGGTAGACAAACTGATGAAAAAACATTGTGATATATCTACTCCTTACATATTGTGAATTGTGCTACTGCATTACTAAAAACAAGTGGGCCATGTACTTAAACTGCATTTTATTATTGTGGAAAACCAGCTGGTGAATAATACTGGACAATGTTATAGAATCCTTGTGTCTTTTAACATGTTTTGGGTTTTTAAAAAATAAGCATCATAATAATTGGCAAAGTAACAGAAGGGGCCTCTGAGGTACTCTAGTCCAATCTCCATTCTCAGGCAGCAAATCCTATACCATTACAGACAAATCTTCTTAAAAACCTTTAAGAACCTTTATAATTTTTTCTATCTTTTTAATCATTGCTTATTTGAAGGTCCTACCTACATTTTATCTAAGTAATTCTTAAATCGATAGTAAATCTCCCTGGAATTAATTACATTAAAGACATTTGGAAAGAATTTAAATAATTTCTATTGTTTGTATCTTCTTTGGATTTTTAATTTTTTAATCGAAGATGAATTGTAGAATACTGTTTGTATTAATAGCTATCAGTTTGCTACAATTAAGTGTTGCTTACAATTCAAATCATTTTTAATAATTTCCAGGTAATAAACTTGCTGATCATAATGATCATGATCAAAGCATTATTGCTGAAAATATGGAAATACTATTGAAGTGTCACAGCATGATTATTTAATGTAGCTTGGTTGGTCTTTTCTTTCCCTACAGAATCATAGAAAGCAGCAAGTAACCATTAAAATTAATGTCCATGTACCATTAAGTTCAGCAAATATGATTTCATTCTATGTCTATAGATTTTCTTCACACATTTAATAATGTGTGATTCATTGTCCCCTTGCCTTACAACAGTGATGGCTAATCTTTTCCAGACCGGGTGGCCAAAGTGTGTGCAAATACATGCACGTGCACCCGAACCCCCAAAATGCAATGTGCACTGCACTTTGCATGCCCACTGCCCCCCATGCATGTGTGTGTGCACAAGCTCCCCACATGCACCCTCTGCATGCGCCACCCCCCCACATGCATGGCAGAGACCCGAAGACCAGTTGGCTGATGGGAGGCATGCACGCATGCGCGGCGTAGCTGAACTGGGGTGATGGTTCGCATGCCCACAGAGAGGGCACTGCGTGCCATGTCTACCACACATGCCATAGGTTTGCCATCATGGCTTTACAACATGATTCCTAAAATTAGTTTCATTTTGATTTTCAGTTTAGATTATTGCTTTGCACTTTAGTTACAATTCTCCTTGAAGGCAGCTTGGAAAAGTACACAAGGTAGAACAGTGTCTATCATCTTGTTAGCTGTAGGGATCAGGTTATACCAGTTCTAACATTTCCCTGACATTTGTACTTCTAGGTAAAATTTATGTTTTTTATACTGATCTGGAAGATGTGTGTTGGTGATTATCTGGAGAACTACTTTTTAGACTTATTTCTTCTGCCCTTTCTCCATGACCATCCCAACAAAACCACCAATCCATTCAAATGCTCTTTGGTATGATTTTATTCTCTATTTTTTTTTCTTATTTTAATATGACATTCAACCCCTAAAGAAAATAGGAAATGGTAAAGGCAAGACCTCATGTCAGCCTTAAAGCAAATCTCTTTTTTCTGTATCAAGTAAGAAAAGTTTTATAAAGCTAAATGTAAACTGTTGAATATATCTGAATAGGTATGTGCTCCAAAAACAGTGAGGCAACTAGTAGTATTTAGCCCTATTCATAAAGTTTAAATATCATCAATAACGTTAAAATAACATTAATTAAATACTTACTTTTATGGATGTGAATTTTATTTATCATATTTAAGAACTATCAGTTTCCCTCATAAATACAACAATATACTTATGAAATGGTGGTTTCTGCTTTGAGTCTTTAAAGGGTGGTAGTGGTTTATAATGGGTTAACCAACTGTCCATCAGATGGCTGGGATTGTCTTCATAACCCCATGAATGTGCCAAGGGAAGTAGATTTATGCTAAGCATTCTCTGAAATGTTGCATATAAAGTATTGGTATAGAAGAGTAGAAGAATCCCCAGATATGTAGTGACATCTGTGGTATCACTAACTGCAGTAGCTGGAGATGCAGCAGAGAGTTTCTCTCCCTTTTTCTTGATGGCACTGAACTCCATAGAAATATACAGATCATTTTTGTTGAATGGCTGATGAAAGTTAACACATGATTTTGCGGGAGATTCTCTACATACGTATGGACATTATGGATTGCTATTTGCAACTTCAACCTGTGTCCCATAAAGGGCTTCGTTTGCTTGATATTACTATACTCTAATCGTTCTAGCTGCAAAATATATATTTATGAGATACAAATGATCAGAGATAATTATATTTTATGTACAAGTATTGATGAAATAGACACAATAAGTGTAGAACACTGTAATGTAATTCCAGAAACATGATGCCTGCGTAGTGAAATACTAAATGATTAGATAAGGTCTTACACAATATAGTTTGTCTTTCCATTCAGTATGAATCCCACTGAGTTATTCTAAATCTAACTTTGATATTTAGGGGTTATTATGATTATTTGCTTAGGTAAGATTTCTCAAAATTTTTGTAAATTGGTGGTCACCACACTTTATGAAATAAACATTCAGAAAATGTTTATATTGCTAATTTTAAAAAATTCTCTCTTTACAGTTCATAGTTTTCAGAGACTAAAAAGATTCTACCTGCATTTGTATATGCCTTCACATTCTCTTCTTCTTAAACCTCCTTTTAAAGCTAACATTTGTATCAAAAATATAATCCAAATTAAACATTTTTACCACATAAATATTTCATGCCACAATAATTATCTTTAAATTGTTCAGGAATATTCTTCAAATTTTTCAATACCAAGAGACCAGGAGTGATTTCATCTACAGCTCAATGAAACACTGTTTTTTATATATTTACTTTAAGGCTTGTTTATCTGAAATCATAGTTCTAATTAGCACAGCCTGCATGCTTGTAGCTACATCCTGGCTCTATATAATTTTGATTTTGTTCCTTAATATTTGTGTGCTTCAGGAAAACAGGTTTCAGTGGTGAATCAGTGGTGGGTTGCTCCCGGTTCAGTCCGGTTCTATAGAACTGGTAGTAAAACCGGCGGGAGGCTCCGGCTACCCACCACAACGTCATCATGGGTGATCTGTGCATTCACGGTCCCGTTGCGAACCAGTAGTAAAGGTAAGTAGAACCCACCCCTGCACTGAATGTAGGCCTTTGCCAGGAAGCAGGCTTTGGCCAGATGAATGGTAAAGGTGGGTAGACTGTAAACCACCATTTGTGGTTTCACTATCCCTTTTCTACATGTAAATTTCACAAGTGAAAATCTGATTCATGTTGCTATAGCTATACAGACACTTTCTGTATAGCTGGGGTTTCTTCAGACGGAGTCTGTAATACCTAAAGACAAAAAGTGTGTATATCAAGTGATGATTTTCCCCATCTCTGATTTCCTTTTACCATAATCAGTGACAGTGAATAAGTGAGCTTGTAGAATGACTGGTTGGTTTCATGTTTGCATTGCTGTACAAATATCTGATAGTTTCAGAAACAATTTTCTGTGTAAATGAAAGTTTGATTTTGAAACATTACTGCTGTTTCTTGTCTCTGTATAACAGAAGAGAAAGAATATGATATATATTGTACTATAATTTATGTTTATAAAAACTTTTCAAATAGTATCCTCCCTGGGAAAAACATGAGCCAGCGTGCAGGCCTTCTCTATAGTGGCCTCCAAATTTTGAAATGTGCTTTCCTTGCTACATTACCTTGATATTTGCAGTTTGCAAGGGACTGGAAGCATATTTATTCCACTATGCTTTTGACCCTCATTACTGAGTAAATTTTGTTTTGATTCCATCTTATATTGTTTTTAAAAATATTTCTTGTTTTTTATATGTTGCCCAGCATCTCATAAATTCTGCATGTGTTGCAAATAAATAAACTGTAATAATACACTTTAAATCTTTTTTTTGTTGTTTAAATATATTTAAATATTTGATATATTTAAAAATATTCAGTTGCATCTGTGGAACCATAGAATTGGAAGGAGGTCATTTCAACAACTGAATCCAACTGGCTGCTTAGAGCAAAAATCCAAATTAAAGCAACCCCAACAGATGGCTACATAGCTTTCACATAAACACATTCTGGGAAAGGAAATCCACCATCTCTCTAGGTAATTGGTTATTCTGTCACACCTCTCATGATAAAAGAGATCTCATTGTCTAGAAAATATGCTATTCTCCATTAGTGGCATTTCATAGATTTTCATTCATTGTGCGATAAAAGCATTTCACATCATTAAAGACTCCACAACTCAAAATAAAACAGGCATCAAATTAGTTGGCCTGTCTCATTGGATGTGCATGTTATAAGTTCTCTTATATTACTCTGGGTTAATATCACTAAAAGTGTTGAAGCTCTTTGGCTGGTCTTTTATCAAGGCATCTTTGAAACTGCCAGAATATTACTTTTAATTTTTAGATTAAGGATTTAGTGCTATGCAAGATGCTTACTTGGATTTCAGTAGTATAAAATGTAAGGTTAATATTCTCTGTTGTTGAGAATGTGCACAGTTAAATAAGAACGATAAAATTCTGGGATTAACAAAAAACATCTAAAATGGATGTATTTCAGATAGAGGGTTTAGTGTTACTACAGAGACGCTGGTTAGAGGCAGAATCTACAAGTGCTTATATCTTGGAGGATTAATGCATTTGAGATGAAAAACACATTTAAGCTTTTAGTCTTTACTATTTAACTATTAACTGCACACTTTTGAGGTATCTATGTATGTGACTAAACACATTCTTTTTTCCTAAAAAGCTAGGTTTACTGTTTCAATTTGGAAGATACGATTTTATCTGTCAGATGTACTTTTAGATTCATTACAACACTAAAGATGCACTTTTTTACCTTGAAGTGTAGTGATGTGTATCTTAAAAGACACAATAAACTAGTATTTAAATACTTAAAAATAGGTCAACAGTAACCAAATTTTGAGCATATCTTATTGTGACATCAAATTCTAAATCAATGACCAAAGTATTGTAATCTCAAAATAACCACATCGCTTTATTTTCTCTTAAGATGTTTTGATAAATACAGGTTAGCTGGAGTTCCAGGATACATTCCAGATTATCTTTGCAAAAGTGTTCCATACTTGTATTAAATCTCTTATATTTAAGTTTAAAGATTTTTCCCACTTATATTAAAATATTATATATAATCACTTTAAAATATATAAAAAGCTAAATTAAGTGAAAGAGAGCCAAATGTAAAGTATACGGTTTTTAAAAAATAATATCCTTGTGGTTTGGATAATGTGCAACATTCATATTTATTTAAAAACAACAACAACCTGAAGCCTTTAAAATAGTATAAGCCTGTGATGGTGAACCTATGGCACAGGTGGCATGCGGAGCCATATCTATGGGCACATGAACTGTTGCCCTAGTTCAGTTCCAGCGCGCATGCGTGTGCCGGCCAGCTGATTTTCAATTGGTCCCACCCACACATCCCCTTCCAGGAGTCTTCTCATTCCATTTTGGATGCCAGGTAAGTACAGGACTCGTGCGGAGGCTCTTGAAGACTGTTTTTGGCCTCTGGAGGGCCTCAGGGGGTGTGGGGAAGGTTGTTTTTGCCCTCCCCAGGCTCCAAGAAAGCCTCTGGAGCCTTGGAAGGGCGAAAAATGGTCCTACTGGAAGTCTGGAAACAAGTTGTTTCCAGCCTCCGGAGGCTTCAGGGCGGCCTACTAGGCCCAAAACAGGGCATGGGGGTCATGCGTGCATGTGTGGGGGAACGCAATGGGGTCACGCGTATGTGCAAGGATGTGCATGGGTGTGTATGTGCATGGGTGTGGGCATGTGCCCACGCGACCCTCCATTTCCCCTGCTTTTGGCACGCGACGGCAAAAAGGTTAGCCATCCCTAGTGTAAGCTGTATCTTATAATAAGAAATAAGTTGTTATTTAATGAGCTGCAGCGGCGCAGTGATTAGAGTGCATTACTGCAGGCTACTTCTGCTGATCACCGGCTGCCAGCAGTTTGGCAGATTGAATCTCACTAGGCTCAAGGTTGACTCAGCCTTCCATCCTTCCGAGGTCGGTAAAATGAGGACCCAGATTGTTGGGGGCAATAGGCTGACTCTGTAAACGCTTAGGACTGTAAAGCACTGTGAAGCGGTATATAAGTCTAAGTGCTAGTGCTAAGTGCTATCTTTTAGGCTGTATCTTCCATTCTTACTTTCTCCTGATAAGACTCAACTGATGGGAAAACTTCTTAAATCTGCAAAGACTAACATAGCTTAGAAAAGTTATCCTTTACTGTTTAGATAAAAAGTAGGAAGAGGATTCCATTACTTCATAAATTGGTATAGATGGTTTTTATTGGGAGAGGCAGACAAGTGTGAAGAGTAAACAGGAACAAGCTCCTTGTCTCTTGTTTCTTCTTTTCCTAATTTCAATTTATGAATTTTGGGTCATGACATTTAGTATTTTAAAAAACCCAATAATGCATATATGATGAATTGGAAATGGGATGTATATAATCTTCCATTGCTCATTGGTATCCTTCTAGTGTCCAAAAATATGCATAGTGTAACCTGTTTGGGTCTGGAGAAAGAACGGCGGAGATCTTCAAATTCAATGAGTTTGCTATGTGTGTATAGCTCTGAATCACTTTCTTGAATTTTATTTTATATGACTAAAATCTTTATATCTTTGTAAATATAATAGTAGTTTATGGTTTGTAATCTTTCCCATATTATATTATTCTTCATACTCTGTGCAAAATAGCATTACTTAAATATTGCTTTAGCCAAGCAATCATTTAAATTTCTACTCTTCTCGCAGTGGTTTTATGCACAAAGTGAAAGGTAGAAAGAATGGCCTACTTCTGTCTGTTTTCATTACTCTGTTCTTTCCATGCGCTGTTCTATTTTTTTTTCTTTGCATGCCTAGTGGGATATTAAAGGTTCTGTAATTATTTCAATAAGATCAGGGTTATTGATTTTTTTGTTCCATTTACTTGTTTCCTAATAAAACCTGACTCCACGCTGAGGGCTAACAAAGTTGAATGCTATTTTTAACCATCAGTTTTGTGTGTGATATATTAGACAACGTTTTAAATGCCAGAATTGTAGCATGTACACTGTCTCTCTCTAATACTTTTATGCTGAACTTTTAGTTATTGAAATCCACTAATATTATTGTACTGTATTGCTATTAATGTTTGGAATGGAAATATTAAGTTGTTTTGTAGCAGGATTTTGAATTATTATTTTTATCTTTTTTATCTTTAATAGTTTTGAAATGTCTTAGGATTTTAAGGAAGGGACCATTATTAAATACAGTGCATCCAGGATTAGAATAATCAAATTGTCAGAACCCAGAAAACTTATATAAGTTATCATTGATTTCTGAAGAAATTGGAAGTTTGGGGTTGCTGTTTTAAGGTAGACTTGCTGTTTTAAGGTAGACTTAAATGGCAGGAATACTGCCATTATTTGTATTGTTGTGATTTTCTGGTCATTTCACAGTTTTCCTCTAGTGGCCAGAAACTTCATTAGGTAGAAGGAAATTTCATTAGGTGAAAGAATAGAAAAATCTGTGTTTCATTTTAGTAACCCATGTAACATCACAACAGAATATAGATTGAAAATATTTGGTAGTAACATGGTACATATTTTATTTTTGATAAGTAGAGATTCTATGGGTTGAATTTTGGAATCTTTGGCATATAGCAGACATAGAATTGTCATCCCTTTCCTATATTTTTAAGAGACTTCAAAATAATTGTTGCAACGTAACATTTATTGAATATAAATGGCATAGTGTTTAAATATCATCTGAGATGTTCATTCCTTTGGGTAGTACTTGAGTAGGATAATAGATACATTTAATTTTTATGTTGACTTTTACAAAATTTCATTTAAGTAGATTTAGATAAATAATAGCACAGCTTTGTTATTTACTTATTTATTTAGATATCCTATGCCTAGATATAAAAAAGGTGAAAGTACTCAGAATCAGGGTGGATTTGATTTTAATCAAGTCGATTTAAATCATGATTTAAATCACTAGTAAAAAGGCTTGATTTAAATCAACTCAATTAAATCAAGATTTAAATCATAACTTTAAAGAGCAACTGTCATCTGTCCCACAGCAGCTCCTCCTCTGACCCGCTGTTGACTCACCGACAGTCCCAATATTGCAGAATATGCAGCCTCATGCTACATAGCTAAGCTCCATTTCATGCTGAACAAACTAAATTATTAATGTATCTTAAATAGAAAACTATCTTTAGATAGATTTTTACTCCAAAAGCATTTTATTAAAATACATTTGATAAAAATAAAAAAAAATCTGATTTAAATTTTAAAAATCCATTTTTTTAAAAAAAATCATCAATGTTTATTTACCCTGCTCAGAAATGATTTAAAACTAGAAATCTAGCTAACTGGCACAGAAACCAAGGAGAAGAGGGGAGAGTGCTGATAACAAGTGCTTGTGAGAGTTAATTCTTACACAGAGAAAGACATCATGATAACAAATCTGTAACAAAACAACAGCAACAACAACAAATATGGAAACAAACCATCCCACTCATAAGAGGGAGTCAAGTAGTCAGAACAGGAAGAAAAATGGAATACAAAGAAGGATGAACCATTGTTTTCATAGAAAGGGCTTGTCCTTGTACAGGAGCATTTGCTGGAATTCTCTGACTTGGCTTTTAACTATCTTCTGTAAATGTTACATGTTGAAGGTTTTGGATTTCTTGTGAGTTTGTTTAAGTTCATTCCTTCTTACAGGGTGAAGCTGACAATGTTGTTTTTGAATGATATTAGAAACGTTCAATAGAAATTATCTGCAACTACGCTTATTTTTCTACCTCTTATATGCCTCCCTCTCATCCATTTATTGTCATCTATTTAAGGAAACTGGGAAGTCTAGCACTGCCATTATGTATTTATTTGAAATGAAAGTATCCAAGAACATTTTTTGTAATATTCAGATAGCAAAGCTTCTGAGAAATTGAAGGAACAGGTTATGATGGCAAACAGCTTTATTGTGTAGTCTTATGGGACAAATGCCAATTATATGAATTTGTCCATTCAAAGTAGACAAGGAGGTTGTTTTCTTGGTTAAAGCTGGTTAAAGTTCAATTTTTTATTCTTAAAAAAATACTTTATCATTAATGCAGGTAATCTTTGATTTTTGACCATGATTGGGTGCAGATCAAAGTAGTCATTAAGCAAGACATCAGCATAACTGCTTCACTTAAGTGACCTCTATCCCTGCAGTCCCAGTTGAGATTGTTAAGTGAAAATTGTGGGCCAATTGGTTGATAGAATCTCAGGTAGGAGTTGAGGAGGACCCTGGGAGGCCTGGATCAGGCTGTGTGTGAATTGGGAGGGTGTTGCATTGTGGCCCAAAACTGACCCTGGAAACCTTAGCTCCCCCAGCCTGGCCAAGCAGCACTTATGATGGCAGAGGCATGGAAACTCCCCCTAGCTTATATCCTCCTTGTTTAAAAGCCATGGTGACATACTGGTTAGAATGCAGTATTACAGGCTAATTCTGCATTTCTGCTGCCAGGTGTTCAGTCCTGACTGGCTCAACATTGACTCAGCCTTCTACTCTTCAGAGGTCAGTAAAATAAGGACCCAAATTGTTGAGAGCAGTATGCTAATTCTGTAAACTGCTTAGAGAGGGCTGTAAAGCATTATGAAGCAGTATATAAGTCTATTGCTATTTATGCCCTCTGGACTGCCCTGCACAGCAGCACTTGATGGCAGCACCAGAGCCAAAGTAGAGACCAGGAGATGGGGTAGTGCAGCTGTCTGAGACTACTGAAGGCTTCAGACGTCTCCTTCAGATCGAGCCCTGGCTCTACCACTGCTGCCATTGAGTACTGCTGCGGAGGGCAGCCGAAAGAGTACAGATGGGGGATGAGATAAGCAGGTAGGGATAATTGCAAAATTTTGAATAGGTGGGCTGCCAAATGCTGACATTTTGATTACATGAATTCAGGAGTTTTGTAGAACTTTGGTCATAATTCCATATTTTTCAGCACCATCAAAATTTTGAATGGTTGCTAAACTGGGGTCATGGTCAGAGATTCCCTGTAATTTTCTTTATAGAAATGTATCCCTGTCCGTGTGAATGTAATTTTTGAATAAACATTTGGTAGCATAGTATACTAGAGGAAAACCAACTTCTTCTCAAAATTGCTTTTTTATTTTGTGGGTTATTTTGTAAGATGAATAATAAAATAAAATTGAGACAAAAATTATCTTTTTCTCCCATTCATCTTTATCATTGAGTTGTGGTTACAGGAACTTCCTCTTTTGGTTATTAAAAAAAAAGCTAAATTGTCAGTAAGTAACCAAACTGGTTCATAGGGACAATGAAGTATCTTAAAGGTTGCTATTTCTCCTATATGGTCAGGAGGCAGTGGGGCAGTTCACAGGATGAATGAACTCTACATTATCCTATAAAGTTCTGGTGACAAATTGCAAAATCTTGCTTGTCTTTAGAAACATTTGCTACAATACTGAATCCTCCAAAGAAGAGAGAGAGAGAGAGAGAGACAAAGAGAAAGAGGAGATAAATGACTGAATGAAACTAAAGGTATTAGCGCTGTGTCCCATTATTCAACCTGAGTAAAAGGGTCTTTGTCAAATCCCACCCATGTTTTTAAATATATTAAAACAAAAGCTGTACAATTAGACAAACATAACTTACTGCATGCCTCAAAACAGGCAGAAGGCAAGTGTCTGAAGTTGAATAAACATAAAAGCCAGCCTCTTAAAAGACAGTTGCCCTGAAATTCATTGAATTAAGATGTCTTGCTGGAATAAATAAATAAATAAAAATATTACTGGGAAATAGATACAGATATGACTGACAAGGATTCTGATTCATGACTGTATTTCCAGAACTACAAAACAAAATAACATTTAATTTGGCTTCCTGGACCCACATCTTGCTTCAAAATGCTATGTTGTGAATAGGCTTAGGACATGATTGATTGATTGATTAATTGATTGATTTGATTATATATATCTGAGTCTTCTCCGGAGACTCCGGGTGGCTTACAATGTGTTAAGCAATAGCCTTCATACTTTTGTATATACCTGCTTAGTAGGGCGTTCGGGCCCCCCTAAGCGGTGTTCTTTTTTATACAAAGTCAGCTTATTGCCCCCACAATCCGGGTCCTCATTTTACCTATCTTGGAAGGATGGAAGGCTGAGTCAACCTTGACCCTGGTGAGATTTGAACTCGCAGTAATTGAGGCAGCTAAGTGCTATCTAACAGCGCTTTAGTCCGCTGCTACACCAAGGCTTCTTATTTTAAGTTATTTAAGTTACTAAAGATCATTAAAAAGAAAAAAAATGAAAATTCACTTAAACTGTAATATTTGAATCATAACTGTTCTGTTTTCTTGAATTGTGTTCTCTCCCTCTTTTTCCCTTCTGCACTGGATTGTTCAATATAAAAAAACCGTAAGATTTTTTTCTAAGGGAATTAAACTGTTCTCTTCAGGTGCTCTGTTGTGTAAAGGTAGCTGGAAGGAAGCCTGTTTAAGGAAACCTGTTCTGGATTTCAACTCCTTTCTTTGCTTTGGCTACTGTAAAGGGCAAGTGTTTTATCTCTAGATCATGATTAACATACCACCCTCCACCCCAATGCCAGTAAAGTAAGTGCCAATTGCTTTCTGTTTTGTGGGGAATCTTAAGGAGTGGGAGGAAAAACGGAACAAAAACAAGCTTTACAGTTCCTTCTGTCAACTGGCCCAGAGGGGAAAATTTGGCGGTATCGTTTTCACCCAGTTAAAGGAAATTGGGCAAAAACCCTTCTGCTGAAATAGTGAATAGCAGTTTGGGTTTCCACTATTGAATCCAAGAAAAAAAAACGTTTGACTTTGGATGGTAGGCCAAACCTAAGGTAGTCCAGCCTGTGGCCATGAATGGAGATTGAGCGAGCTGTCCACCAGGCTAATCAGAACATAGGCATTTGTACAAGATGCCATAAAATGTAGCAGGTCTGAGGTTTCCACTGGTGGATAAGTAAAATCACACAGCAAGAAAATTTGCTTTTCCAGATGGCTAAGCGTGATCTCCTGGTTTCTAGCCTGATGCCTTAACTAAATCAGTCTGGCTCTGGTCTGAGGATACCATCATACTGATGTGCTGGGTGGCTCATATTTGTACATTTTACAGTGCAAACCCACCTTCCCATAGTTTTTTCTTGCCAAGATTTTTCCATCAGGATTGCAAGAAAACTGAAATATAACAATAATACTTAGACTTACATTCCACTTTACAGTGCTTTACAGCCTCTCTAAGTGGTTTATAGAGTCAGCATATTGCTCAACAATTTAGGTCCTCATTTCACTGATCTCAGAAGGATGGAGGGCTGAGTCAACCTTGAGCCTGGTGAGATTTGAACTGCCAAATTGCAGGCAGCCAGCAGTCCGCAGAAGTAGCCTGCAGTACTGCATTCTAACCACTGTGCCACCGTGGCTCCTTCATCAGGCATCTGTTAAGATTATTGTTTTATATAATGATGGAGATAGTTAGTAATAGCATTTAGGTACATAAATTGGAAACAAAACCAACATTGAAACATTAGTTTTAAATTAATGAATTTCCTTATGAAATAGTCATTAAAATGGGCACTTGAAAATGCTTAATATTAATGAAAATTACTGGGAGCAAGGAGTCACACAGCAATGAAATATTGCAGCAAAAAAAAAAATAGATTATTCCCCAAAAGTGTTTACAACATCTTAAAGATTAATGTATTTATGTTGGCCTGAAATTTCATAAACAAAATACTCATTTTATTAGTGGGCAGTTAAAATTTTTTTTAATTATGTTTATGTTGCTGGCTTCATTGAAAGACTACATCTCTACATATCAACGTTGATGCTATTTATACAATTGGAGAACTCTGTTTCTTTCCAGAACTTGCTTTTAAATGTCAGCATCTTTTCTTGAGGCACCCTGCAACATCCTTTGATATGGAGAAATGATAAGCATCAGGGAGCTGCTATTGTAGGTAGCCTTGTATATACCATATTACAGAAAACACTATTCAGAGGAAGGTCAAGAGGGGCAACAGTATTTATAGTGTAGCTTTATAGATTAGTCCAAGCTTCACTACCATCAATTCAGGTGGAAGTGAAGTTTCCAGGGCAAGACTGCCTAACTCAGGTTCAGGGTCTGGACAAATATCGCAATGCCTAATGAATAGCTTTAAGGCTCTCCTTTGTTATCTTTCATCCAACACAGCAAGCATTTAAAAAACTTTTTAACATTTTGTCTAATCTCGGTTTAATACTGTGGAGTAACAAAAGAGTAGCTTTTGGAATATGCACATGCAAACATTTTCAATTTGCTGTAGCTTTTTCTTTTTCTCTGCCTTTTTTAAATCAATGAATCTGTTTTTTAATGATGGAATTGCAAATGAAGTCAAGTCCAAGGAAATTAATTTAGCCCTGCTCACAGCTATGAAAACTCTGCAAATAAATATACTTTGTAATAAGGTGTTCTTGACAAAGGGCATAACAAAAGATTGGTTTGTCCTTTAGAGGGAATATTTATTTTGTGTGCTAGAGGAGGAACAATGATCTGTGGTTGTGACCCTGACCTAGTTTTGTAGCTGCTTTATGATTCAGCTGTATGTTTCAGTCATTTCTATAATTTAATTTAACAAATTTTACCTGCATGCCTGCTCTTAGTTTATACTAAAAGCATCCAGCTCTATGTCCCATGTTTGTTTGTGTTTGTGTTTAATGTATGTTCTCAAAAAAGCCCTTTAATTGTAACTGTAGGATTGCCTGATTACAGACTGAGTGTCTCGTCCAGGCCCTGCCATAATTAGTAACCACTGTTGACATTTAGATTTAAATTGAATTTTCTTCTAATTAAACCCAGAGGGGGTTGATTCTCTCAGATGTACAGGTTAATAAAATTAGTCTGAAACTGTTAAACAGTAAGCTGAAATCTCAGAGTGCTATGCTAGTGTATTGTTAGAAAATTTGTGATTAATAATAAAAGCATTCATTTGATTCTTGATTTTCTTTCTTTTTTCCTTGTGAGATCTGTTAGGCTTTTAAAAATGGGGTTTATTTCCTTTTGATAACTGTAACAGTATCAAAGTCTCTGATACAGGAATTTCAAATTAGCAGTACTTTAGCATTTATACATGTTGAATATAATATGAAATAATATTTTCTGAGTGATGGTATCACTTTTAGAAAATATCAGATAACATTTATTTTATTCAGTTCTAATTTGTACTGCTACTTATAAGGAGAAAGTTAATATAATAACGATTAAAAATAAGGAGTTATAAGGAGCTATAATATTTATTAGAGTGGTTAAGTTGAAAAATCAAGCAAAACTCCTTTGTTCAATTAAAAAAACAGATGTAAGACTTTTTAACATAAAAGAGGGCAGAGGGTTTGCATTAATTAATTAATATATGACATCAAATTAGTAAAGAATTTTAGTCTCCAAATAGACAGAGCTTCTCCAAGATAATCTGTCATCCACTTCAGGCCAATGCTGCATTTGTTTTCTGCTGGTCACCATTTTTTATCTTTCCTTTCACTTTTTCCAACATTTATTTATTTAATTTATATATCAAATTTAGAGATTGCCTATCTCACTGAAAGAACAATGTTGTAGACTTATCAAGGGAACTGGATTTTTGTGTCCAAAATAAGATAATTTGAGCTTTGCCATTTGTGTTTTGACTATGGGTTATTTATTCTGTAATCATTTGGATTTTTTTCTCACCAACCAAATTTTTCCAATATCAAATTTTAAAGTATGTATTAGTATTTTTGCATGTTGCTGTTTCAATTTATGATAATTCTTTAAAGATTACAAATAGAGAATATAAACTACAAAAATATGAGAATAAAAGACAAAGAAGAAAAAAAACCAAAAATTGTGTAAAAAAGAAAAAAGTAACTTTTCCATCACAAGCACAAACAATTTTAGTAATTTATCACTATCTCTTTAGTTACAGCATATATTCTATTCACACCATAGGTAAAGGTAAAGGTTCCCCTCACACATATGTGCTAGTCGTTCCTGGCTCTTGGGGGTGGTGCTCATCTCTGTTTCAAAGCTGAAGAGCCAACGCTGTCCGAAGACGTCTCCGTGATCATGTGGTCGGCATGACTAAACACCAAGGGCGCATGGAACGCTGTTACCTTCCCACCAAAGGTGGTCCCTATTTTTCTAGTTGCATTTTTTCTGTGCCTTCGAACTGCTAGGTTGGCAGAAGCTAGGACAAGTAACAGGAGCTCACCCCATTACGCGGCACTAGGGATTCAAACCACTGAACTGCCAACCTTTCAATCGACAAGCTCAGTCTTAGCCACTGAGCCACCATGTCCCTGCATTCACACCATAGTCATTTATTTATTCATTCATTCATTCATTCATTCATTCATTTATTTAATCGTCAAGTACAAGGAAACAAGTATCAGTATAGACATAGACATGGACATGGACATGAAAAAAATGGCACAAATGAATGGATATAAACAGGCAAAACATAGCCATAAACACATAAAACGATTACATAGAAATGGGAATAGTATGACAGGGATGGTAGGCACACTGGTGCACTTATGCATACCCCCTTAGGGACCTCTTAAGAAATGTGTAAGGTCCACAGTAGTCAGTTTAAGGTAAAAGGTATAGCGTTACCAGAAAGAAAACTTCGTAAAATAAGGTTGACAACTCTTAATGCTTTTTTAGCAATGTTGTTACAGTTTTTTTTTAAAAAAAAATTATTTATATTTATATGCCGCCCTTCTCCGGAGACTCAGGGCGGCTTACAATGTGTTAAGCAATAGCCTTCATACTTTTTGTATATTTATACAAAGTCAGCTTATTGCCCCCACAAACCGGGTCCTCATTTTACCCACCTTAGAAAGGATGGAAGGCTGAGTCAACCTTGAGCCTGGTGAGATTAGAACTCGCAGTAATTGCAGGCAGCTGGATGTTAAATGCTGCCTTAATAGGAGGCATTAGCCTACTTCACCACTTAGGCTACAGTGAGCTCTGGGGCTTAGATCTTTTGAAGTGAGTACTCCTAGGTCCTTGACAGAGTGTGGGTCATCTTTTAGATTGTTTCCGCCCAGCTTGTATTTGATGTTCTGATTTTTATTGCCAATGTGCAGGACTGAGCATTTGTTAGCAGAGATTTGGAGTTGCCAATTGTTTAACCATTCAGATACAGATAACCGAGGTCAACTTGTAGGGTAGTAGAATTGTCTGTGGTGTTAAATAGTTTTACATCATCAGCAAAGAGGATGCAGCTGCTTGTAATATGATCACAAAGGTTGTTAATACAAAGCAGAAAGAGTGTTGGTCCTAGAATGCTGCCTTGAGGAACACCACTGTTAACTGGTGCAGGGTTTGATATAGCGTTTCCAATTTTAACTACTTGATGCCTGTTTGATAGGAATGTAGCTATCCACTTGTGCAAAGATCCAGAAATGCTGTCAGAATTTAGTTTTAACAGAAGTTTGTCATGCCCCACTGAATCAAAGGCTTTGCAGAAGTCTACATAGATTGCATCTATTGCTTTACCCTGGTCAAGTTGAGAGGTCCAAATGTTTTTGCAGTGTATGAGTTGCAGATTACATGACAATTTTTTTCCTGAAACCAAATTGGAGGGTGATGGATTGTTTTATGATGTATTCCATGACTTTACAGGTGACTCAGCAAAGGAAGATTGGTCTATAATTCTCAACAAGGCTGGGGTCATCTTTTTTGAAGATAGGCATGACTGTTGCTAATGACCATATGTCAGGGAAGGAGCTCATTCTAAAAAATACTTCATAGATGGTGCTTAGAGGTTCAGCTATGACGGAGGAGAGATTTTTTAGAAAGTAGGCACGTATTACATCAGGACCAACAGATTGAAATGGCTTTAGTTTGTGTAGTGCTTTTTTGACGGTATCTTCAGTAAAATCAATGTGGATTAGATGATTGCAATTGGTTGTGGTACGATTAGGAAATGAGGGGGAGATGCCATTGCTGACAAAGACTGAACTGAAAAAAGTGTTGAAGTTTAGCCTTAATGGCATCATCATTACAATCTTCACCATTTTGCCCTTTTAGAGGTGGAATGGTTTTTGAGTCTTTAAGTTTAGCATTTACAAAATTATAGAATGCACAATTAGATTTCATGTGTAATAGCTCTTCCTCCTGTTTGCAGTGATAATTAGTACATTCTGTTTTTATTTGGTGGCATAAGGTTTTTGAAGTTAGCTACATAGCCAGTTTTATTTTTCTGCCAAAGGGATTTTTGGGGGGATCGGAATTTCCTTATTGATATGGGTAATTGTTCTTTTTGGCTTTGGGTGTTACTAAAGGTACATATACCTGTAGATTAATTATATCTTACCTATTAACTATAAAACGAAAGCTAAAACCCTTGTATTTGTCCCTTATCACCAAAAGTCCAGTAAACGTTGCCAGGTACATGTATCGTAACCTTGATTGAATAAATCAATAATGTATGTCTTACTTATGCTTTTAACTAACTTGATTCTTAACTCCTTAACGTCCTAGGGCTTGATTTCTTGTCATTTTTTTTGTCCTTTCTCAAGAAATCTTTCAGAACTTTAACATACCTCTATTGTATATCAATAAGAAAAGTTTGGTTTTTTTAAAAATCACTTCTCGAAAAGTCCTTCAAGATTTTAAAAGTTTCTTTTGTACATCCAGTAAAGAAAAGTTATTTACATCACTTTTCTGGTTTAGTAATTGTACATTTCCTTTAGACAATGAAACATCAAATATCTACATTAAAATTAATTTCAGATTTATCCAAATTAATTTCTACTTTGTTGCTTCCTTAACAAACTATCTACCATTTTTCATAATTTGCACCATTGCTTTTACCCTTTACTGCTCTACTACCCTCTACTGTCTATCCTTAAAAGTTCTATTGTATCTTGTTTTCACTTCAGAAAATGCAAACAATCCTAGATTCCCACAAAAAGGATTTTAAATTATAGTTTCAATTCCATCTGGACTCTTAATCCATTATTAACTGTCAAAAATCAATATTCTAAGCACCCTTTTGCTGTTTGATTAAAAAAAACAATATTTTCCCTATCTTTAAAATTGTATTTAAAGATTTTTTAAACCATGGAGTAATATTTGTTGTTCTGAAGGGTTCAAAGTTTATGTTTATTTCCAAAGCAATAAAAAGTGTTTAAGAGGTGAAGCTTCTTGTCCTTAAAAAAGGTTGCATTCATGATTCCAAGAAAGGATTGTCCCTTACTCAAGTCCCACTCAAGTCATAAGGTGACACAAAACATCAGTTCCTGTGGTTTATTAATGAGTGGCTGTGCAGAGTCACATGGGCCATTTCAAAGATCTCTCCTTGATCAAGAGAGAAATTTGGCGGCCAGGATCCTGCATCTTTGCCAATGTCCGTTGTAACACTATCCCGCTGCAAAAGGAGACATCTAGCTTTCTATGGCTCTAAATGGGAAATTGTATTCAGCTTTATAGAATTGTTTACACAATTACATTTCCGATTTTTGTAGGTAGAGAAATATCATAGCATCTTTTTCAAGGTTTCATTGCAACCCCTTCATTAGTTTGGGACATATTTCTTGACTGCAGGTCTTTTTAGTTTCAACTAATGTCATCAGCATAGTGCATGTTACTTTTCCACCTGCAACTTTTAAACCATGCTTATCATCTTTCAGTATAGGCTCCTTCAACATATATTCAGCGTAGGGATAATATACAGCCTTCTTTGATTTTTTGCCAACTTGGCGCCTGTTTGTTTTACCATATTTTGGACTGTGGCTTCCTGACCTGTGTATGGATTTTGTATGAGGGCAAAATCATACATGATACATTCTGGCATTCCAATTTTTCTGAAAGCATTCTAGAGCTGGACAGGGTTGACACAATCAAAAGGTTTTCTACAGTTAATGAAGTGCATATTGGCTTTTGGTTTTTTTTTTTTGGTATTCATTGGCTTTCTCAATCATCAGTGTTCCTCAGCAATTCTATTATTTATTCTTTAATCTTTTCTAAAACCAGCTTTAACATCAGGTATTATCCTTTCCAGGTAGCCCTCTAATCTGTATTGGATGATCCTAAGCATTATTTTGCTAGCATGTGAAATTAAGAATATTGTACAATAGTTTAATTTTATTGATATTGCTATGAATATTAGCCTTTTCCAATCTATTGGCCACTGTTCTCTAAATTTGCTGGTATAATTTGGTTACAACCTTTACAGATCCTTTTTTTTTTGCTTGCCATATTTTTATAAGTATTTCATCAATATTGTAGTCCAATGTGCTATATTCTTAGAGGTTCTTGTAAATGGGGAACATTTCAATAATGCTACTGTAACATTAAGCGTCAGTGTACTGTATATGTACTTGGAAGGCCCAAAATGTTCAATGAGACTTTCCCTCAAATAAGTGTGATCTGGAATACAGCCTTAGGGCACATTTCTTTAGCTGAGGCAACCTCCATATGTGTGGACTTCAACAACAACATTTCAGCTTGTATGGCCTTTACTGAGATCTTCCTTAGGGCACATATTACTTCCACTTATTTTGAAGTAAGCTCTTTCTAATTCACTGTGATATATATCTAAATATAGGATATAAATAAAATTAAAGTTCTACAATAACATCATAGTTTTATTCAATGAAAAATGCAATTGTATCATAGAAATATCCTATGTATACACATACACACACACACACACACACAAACACACACACATACACAAGATTTGTATTTTAGAGAAAAAGTTAAATTGAAAGTGAAACAAACATTTAACTCTAAAATCCTATTTTGCTATTAAGGTGGGAAGTGAGGGTGACTGGAAGTCATGAGTGAAGTATGCTAGGAGTATGTTAGGATCGGAATGGGACTTTTCGTCTCCGACTGTTCATTCTCCTCATGCGTTTCTTGTGTGATTCTCCCCTGACTTATCTCCTCAGCTGGCACACCTCCAGTCATTTGCCCTGGGCAATGGGCCACTGGCCCCTGCATTCCACACCCTTCGACATGGCCCATTCACAGAAAGAGGTTTTGTCCTGGGTGTTCCACCCTCCGTGACAGTTAGCCCTCAACCAATTGGCTAGAGGGGGTGTAATAGAAATCCAGCGAAAGGATTAAAAGAAGGTGTTAAAGAATTTGCCAAAATGCCTTCCTCCCTCCCTCTGTCTTCTCCCCACCAGCCACCTCTCTACCTCCCTCCCACCAATACAGGGAGGAATAGTTGGTTTACTTGGAAGTAAGTCTCACTAAATTCAATGCAGCGTGAAATATTCACTTAGTATTTCAAATGGAACAGTTGGTTTACTCAGAAGTAAGCATTCTTTAGAGGACAGTTAATAGAAATTCAGCAAAAGGAGATGCTGTTACTGATGCTGTTACTGAACTGACTAATTTTGGCAAATTCTTTTACATCTTTCACTGTATTTCTATTAATTATCCCCTAAAGAATTCTTACTTCTGAGTAAACCAACTGTTCCGTTTGAAATACTAGGTGAATATTTCACGCTGCAATCCTAGCATTGAATTTAGTGAGACTTATTTCCGAGTAAACCAACTGTTCCTCCCTGTATCAGTGCTGGTGGGAGGGCGGGGTAGAGAGGCGGCTGGTGGGGGGAAGAGAAAGAGAGAGAGAGAGGGAGGAAGGCATTTTGGCAAATTCTTTTACACCATCTTTTAATCCTTTCGCTGGATTTCTATTACACCCCCTCTACCCAATTGGTTGGGGGCTAACTGTCACGGAGGGCGGAACACCCAGGACGAATCCTCTTTCTGTGAAAGGGCTGTGTCGAAGGGTGTGGGACGCAGGGTGTGGGATGCAAGGGCGGGTGGCCCATTGCCCAGGGCAAATGACTGGAGGCGTGCCGGCTGAGGAGATAAGTCGGGGAAGAATCGCCTGACGAGAAAGACACGTCTGATAAATGAACAGTCGGAGATGAAAAGTCCAAACCGTGCTAGGATGTTCCCCAGGAGTACATTTCCTCAGTGGGGGCAGCCAAGGTGCAAATGAAAAAATGGAATATTTATTAAAGCACATCCCCATTGATATGCTAAATTTTATATTTTTAAGTTTTATTGCAGCAGAGTCTGTGTATTTTTTCCTGAAATAATTAAACTGGTTAAAAGTCAATTATCTGGTTCATTATCATGAAAATAATTATTGAAGGTGCCTCTTATTGAATTTTTTTGTGTTAATACTATTAGTTAACTGTCCCATTTCCTCAGTTTGATTTCATTAAATTAAGAGGCATAATTTTTTATTACATGTTCGATTTATTTGTTTAAAACTAAAGGTTATTACAGTTTTTGCCTCTGAACCAGTATCAGTGACATCAGAAAAAGCATTTCATCTCATATTTCCTCATGTTTTAAAGTCATCTGTTAAGGCCTTTCTTAAATACTCGTTTTAATTGAAGATACAATATAAAATATAAACAGAGGAGGCTTTCTCAGAAGTGGCACTTTGGTTGTGGAATGCCTTTCCTATAGAAGCTTACTTGAATGCCTATCTGGCAACTGGTGCTAACAGCAGAATTCTCTTGCCCTGAAGACACAAGCAACATATTTGGGCATGCACTGCTGCTCATACTGCACATTTTTATGGGCATGTTTCCAGCACTGATTTTGAAGTGAATGTGAAATTGAATATGTCTCTGTCAGTTCATATCTCTGATTGTTTGACATGTAAAGACTCTGTTTGACAGGTTTTGGATGACTTCTCTGCTCAGAAGTTATGTACACTTGTATTATGATTAAGCAAAGATTGCTCATTGTGCTTATAAAGAGGCTTTCAGTGTGATAGAAATCTGTAATATGATTGGGAAGTCAGCTATTACATTGCTCCCATAATGGAAGTTGAAGAGTAATACGTTAGATTTGGCTTTTATGTAATCATATACAAGTACTTCCATTCTCAGTACTTAGTTATTGAATAAAGCAAAAGGGATCATTATATACATTTTTAATTCAACAGTATTTTCTACCTAGCTAAAATTTGGAATTATAATTTTGAATCTAAGACTTGCTTTTAGAATCAAATGACTTGCTATGATATAATCCTCCATTCTTCAATTATATATACTATAATCAGTTCTTAGTAACATTTATTGATGATACACAATTTAATGGCATCTCCATAATGTTTGAACATTATTTGCAGTAATAAAAGATTTGGATAGCTAATGTGTGAATGAATCCGGGTTCATGTGTTCCCATTGTCACATGCAGTAGTTCCTTCTTTGCCACTGAAATTAAACCAGCAAAATTACTATTTCAGGATGAATATAACAACAACATTATTGTTGTGCAAGAGCAAGTCATTGTTTATTGGTCTGAATTTCAAACTCTGGTTTAGAGCTCATGGAATAAGAAAGATTATCACAAAAGTAGTGTTTATTTAATCAGTCATATTTATATAGTGCCAAACTTTGATTTGTTCGTACATTTGAATCAGGCCAGTTATGGGTATGATTACATAAGCAGCTCAGCTTCAACAGGCTGCTGAAAAAGAAAGGAAAATATTCATTATTTTACTTATCATAGATATATCTATGCTGTACTTGATTCTATATTCAAAGTACACTTTATATTTTTAAAAAGCTGCAAAAATAAAAAGTGGGAAATGGACTAGCAAGTCACAAAACTTACTTATTTAGTTGAATGTACTTCCAGCTTCAGTTAACTTGCAAATTAAAAGAGTGCTAGAATTTAGAATTTATAAGATAAAAATCATAAGCAGGCAAAAACTTTATTTACATTACTAAGGTTTTATTTTTGTGTTTAAAACATACCTTCTTGATGCTGTAAAAAGAACAAGATATAGTGGATGCTGTTCATATTTTGTCTGGACTTAGAAGTGGAGTATGTTTTTGATGAGGGGGCAAACAAAAATAACATGGCTGGGGGAAAAAATAAAAAAAAAAGCAGATTGAATATCAAGTACTGATTGTAATGGTGATCATGTGACTAAGGGAGACTGTGAATGTTATAAATGGTCATAAATTGATCATAAAGTTATTTTTGACAGCACTTTTGTAACTTTGAATGGTCACTGAACAAGTGTTCACTAACCAAGCCTACCTTGTTCCATATTTTTAGACCAGAGGTGTCAGGCTCGATTTCATTGAGGTATGTATCAGGGTTGTGCTTGACATCAGGGGGCAGGGGGGGAGTGGCCAGGGTGGGCGTGGCCAGTTTACATCACTCACGGGGGAACTACTATCTGGAATGAGTTCCCCCCGGAGATTTGGAGGATCCCGGACCTACGCACCTTTCGCCGCGCTCTTAAGATCTTTTTATTTCGTCAGGCAGGCCTGGCCTGATTCCCCTTTTCTAATTAATACTATAAATTTTAATTTGTTTTAAATTATTGGGGTTTTAATATTTCTATGGCCAAATTTATTTAATTGGATTTTAGTGGGTTTTAAACATTGTATTTATATGTTTTGTTTATGGCTGTTCACCGCCCCGAGTCCTTCGGGAGGAGGGCAGTATACAAATTAAATAAACTTCAACAACTTCAACTTCCCTCAGACCCTCCCTTCCTCTCATTATAACCAACCTTCCTTCCTCCTTCCTTCCTTCCTTCCTTCCTTCCTTCCTTCTTCCTTCCTTCCTTCCCTCTTCATTCTCATTTCTTCTTCCTTCCCCTCTTTCTTTCTTTTCCTTCCTTGTTTTCTTCCCATCTTTCCTCCATTTTCATTGGCAGAGGCACTGCGTGCTGGTCCTTCGTTGTTTCCAGGGTCGCCCCGCGGGCCAGGTTTAAGCACCACGCAGGCCAGATTTGGCCCATGTGCCTTGAGTTTGACACACTGGTCTAGACCATCTAGTCATCAAAAGTTGTTCAAGACATTGAGAAGCATAACATTTATAATTACTGGTCTAAAATTTGTGGTTTTCATAAATTATCCTCATTACAAGCTACAGTATAAAGAACCTTAAATATCATCAAACACTTTGAATTGGTTTCAGAAATAATACATTCCCAGTCAATAATCTTACACCCTTCTATACCTATAATGTCCCTTCATGTGACTATAGTAGCGTAAAAAAATAAAAATAGTACAATATCAAGCTGTTTTCTCTCTCCTCTTCTTCATCATCATCTGCTCATGGAAATAAATCAGTAAGAGGAACTACTCTCTTATTTTAGCATAGAAAATGGATACTTCTAAGGTATTGTGAACAACCCAGAAAATAAGAAATAATTTACTTGAATTGAATAATGAAACCATATCTGAAACATCTGAACAAAAGAGAACAAATACCATTCAAAATAGCTTCTCATTAAGATACTTAATATGTTTTGTGTTAAAATGCCTATGTGATGCTACAAAAGAGGAGCTGATTATTTTTTTCTGTTTGGTGGGGGAGGCAGGGTACACCTTTAAAATAAAGGTGGAATCATGAAAATATAGTGTGTCTTAAATGTGTATAAGGTTTTATAGGCAGATTTTAAAATAATTTTTAAGTTATCATAGCTAGCATCTTTTTCAACCTGCTTAGAGAACTTATTTTTAAGACTTAATATCCTCCCCACCTCCGAATATTGCTTGGCTTGAAAGTGGGTGTTAATATATACATATATTTGAAGGATGGAGAAAATTGCTGCTGACTAGAATCAAACCACATTTGTTGCTTACAATTGATTGCCTGTTCTTCAGCCACAAAGATAAATTAGAACACAGAAATACTGCGGTAGAAAAGTGGTGTAGATGTCAGTGACAGTGTGACTATTTTTATCTTTCTGTTGTAAACTGTAGCTTACAGTGGCTGAAATGACATTGAACTCTTTTTCTTTTGAAGATTTACAGCCTGTACCATGCATTGAAGGAGCAGATGTAATGTTTTATGTATTTGAAAGTATCAACACTGATGAGTTATGTTTGAAGAGTTTGTCCTTGTGTCAATATAATGTAGAAATTTCAATTTCTTGGAGATTGTTTTTCTTCTCCTGCCTAAATATAATAAAAACATATCACATATAGTCATTATAATGCTATTCATAAACTCTTATTTCCCTCCTCCACTCCAAAATTTTGTAATAGATCACGTCGTGTTTTTTCTGAAGTATATATATTTTTATTAGCTAGTATTTTGTTTAACATTAGGGATATTAAACTTATTATAGTATTTTATAGAACTCAGTGATTAAAAAGAAGCCTAAGCAGAATAAAAACATGCATCAAGGATACAAAATAAAAAGTAGACTAAAGTATTCATATAACATTAATTGCCTGTACCATTTCAGATTGATTTTATCTGAGCATTTTAGGTTAGATTACTGAAGAACCCTTTTAAAAAAAATCAAATTTGCATTTAAATAGAAAATGCTTTGAGCTGAAACTTTCCATTGCATATTTGTGTTTGTGTGTGTTTGTGTATTAGAGTATCAGGGTGAAAGAAGAAAAAAGAGAGAATGGGGAATTCTCTCTTTTTGTTCTTGTTTGAAACCCTCTTACATCCCTAAGAGACTGTGTGGAGTACATAGATTCATTCTACTTATTTGTATGTTTTGAAATTAATTGTGTATCCTATCTCTACAAATGTAACGTATATACTCGCGTATAAGCCGAGTTGTTCAGCCCGTTTTTCAGGCTGAAAAACGCCCCCTAGGCTTATACGCGGGTCACGAAAAAAATGATCTTTTCCCTGCAAGCTAGGAAACAGCGGGAGAATGGGGTTTGCTTATCCCGCCCACTCCCAATCTATTGGGACTGCCTCCTGAGTTCCAGCTGATGGCTAGAGGAAAAAAAAACTTTAAATTCTTGCCATGGGGCTTCAAAGGCCCCCCCTACAGCTGATCAGGGTTAAAAGAAAACAAATGAGAAGATCGGTGCTGGCTGCAAAAAGGTGCCTGCTGCAAAGAGCACTTTTTTTTTCTCCTTGTGCTGAAACCAAAAGCGAAACTAAAACAGCTTGTTGGCTTTGCTGTTTGCTAAGGCAGATTTCTTTTCTTTTTCCTCATCAAAAAAGGTTGGTGCAAACAATGGGAAATTTATGGCAAATGGCAAAAGAGGGCAGTTCAAGATTTTAAAACACAAAAGAAAAAAAAGCTCTATTTAAATAGGGAATTGTAATAATTTAGATATTATTAATTGTATATTGTGTTGAAAGCAGAAATGGTTAAGTTGTGGTTTGGAAGAATATTGGGGGAAATTATTTGGTTTATTATTATTGGTAAATATAATTAATTGATTTGTAAGAAATTGGATTGCCTGGAAATAATTGGAATAGTCATGTTCATATTGATTAATATACAAAAAAGATAGTTATATAACTAATTGATCTATATTAAAATGTTGAATTTGTATTAAACAACTGTAATATTACATAATTAAGCAATGTGAGGATTGATATAAAAATAGATGACAATGGGAAGGGGTATAATATAGAATAGAAGTGAAAAATTGAATTTGATTAAGATTAGAGATGAGGATGAAAGGTAATATTGGTTTTTTAAAAAATAGATGAGGAATAAATATGGCAAAAAGGAAATATAGAAATTGTAAATTTAAGTGAAATGACTAAACACTGTTTAAATTTGTGAACCGGCCAAATATTCTGTTCAAAGAAAATACATTGTATGTTTGTATGTGTGTTTCTAATTGCTATTTATTCATATTTGTTCTCTTTTATTCTTTAAAGTTTAACAATTCATTCTTTATCTTAATATCTTTATATTTGTTTGGGGTTGATTTTCTTCCCTTTCATCTTTTTTATTGTACAGCAATCTTTCTCCTCAAACCTACCACCTCTTTTCTTTCCTTCTTACTTTCTCTTCCCCCCCCTTCTTCTCCTCCCTACTTCCTCTTCCTTTCTTCTTCTCCTCCTCTCTTCCTCCCTCTCCTTTTATGCATATGGACTCCTTTTATGCACATGGACTACTCAGAGGGCTGAAAAAGTAATTTTTGACTGGTCCTCGCACTTGTGACCAGTCCTTGAATTTACGACTGTCCTCACATTTTATGTTTTGGCCCTATCTTGTCACCATGGTGAAGAGAAGTTGTGAAATGAGTGACACCGTTTTTAAGAATGCTACAATGGGCATAAATAATGACCAGTCATAAGTGCGAAGACCGGTCAAAAGTGCGAGGACCTGTCAGAAATCACTTTTTTCAGCCCTTTGAGTAGTTCTTTTGTGCACATGGACTACTCAGAGGGCTGAAAAAGTTATTTTTGACTGGTCCTCACACCTGTGACCAGTCCTCGCACTTCTGACTGGTCCTCACACTTATGACCATCCTCACATTTATGCCCGTGCAGCATTCTTAAAATCATGTCACTCATTTCACAACTGCTTCTCTTCACCATGGTGACAAGATAGGGCAAAAACGTAAAATGTGAGGACAGTCGTAAGTTTGAAGACTGGTTACAAGTGCGAGGACCAGACAAAAATTATTTTTTCAGCCCTCTGAGTAGTCCATGTGCACAAAAGGACTACCCAGAGGGCTGAAAAAAGTGATTTCTGACAGGTCCTCGCACTTTTGACCAGTCTTTTTTTTTTTTTTTTTGAAATTTACCAGTAGCCACTGCATTTTCCACCCCCGGCTTATACGTGAGTCAACAAGTTTTCCCAGTTTTGGGGGGTAAAATTGGGGGGGGTCGGCTTATATGCGGGTCGGCTTATACACGAGTATATACGGTAAGTCTAATTGCTAGTATTGAAGAGTTGTATGGTAGTTTGCTGAATATCCTTTTTAGAGTATATGTTTTTGGTTTAAACTCTACTAATAAAATATGTATTAAAGTCAGTAATAAAATGAGAAAATTACAAAGTATAACCATGCTTGTTGTCTTCAGTTCTGAAGAAGTTTCTTGGACGAGTAGTAAAACATCTTCAAGGAAAAAACAAAGAAAGTCCAGTTGCCTTTTGAAAAAGCAGCTTTGGGACTCACACATGGACCATTGCAAAGTGTTTATATGGGGTTACTCTTGAAAACCACTTGTAAACTACTGCTGTTCCAGAATGTAGTAGTGCAGTTAATAATGGGCACCATGACCATTGCTCTGTGAGCTGCACCAGTTGCCAATTGGCTTCCAAGCACAATTAAAGTCCTTCAAAGCATAATTATTTGTAGGACTATCTATCTCCAATAATTTTGGTCCAGTAAAATTGAGCAGGGTAGAAACACTTAAGGTACCTTCAGTCAAACAGTGTAATCTGTCAGGACATAGGATGCATATCATTTCTGTTGTGTTCCTGTAACTCTGTCTTTCCAAGTCTTTGAAAACCTGATTTATTTCCCAAGTTTGGGATTAGATTGGTGGTTGAGCCTCTATTGATTTTTCCTCCCATGTGTTAGGTTTGTTTTTCTTCTGGATGTCCATGTTATTTTTTTTCCTGTTAATATTACTGGGTCCCCCCCCCCCAACTTTTAACATGTAAACTGAAGTTGGCCAGCTTCTAAATTCAATAAAATAAATACATAATCAATTATGGGTTGATTGGGTTCTGTTTGTTCCTTATCTTTCATCAATATCACCCTAGATATCTCTTTCAAAATTTCATTTCCTACAGCCTTATCAACTGTGGACTTTCTGGCAATGAAAAGGATATTAGAGCAATTGATTTGATTTTTAATCTGTCCTGTTTCCTGTAGTGATGTGATAATTCCAGAAAGGCTTAAATTATACAAATAACATGTAATAGTGTTAGTAAATAATATCGATCTTCCCAAATTCTGCTCCAGAAATAATTGTCCAGTTCTGGAAAACACCAAGCCAAAGCAGTATACTGTTATCAATTGTTCTTAAGAGTTTGAATTTTAGAAAGCTGGGATAATATCTTAAGTAATAGATATTGGATTGTTTGCTTTTTCTATTTTGTTTTCTAACTACAGTTACCATTATCATGTCTTCATTTATAAATGAGGTCTCTGACCTTAATTTCTGAAGAACTAAATATTGCCCGCTTAAATTCTGTGCAGTTAGTCCAAATCTGTCTTAGAATGTATTGGGTATAGTTTTCTCTTGTGGTTATAATGACGTTGCCATGAAAGCTATAAAAAAATGGACTCTGTCAACAAAAGTAATGGTCTTATAACGCGATGCCCTTCTATTGACTGCTCTAGATAAATAATGTGATCCACTGGAAGGAAATGTGCTTTTCCTCTACTAGTTCTGTATTAAAATAGACTGAAGTCTGTCTATTTGTGCAATTAAATAGAAGTAAATGCCAGGTGCTTTAATACTGTTAGTAATAGTGTAATAAATATGTTCCAAATGCATTAGGATTTCTACAGAATTTTAAGTAATATTAATATTTCTAAACAAAAACAAAAATAAAAAAGCCAAATAAATGGTAGAGTGGGTAATACTCTATATGTGCATTTTGTTGTTTCATGTTGGCCTTTGGTTATTATTGAATAGTTATGGATTGTTTGGAGAAAATAAGTATAGTTTTACCTGTTGATTGAAGCTCAAGTGTGTTTCTTAAATTTATTTGTCATAATAGTAATTTTAACACAAGAGAAATGTGGTTTTTTTAGAAACATGAGGCAATTAAATTTGAGTTGTACTCATTTAGCTAGCTGTCATAACTGAGTATGTATCTTTTAGAACAGAATTTAAATACATGACAAGCACCAGAGGTAAAATTTTCGAAATCAAATCAATCAATGGCAATTTAATTTCTGCCAACAGTACTAGCTTTGCTGCTGTAAATATGAATTGCATTTTCACATATCCTTGTTATGTTTTGTGTGCTAATTATAGTGGGATTATTTTGTTAATTTATACACTAGTAAGGAACTTTGAGAAAAGCGTAAATGGTTCCAAATTCTGTCTTGAACTTTGAAGACAGAGTAAATTAAGATACATGTTTGCCCCATCAAAGACAAATAGATAACTTAAACATTTAAACATCAACTGTATAAAACATGAGACATGTTAATATATAATTATATTAATTACTGTAATGTAAAGTGCAGATTATATAATTAATATCTTTTTCACATTTATTTTGTACATCACATCTGAGTTAACAGACAAGAACAAAGCACTGAAAAAATATTCATTACCAATTATAATGGGGTTCACCGCTTCTTAACATTATTTAGTTCTTCTCTTCTTTTTAGTTGATACCATATGCTATGAGTGCTAGAAAACGTGGGTCATAACTCTTCATTTTGACTGTGCAGTAAAGGCTAACATCCTTATAAATGATTTTATTCCCCAGTTGCACAATGAAGACATGAATTGGTCATTTTCTAGTAGACTTTCATAATAGAAAACATTACGTCTTAAGAATTGCTTCACATTCTGAATAATCATAAGTCAAGAATTAAAATTCAATTGATTTGTACACAATTTTCAGTCCAGAGATTTACAGTGCAAAAAATAGATGTGAAATGTATGTTTTTCCATATGGAAGCCAATCATATTTGAAATAATTGATTTTTTCATGAGCAGTAATAATGAGTACATGAAATTTAGACAAGCATAATGTAATATTGGACATTTATAATTATTAATAAAGTCATGCTTGGTTGCTTTAGAGGTCATAAAAATGAAGACCCAAGAAATATGCTTTGCTTCTCTATCTTCTAAAAACAATGATTAGAATTGATGTGATATTGTAGGAACTGTAATCTACATTCAAAGAAATAGTTGTGGAAGAATCATAATAGAACTTCAGCTCTGACAATTTTGGTGAAAATAAATTATAGAATAATAATTTTGTAATAAAAACATTTTAAAAATAGATCTGTTATACTTTTCAAATATAAACAGAATGTAAAATTGAGGTGATAAAATATTTAATGCAAATATTATTTGTATGCATTTTTAATGTCTTCTTGAAACCATTATTTCTGAATAAACTGTAGTTATTTTCTCAATTAATCTAGGTTGTCTTAGAAACTTTTTTTTATCACAGAAGACCTGCCAGGTACAATAGATCATCCAGTAATAAGAAGTACCCACAGAGCTTCTGTACAGTGGTATAATTTTAAGACTACAAAGCAGTAAAGCATATTCCTTTCAGTGATTAAAATGAGAATATATTAATCTTTTTTAAGTGTAGTGAATGCCTATGGGATCTTTCAAAAACATATAAATGGATGCAAGTTGAAAAATCACACACAAAAGTATGTATATATTGTATTTCCTATTGCAGATATTATTAATCATTGCTATAACTACTATTTGAAGTTGATTGTGTTGTTTTCTATAATCTTCAAATATATCTTTAAAAAAAACAGATTATATTGTTTAATTTGTGCATTCCATGGGGAAATTCTCAACCTGGAGAATTCTCAACCTAGGAGCCTGAGTGGCGTAGCAGGCTAATGCCTCCTACTAAGGCAGCATTTAATATCTAGCTGCCTGCAATTACTGCGAGTTCTAATCTCACCAGGCTCAAGGTTGACTCAGCCTTCCATCCTTTCTAAGGTGGGTAAAATGAGGACCCAGTTTGTGGGGGCAATAAGCTGACTTTGTGTAAAATATACAAAAGTATGAAGGCTATTGCTTAACGCATTGTAAGCCGCCCTGAGTCTCCGGAGAAGGGTGGCATATAAATAAAATTTTTTTAAAAAACCCATTTCATAAGCAAGCAGTGATTCAGTGTGATATGCAGAAAGTAAAATAAATTGTTTGGAATTTAAAAATAATTCCAATAATTGTGATTTCTTAGAGGTTTTTTTAAGACACAGGAATTACTATTTAGTAATTTTTCAGAGTTTGTTTTCTAGTTGACCCCCAATATTTTAAAAGACCATTTTTTTCAGTTTATTTAGAAAAAATGTGTTTCTTTTCTGCTTGAAGAAATAAGAGATTTACTGTATTTCAGAGCTTCAGCCCTAATACTTATTTTTCTTTTTATCATTTGAAGTTCTGTTATAAAGCAATTCTTTTTATCTTCACTGCATAGAAACTCTTTAGATTTCTTAATAATTATAAAGTATGTGTTATTTTGTAACTGAGTGAGCTCCTGATTACTATATAAATTCAACTTAGTTGTGCATAGAAAATAACAGATTCTGAAATAACAATTTAAGGAAAGAGAGCCATGTGATTTCATTTATTAAAATAAATAAATGTCTCATCTTTATAACTTACAATGAACTGTTGAGAAACCTAATGACAATGTAATTGAAAAACAATTGGATAATGAGCCAAACAAAATCCAATCATGCAGTAGGTAATCTACCACATAATATTTAGCAGTAAGATTCAGAAGTCATCACTATTACATCCATATTCAGAATAAAAAAACATGGTACTGAATCTTTAGTCATTAAAGAAATATTGTTAAAGGGTAGTTAAATGAGACTGTTGAAGTCAAAATCTGAAAAACCAAAAAATATTTCTTCTGGAACAATACCAGAACTAGACTTAACAAAATGGCTTACAAGAAATTGTTTGTTTAAAGTTTAAACTGACAAGAATAGTTGTCTTCAGGTCCACAGTATAGTGTTGTTGTATAAATATTATCTGCAGGGGAGTGTTGAAGAAGGAAAACATTTCTTTAACCTCATCACAAAAGTCACAATTAAATATGTATAAAAGAATGCCTTAAAAAGCCTGAAATGTTCAGAGCGAAGTATTTTGTACTGATGAAAGGAAAAAAAGTATTTTAGACCAGGAGTGTCAAACTCAATTCGTTCATTCATTTTTTCCCATCCTCATCGCCAAATTGTTCTGTACTGAGAACAATGAGCGCCTGGTGACGCAGCAGACTAAAGCCTGTTATTAACATTCAGCTGCCTGTAATTACTGCAAGTTCTAATCTCACCAGGGTCAAGGTTGACTCAGCCTTCCATCCTTTCTAAGGTAGGTAAAATGAGGACCCAGATTGTGGGGGCAATAAGCTGACTTTGTATAAATATACAAAAGTATAAAGGCTATTGCTTAACGCATTGTAAGCCACCCTGAGTCTCCGGAGAAGGGCAGCATATAAATCAAATAAAAAAAAAATGTATGAGAGTAGAGGCAAGGTGAATTAATAATAACTTTTATTAACAACAAAAAGCTAACATCAGACCCACTCAGTGCTGAGGACCTTGGAGAGCGGGGCTGCTTCTCTACGTCCCCACTTCCAAGGGGCCTGTTTGTCAAGGAGACGGGGAAGAGGTTCGGCAACCATTGCCTTGTGGTATAAGAACAAGTTGTAAAAGTTCAAGAGTCCCAGGAAGGACTGTAGGTCGGACTGTAGGTTGGCGTAGGGGCATTACGTATAGCTTGAACCTTGGCTGGAGCAGGGTGAAGGCTGGCGGCGTCAGGCAGCTCCACCTGTGGCACACAGGCGGCTCCACCTGTGGCACACCTAATTTGCACTTGGCGGGCTTGAGTTTGAGTTCAGTTTGATGGAAACGTTGGAGAACTGCGCAGAGGCGGCTGGTCAGTTCAAATTCGTCATTGGCAGAGACAAGTATGTCGTCGAAATAGATAGTTACACACGGCAAGTCATGCAGAAGTCTTTCCATGAGGGATTGGAAAATGCCAGGGACTACGCAGAGCCCGAACTGCAATCGGCGGCAACTGAAGGCGCCAAGGTGGGTGACAATTGTCTGCGCCTCCGCGCAGTTCTCCGCACAGAATCAGGGTTGTGTTTGATCTTGTGGGGCTGGGTGGGGTGGCCAGGGTGGGCGTGGCCAGCTCTACATCACTCGTATCTGGGGCATCTGTGGTGGCCCGAGTGTTCTTCCAGTGAAAACAGGCTCCCAAGCTCCGTTTTTGGCTGTGACGGTCTCCTGCAACACTCCGCCAGTGAAAATGGAACTTGGGAGGGTCCTCCCAAGCTCCATTTTTGCTGGCAGATGTCCTTTGCTGTTTCCAGGGTGGCCCTGAGGACCAGATCTAAGTACCGCGTGGGCCAGATCAGGCCCCAAGCCTTGAGTTTGACACTCCTGCCCTAGACATATTTGGAGAAAATGTGAAGCATCGGAAGCAAAATATATTTTGCTAATCACAGAGGTGGCTTTATTAGGTCCTAGAATTATATGGCAGTTAGTGAAAGCTATGGGCACGAGCGTACTTGCCCACCACTTCTGCGACCCAAGGGCTGGAGACTGCTGACTTAGCTGACTGTAGGAAATGTTTGGAAGATCTTATTTGTGCCAAAGTAGGTGGTCCAAAGTACTGTCTGAAAGCATATCCAAATTTCTGACCTGAGGGGTCCTTGGTACTCTCTCTGCTTGGTTGTTTTCTTGAATATGCTTCATTACCCAAACTAGGTAATACCATCAGTGCTAGTAAGGAGTGAGGTTTGCTCACAGTTTATATTCTAATAGTATAATAGTATTCATATCAGTGTTGTTGGGAATGGTCTTAGAGGTTCTTTAGTTGGGTTTGTTTACTGTTGACTTGTTTGGCAGTTCCTTGATAGGGCTATTTACTTGATTGTTGATCTGATATTAATCTTGCAGTTAATCTGTGCTCATTTGGGTGCTGATTGCTGGTGGGGAGATATTTAGTCTTTCTTTCCCCTTTTTGGCTTATTGATTGTCAGTTTTGCATACTATGTAGATAATGTTTATGTCTATGTGTCTGTTGATGGCTAATTTGTCAGAATGCCAGGCTCCTAGAAATTTCCTAGCATTTTTGGACTTGGCTTGGTCAATTTCTGACCTATTGTACGTAATGTTTTCTTGTTTTGAATTTATAAATAACTGCATATAAATAGCACCGCAATTACTCTGTTTATCTTTTATCATGCAGAGGTTGTATCAGCTTCTGTTCACTGAAATCTGTGATTTGATGGGATGCCAAAACTTTTCCACCCAATTTGTGGAGTTGTTGATATTAGTCATCATAGACTACTTGGGCTGAAAAACTTGAGAGTTGTTTTTTCCCCCCCAACAAATATGGAAAATAGTATATTGAGAAAAATTACTTTATGCTGTTTTCAGATTTAGAATTAGCTATTTATCTACCATTCACAGTATTTCTATTACTAGTTAAGTGAGAGAAAGTGATAACAAACTTGTCTGTTTGAAGTAAGTATTTTAATTTTAGGTTAGTGGAAAAGTACATTGGTAATGCTAATGAATATGCATTGTTTTCATATTTTCTTTGTAACGTTTTAATCAAAGTTAATCCTTTAAAAAGGGGGAATACAAGAAGGGATTTTCCCCCCTTCTATACTTATGTCTGGTTATCATTTTGTGTTTGTTTTGAAATGAATTCTGGTTTTAATCTCCTGAAAATGGAAAGACAGAAAAAAAGACCCAGCAAAAGCAAAAGAAAATATATTAATCTAAGAAAAGAAAAGGGTAATGTAAAACAGAGTGACCCATATGTATATTTTGTATAGGTAGTACAGCACCTATTCAGATGGGCAGGATGTTATAGGCAGGTTTCTTCTGTAAAGATGTTGAAGTCACTTTACATCTGGTTCTCAAATTGGATACATTGTCTTTAGCAATGCTTAGTAAGTTACAAATGTCCCTGGACTCTTTGGAATAGCAAATAGTTAACAGACTAACCTTCTGTAATCCTGTCCTGTGGACTATTTAATAACCTTTGCTTGCCTTGCCTTTCTTACTCAGTGTAGTATTGTAGAACCATTAATATGTTGTCTGGCAACATAGCCATTTTGTACCTAATTGGTTGGTTTGTTTATGTATTATTGATAAACTCAAGTCTTGAACTCCACTTTCCTTGGAGGCTGCTTGATAAATGCGTCAGCTAATCCCATGTAAGACATAAAATTTTCTGCTATAGCATAATACATAACATTGCTTTTAGTTTGTATTCCTAAAAGAACCCGGTTGTGCATTTTCAGTGAGCTGTATCTAACAGCATGAAATAAAATCAGATACATAATTCACACTGTGCTCTACATTGCCAAGACTTCAGCTGTGATGCCTTGTAATGTGGAGGAATACCTGTTTAGCTTTTAAATCAGTTTGCTGACTATTCTGCCTTATAAATGGTCACCTGGTGAAAAGCTATTTGAAATATCTGGAGCACATCGCCTAGAAAAGGTGAAGAAAGTAGGAGTTTTAGCTTGGAGGAAAATAGGCTTTTCTGAAAGCTTCAATAGTTTTTTTTAATAAAGAATTTAAAAACTCTATAATTTGATCAGAATACCTGAGACCATGGAGATAAAGTGTTCATGTTTAGGTTAACTATTAAAACAATGTGGTCATTAGAGTACGGATTTTATGTCAATGGCTGCATTCCCATGAGAACTACCCGTGTTTTCCCGAAAATAAGACTGGGTCTTATATTAATTTTTGCTCCAAAAGAAGCATTAGGGCTAATTTTCCAGTTAGGTCTTATTTTTGAGGAAATATGCTACTAAATGCACCTGTCTGGCTGACGATCTTAACTGGGGCTTATTGGAGGTAGGGCTTATATTACGAGCATCCTGAAATTTTTACAGTCTTATTTTCAGAGAAACAAGGTATCTGTTGGGATTTCTAGAACCTTCCTTCCTTCCTTCCTTCCTTCCTTCCTTCCTTCCTTCCTTCCTTCCTTCCT
>WNWU01000003.1:32113040-32159441 GCA_012654045.1 Ptyas mucosa | reverse complement strand
CCTTCCTTCCTTCCTTCCTTCCTTCCTTCCTTCCTTCCTTCCTTCCTGTCTCTCTCTCTATCTCTCTCTCATTCTCTGTCTTCCTTCCATCCATCCACCCACCCACCCACCCACCCACCTATCTATCTATCTATCTATCTATCTATCTATCTATCTATCTATCTATCTATCTATCTATCCCTCTTAATATCCATCAATAGTAGCAACATAGAGGGGTTTCAATTCAGATCAAGTTGTTTTCTCCTGTCCTATATGTTGTTATAAATCTTGATATATTTCATTGTTTCAGTACATGATGCTTATATAGTATGAATATTAACCTAATATTTCAATAACTTATTATTGAGAAGTATTTTATCAATATTAATTACAGTTTAGGATATCAATATTATAAGGATAAAATTATTTGACCTTTTTTATCCAAAGCTGAGCATAACATTGAAAATTTATTTTTACAATTAGTTGTATAAAATGATTTTGATTGTACGTTTTTACTTAATATTAAAATCTCCATTGTATTTTTAGTATGTGTGTGTGCACACAGATACACATAAACACACATTTTAATAAAAGGGAGAAAAAGATAAACATCATATTTAGCAAGAGTTCAAATACCATGAAAATGGAAAAAAAGGAAAATAATTTCCAGTATTTTTTTTACATTTCTACCACATATAGTAAATAATATCCTCTATGACGCTTCCAACCTTTATTATTGTATCATTTGTCTATCTTAGATTTAAATTGTATACCATCGATAGAAAATTTTGAACCAATATTTTTTAGCTTATAACTTGATGTAAATATTATAGATGTGAACCGTTATTTGTTCCACTGTGAAATGATTCTCTAAAACTTTGCATCATTTGCATCATATATTTTTTAAATGGATTTTTTTTCTTTTCCCCCTTTCTCCTCTTTCTAGTCTAGCAGATTGCTATAAAAAAAGAGTGAGATTGTTGTTTATGTACAGATAAATGAAATGTAGTTGCGTATGACTCTAGACCCGTGATGGCGAACCTATGGCACGGGTGCCACAGGTGGCACATGGAACCATATCTGTGGGCACGTGAGCGTTGCCTTACCTCAGTCCAGCACGCACGTGTGCGCTGGCCAGCTGATTTTCAGGTCTTCTAGGCCCACTGGAAGCCAGGAAATGAGCTGTTTCCAGGAGGACCTCCGGGGGGGAGGCTATTTTCGCCTTCCCCAGGCTGCTAGAAAGGCTCTGGAGCCTGGGGAGGGCAAAAAATGGGCCTACCGGGCCTACCATGCCATCGCGTGCCAAAAGCGGGGGGACAGCGGGGGGGTCATGCATACATGTGGGGGGGGGACGGGGCGCATTGAATTATGGGTATGGGCACGCGCACATGCAATCCCCCCCACTACTCCCACTTTTGGCACGTGATGGCAAAAAGGTTACCCATCACCACTCTAGACAGTGATTGTTTCCCCCAGTTATATAATCCAACAGAAAAAAATAGATTTCTGTTGGGTAATTCTTCCAAGACAGAATTGGATATTAAAGTGTTTTAATAAAAGAGGCTTGAGTTTGGACGTTTCCTGCTCTAGTAAGTTACAAAGACAACTTAATAAGCTATAGTTTCTCTTTTTTATTCAATTCTGTCATGGGAAAAGCAACAAATGTTTATGGATAATTTAATTAATTGGCCATTGAATGCCAATAGATTTGGTTGTGGATTATCTGTAAAATCTTTTTTCCCAATTCCTTGAATAAGTGGGATTAATTAGAACTATACCTTCAAGGATTTGTTTAAAAATCTATTTATTAGCAATGTTAATAGTGTTTTTTTCTAATGGCAAGAAGTTGATGATTGCTGACATCACTTTAGGCTTTATAGCCAATGAAATAAAATGTAATATAGCATTAACTCCATGAATGAATGGGACATAAATTAAAATTAAAATACAAATTATTAAATATATATTTATTGTATTGATTTATCATACAAAATGGAGTGATGTATATTTCTGTGACAGACAGATACAAATTCTCATAGACTAGAATGCTCATATTAAGATTCCTTATGAAATGCAAGTTTTACAAAGAAATTTAATTAGAGTAATATTTTCCAATCAGACATCTTGAAGAGACATTGGATTATACTATCAAAATTTCAGGACAGCATGGTTTTACTTTCTTGGTGTGCTTCAGGATTAAAAATCAACCTTGCAAGGATGTCCCAGAGGTGTTTTTTCAAGAGGCAACTGAACTTTTTGGTTTTTCTTTGAAGATGTATCGCTTCTCATCCAAGAAGCTTCTTCAGCTCTGACTGGATGATGGGGAATGCAAATGACCTACATTCTGCAAGGAATATAAATCCTTCCATTCCCCATTATTCAGTTAGAACTGAAGAAGCTTCTTGGATGAAAAGTGAAACATCTTCAAAGAAAAACAAGGAAGTCCAATTGCCTCTTGAAAAAGCACCTCTGGGACAACCATGACCTGGATGGCTGAAAATATCCATAGACAACCTTGCAAGAATTAAAAGAACTACAGCTTTTTTTTCATTTAATTACTGATCTGGGAATTCCTTCCAAGAAAATAAAATCCTGACATTAAAATATATTCATACCTATGTCAGGCCTCTCTTCAAAAGGAAGATGCAACTATTTCAGGGGTGGGTTCTACTAACCTTTACTACCGGTTCACAATGGGATCACGCACATGCGCACGCTTTGCTCGCGCACGCGCCTTGCTTCTGTGCATGCACAGATCGCTGATGATGACATCTGGGATGGTGGGCGGGGCCTCCTGCTGGTTTTACTACCAGTTCTTGCGAACTGGGGGCAATCCACCACTGATCTATTTTAAAGAAGATAATAGTACACTCATTCTTCAAGAAACCAGTGTTAGATACTTTCTGTTTTAACAACTTAGGACTGGGTGCCATGGGATTCATCTTAATTTTAATTTCCCTTGGAAAATCCAATTCACAGTTTGAAGGTACTCTTTAACATGTGCTTGCCTCAAGTGCTCCTATCAGTCTGATGATTATTTATTTATTTATGGGTTCGATTTATATGCCGCCCTTCTCCGGAGACTCAGGGCCGCTTACAATATGTTAAGCAATAGCCTTCATACTTTTGTATATACTTACTTAGTAGGGCTTTTGCCCCCCCCAAACGATGTTCTTTTTTATACAAAGTCAGCTTATTGCCCCCACAATCCGAGTCCTCATTTTACCTACCTTGGAACAATGGAAGGCTGAGTCAACCTTGAGCCTGGTGAGATTTGAACTCGCAGTAATTGCAAGCAGCTGGGAACTAAGTGCTACTTAACAGCACTTTAGTCCACTGTAGCACCAAGGCTCATATGTGTGCCTGTTTCTATTTGCATATAATTTACCAGTTCCATCCCTTCTTGTAACAAGTGATATGAAAAATGTTGCTCATATTTTTTTTTAATTCTTATTTATATGCCGCCCTTCTCCAGAGACTCAGGGCGGCTTACAATGTATTAAGCAATAGCCTTCATACTTTTGTATATTTTATACAAAGTCAGCTTATTGCCCTCACAAACTGGGTCCTCATTTTACCCACCTTAGAAAGGATGGAAGGCTGAGTCGACCTTGAGCCTGGTGAGATTCAAACTTACAATAATTGCAGGCAGCTGGATGTTAAATGCTGCCTTGTAGGAGGCATTAGCCTCTTACGCCAGTCAGGCTCCTCATATGCTAGTTACCTTCCAATTAAACTGCTGTAATGAACTTCATGTGCAGCTGCCCTTTAAGAAGCTCTCCAAAGTAACTCACAGGGTACTCAGATCTATTCCACTAGGAACACCTATTCTAAGTGGCGCTGATTTCGGGTCCAAATTCAGGATACTTACTATTAGGTATAATCTGCGATGGTTTGGATCTCTTCTCTTTAAAGAAATGTAGTCACCTGAAAGTTTCATAGATAAAGGTTTTCTGTATTTGTTGCATAGGAAAGTGTAGCTAGAACCCACCAGGACTACAGACTTTGCACTGGGAGCATCAGCCATTATGGAATTCAATCCTCCCATCACCACAGTTTGATCTGCCTCTTCAATGATACATTGTAAGAAGTCTTAAAACATATTATAATTAGCTATTGCGTTTCTAATGTGGATAGCATGTATTTGGTAATTAGTTACTTTGGTATTGTAACATTGTGATGCTTGTTTATAATTTTACATATTTTGCTTTATGGTATTATTTTTGTGTTTATTTTTAGTATTGCTCATCATATGTAGGTCAGTCTTGCTGGAAGCCTGCAGTGTATACTATAAATGGAATAAAGAAATGATAAACCAAATTAATTTAGAAATACTTCTGGAAACATTATTACCTAATAAACTATTGCTGTCATTTTCATTTCCTTTAGTAAATGATTGATATTTACAAATGTATGGTTTTCAGAAAAAATCAGAACAAACCTGTTTAATTAGAATATAGCTAGGAATTTAGTGAGTTCTCATTAAAACTCAGAAATGGCATTCCACTACGTATGTAATATAATATAGAATATAATCCATAAAAACAGCTTCCTCTCCAGAAGTACATTATTTCAAAATTCAGAGCATATTTATTGTTAAATTTATATTCCACCCAACTTACAATTGAAGCAACTCTTAAATGAAAATCCATTTTCCAGAAGAGTTTGTTAGTTACCAGATACAGAAATTGAATATAAAAAATGTAATTAATTCAAGTCTGGTGACCATAATAGAACATTTTCTTGGTATCTTTGGAAGGAACAATGATTCTTTCCCTGTTGTACAGCTGTATCCTAGTGAAATACTTTCCTGGAAGTGATAATGTTAGCAATATAAAACAGTCCTTGTAACATTAAATTCTGGAATTAGCCCTTCATATCTACTCCAGTAATTCTACTCCAACACACTGGTGTTGGAGTAGAAATATGAGTGGCTAATGGTGACCTATATTAATATTTACTCCTGATTTTTATGATCAATTCAATTGAGTTGCCTTTTTTTCCTGCTGTCTATTTTAAGTCCATTCAGATTAGAAAAAAGTTGAGTTTGGTATTTTTGGTGAGTGGAAGAAATGTTAGCCTGAGAGGATTTCCAGTTATATTTGAATCTGTCTGTTTAATCAGGTGTGGTGAAGAGTTACAGACACACAAAGAGCTATAGCTAATAGGGCCCTCAGGCCACCTCTCAACCTGCACTTGTCATAGTTCATTTGGGTTTTATTTTTTGCTATCCTAGAACAATGTTTGTGGTGTTGAATTGTAGCCTTAAAGATATTCTTCTTGCTAAGGAAAACTAAATTTAAAAGAAAGGCAGTCAAGTTCAGAACCTGGTCCCAAGGTTGTACATTAAACTAGGAATTTGAAAGGGGAAAAAAACACTCCAGAAAAAGATAAAGCATTGTTGCTGAATAAAATACATGGTTACCAGCTGAATTTAACTGGAGAAAATCATATAATGTAATTGTAGTGGCTATCAAGTTGACATGATTTAAGTCTGATTAGTGACTGAATTGATGATCACATATGACTAATGTATATATTGCATTGTTACGAGATACCATTGTATAACAGCATCGGTCCTCTCATGAACATTTTTAGCCCTTATTTAAACTTTTTAATTTCTCTTTACATTTAAAAAATATATTGTTTTTAAAAAGTGCTGTAAAAAGAATAAGATGGAATTGCAAAGTATCCAGATCCCATAATATCAGGGCATTGATATTTATCTTACGATAGCTCAGTAGACAGAATGCACTTTAGGTTGTACTGGTATGATATGAAAACAGATTATACATTGAAGCTAGATAGCTTTGATAATAAAGACTGCAGTACAGGTCGTCCTCAGTTAACTATAGTAATTGGGACTGGAATTTCTGTCACTAAGCAATGCAGTCCAAGCTTGGTAACATGCAACTGTATCGCTTAGTGACAGCAAACCTGCCATTTCCTGTTATTGTCATTAAGCAAGAATACTAAACAAGCTCGGGTGCTTTGCAAGCAGGCCAACAAGCTAGGCAGGGGAGATTGTGCAAGTAGCCAGCATGGGGCGAACTTGTCTGGCCAGAGATAACTACTACTGGGTGAGAAGTAATGCATAGGTGGCCAGCAAAGTTGATCTGGGAGTGGCTGCTGTCAGGTGGGAAAGGGCAGGTGAGTAGTGGCATGAGTGTGGCTGGGCCAAAGGGGCCTACTATTGGATATGGGAGAGTGCATGCAATTTACCAGAGCAACTTGCAACATTCCTTCGTGGCTTCTCTGTTAATTTTGCTTATGGAAGGAAATGTCACAAATGGTTATCAAGTGACTGCAGGACACTGCAACTGTTGTTAAGTTTGAGCCAGTTGCCATGCATTGCAGTCCTGTGACTGGGGATGTGTGGGATGGCCAGAACTTAAAAGACCAGTTATAAGTACCAGTAGCTCAGCAGCTTTGCAACTTCAAATGGTTGTTGAACAAGTGTTTGTTTAAAAAGTACTTTTGTAATATTCTCTGCAGTAATAAGTAAATGTCTGACAAAACTGTTGATGCTCTTCCATTTGCTTAAATATTTGGAAAAGCAAAGTTGAGTTTCAGATATATTTGAGTTCATATCTCATTTTCATAAAGGAAACGACATGACTAATTCATTATGGTCTACTTTAATTGAAAGTTGTTCTACAAGTTCTCTGGAATGCTGGCATGCAGATTTCTAACTTTTAATATGAGGCTTAATAGTGATTCCTTGGAAAATTTATTCCTTGGAAGTTTTTGGTCCTAATTTGGAAATATTTTGTCCCATTTATTATCTGGAGAGTTAAATATTAATATAAAGATTGCCACATATACTAAAATATATTTGAAAATCTCCCAAAGTGTGTCCCTATAGCAAGAAAAAATGATGAAATTGCCAAAGGTAATTTTTGATAAAGATAATTCAGTGAAACGTTTTTTATAATACAAGTAGTTCTTCAATTACAGTGATGCAGAAGGAAGGGTCTTATGACTAGCCTTCAAAGTTCGGTAAGAGTTTCTGATAAGCATTTTGGGATAATGAAGTAAAATGTTTGGTAAACTCTGTACTAGAAACTTCTGGGGTCTTACTTTCGGTTGTGATTTCCTCTTCTGTTTTTTAAACAGAAGGGCCAGAGTTAAGGAGAGGTCCTTTTGATTTTCCTCAAGCAAAACTTTCTTCTCTCCCACTCACTTCTTGAGACTAAGCAGGCAATTCCCCCCCCCCCCCGATGTCCAGGTATGATGTTATCAGGGTATGATCAACCCAGAAGCAAAGATCAATTCCCTGTCTGACAGATTTATGTAATGACCACTTGTAAGCAACCAGAACAGTGAATAGGGCTTGCCCATTCATTATAAAAACTTTCACCAATCTGATTCCTTTTATATACGTTGCACTATTACATATATAATCCATAGCTAAATATCTTTAAAATACTTTAAATATTAAATAAAAGTGAGATCCTTTTTCTTTTAATCCAACCAATTCTACTTCAACTGAAAACAATACCTATTGCTATGTGATAGTTACAGTCAAGTGTGTGGGACTTAACAATCCTCAGAAGGTTCTGAGTTACCTAAATTGAGGACACATAATATCTGTATTGATTGTCCCTTTCAAATTTATGTCTATGAGATTTAATTCTATCTTTAATAAATGTTTGTTTGTAGTTTTCAAGACTCTAGCAGTCTTTTAAAAATGTATTTAACCCTCAGGGTCAAAAAAGATGAAATCCCACAGAGAGAGGACATAGTTCACCTCCGCGTGCCTACAGCCTCACATAAGACAATGTGGTAGCACATCCTGGGATGCCTTTGATATGTTCACTATGTCTCTGTCTAGTTTCTCTTCTTCTCTACTTAGCTGGATCCTGCTTGTGCTACCCTGCTGTGTTCAGTACTGCATCTTCCATTGAGGCTGTATGCTACACAGAGGGATGGTAATAATTCTGGGACTCAGCCAAGCACTGACATGTGCAACTCAAGGCAGAAAGCTAAAGAGATGTACAGCCTCTCTCAAGTGTTGCATTAACTTATGTCAGTGGTACAAGTAATAAGACAAGTCTGGGTTGACCTCTCTTGTATGGCTTTAAAATTTATCCCACTTATATTACACATTTGACCAGACATTTGGTTCTGCTAGACATTTACACAGCAACTGAGTTAATTTAAGTTGCAAACATTGGATTTGGGTTTGCGGGGTGGGGGGTGGGAGAGGGAAAGAAAGGAAGGAAGGGATATGTATTTATTGGAGAATTAAAATACATATAAGATGTATGATAGCCCTAGCATGTGAAGGCAGATTAAAATATGTCATTTTTTTTTTTACTTCTTGAAGTGTTCAAGGGAAATAATGACTGACTGTGGACCTAAAAATATATCTAGAAGATAAAAACAAATTTAAAACACTGCTATTTAAAACAGTAAAAGAATAGTATGGATTAATTATTTGGAATAAAATAAATAAGTTGAAAATTAATGTTTCGCTGGTAAAATTAAGGTAGTTTTCAGATGTTTAATGGAATGATTTGAAGGTTTATTTGGGGGGGAATCTGTGTCTCTCCTTTAACTTAGGTAACTTGAATTGTCAATTAAAGATGTTTTATTTTCCAGATTTAAGTTTATGCTATTTTGCAATATGTTGGCTACCAAACAATGATGGAAGAATCTTCAGCATATGCCTTTTTGGGGCTTCTTCCTGAGCAAAATCACCAGGCCAATACAGAAGCATACATTCATTCTTTAAGCAAGATAAATGAAGTACCCATGTATGGTTCCCACTTATACATTCTGCTACTGTGGTCCATAATTGGATGCCTTCTATGGTGTTGCTGCTGGCATCATCAGACTAAACATATCACAGAGGGAGACATAGCCTATGAATTTGTTTTCTTCTTTCAGAGCTCTTCCATGGGTAGCATAGGAAGGAGGCCAATATATTTTTTCTTGAGTTTGATACATTGCAATAAGTATTTGTATTGAGGGTATTGAAGAATCTAATAACAATGACATTTTAATTTTCTATGTGATATGACAGGGTTTCTACTTCAATTATGAAAATTAGGATTTTTAGAGGCACTACCAAAAATGAGCTTACATGTGGCCTTTTTCCTTCACCTCTCCTTGGCCAATTTCAGGCTATTGTGTAAATCACATATTATGCTGCCAAGTTAGAAGAAGAGAAATTCAGTTTTATAATGATGTATCATTTATAGAGCTGTTCTGTTTTGGACTGTAAAGGTTTCTATAAGATTGGGGTTTTTTCGCTTCTTTAGTCTAATGAGTAGATAATTTACCTCTTCAATCTGTCTTTGCTTTAGCCATATTTTACCATTTCTAATTTCCAAATTTCACCATTTTCTCTTATTACGGATCCTAAAAATTACTGATTCTGGGCTTTGTTATATTATTAACTTTCCTTAAAGATTTTGGGGGGTTGGGGAGGGGGTTATTGTGTTTTACTTAATAATCTAGGCTAAAAATAAAAGGAAACCCTTCCACAACCATAATATTAAAATACAAATAGCTCTTTATGTGCTGATCTATTGTTTGTTAATACACACCCAGAAAGATAGACAGACAGAGTGATTGCTCTCCAAGATAAACTGGACAGGAAATACAACAAGGCAAACTCATTCTACTTTATTTCAAGGGTTCATTAACAGAATCTTGGAAGTCTGAAAGTATAAACTTTCCACCACCATTTTTAACTACTTAATCCAGGGATCCCCAAACCAGGCCGTGGCCTATTTAGAACCGGGTTGTGTGCACGCACACACACAGCTCAACTCACATGAGTGGCAGGCTGGTGCCAACTTGCAGTTGAAATGTGCATGTGCAGGCATGTGCGCACTGACCTGTCACTCGCATGAGTTAAGCTCCATGTGTGCCAGCCCACTGCACAATTGGCCCAGTTCCCCTCCTCCCCCCCCCCCAGCTGGGCCACCAAGATGCAAAGTTTGGGGACCACTGGCTTAATCCATTATGGTGATTCTTCTGTTTCTTTCTCTGACTGTTAAACTACTGGAAAATCCTGCCTCTCTGGTTTCTTTGGCAGCATCTCTTTTCCCCCAAGATCATCCATATTTTCTATTAAACACAGACGCACACTTTGTACTAAACTGTACCTCATGTGTAAAATTTAATTATATAACATAAGATCCCTGTCAGCTCTTAGTGATCACATAGATTGACCATTTCCAAAATAATATATGTCCAACCTGACCCCATAAGACTTAAGTATTCCAGGAATAGAACCCGTTGCTGCTATAATTTGTTGCTGTTCAGTCACTACGACAGTTCAGTAACTAACAGGTTTCAGCAAGACTGAATGGCTCTCAATTTTGAATGCTACTGGTTCCAAGACTAATTCATCTTTGGTGTTGAATAAGGTTGCACTGCCCCAGACAGACCCAATATGCAGTCTGCGGGTCCAGCTACACTAATGACTTACATTTGATGAGCAGGTGGCAGACATGGCTAGGAAGGCCTTTGCACAGGTCCATCTTGTGTGCCAATTGTCCCCATTCCTGGATCAGCAGGCCCTGCTTACAGTCACTCATCCCCTATTCATGTCCAGATTGGACTATTGCAATGCGTTGTATGTGGGGCTGCATTTCACTATTTCACTATTTCACTATTTTTAGATTTCTATACCGCCCTTCTCCCTGGGGACTCAGGGCGGTGTACAGCCAAGTAAAAACACATAATATAAACAATTAAAAACCAATTAAAAAGAATATCTAAATTTGGCCCAGAATTTAAAAACACCCCACTTTAAAATCATTTAAAAGGCTTCGCTTAGGCCAGCCCGGCTTGTTGGAAGAAAAATGTTTTAAGGGCCCGGCGGAAGGCACAGAGGTCATGGATTTTTCTTATCTCAGGGGGAAGCTGATTCCAGAGGGTAGGAGCTCCCACAGAGAAGGCCCTCCCTCTGGGGGTCACCAGCCTACATTGCTTGGCTGATGGCACCCCGAGGAGACCCTCTCTGTGGGAGCGCACGGGTCGATGGGAGGTTGTCGGTGGCAGAAGGCGGTCTCGTAGATAACTGGGCCCTATGCCATGGAGCGCTTTAAAGGTGGTAACCAAGGAGTTACCAGTATCCAGGAGCTAGTGCAGAATGTCATGGCATAGGTTGTTATGTATGCTCCTAGAAAAGTCTCATGTTACATCTCTGTACTGCTAATGGCTTTGGTGTCAGTTTGCTTCTAAGTCCTATCCAAGATGCTGGTTATAACTTTTAAAGTTCTTAATGGCATAGGCCATTTTTAATCCTCTCTTCACCTATGGGCTGATATATTTGTTTTTTATATTATTTATGTCATATAAATAATGACATATTTGTCATATAAATAATGAAAAAGCGGACTCTGCACTTGTGGGAGGAAGTGCTAGGAAGAAGAAGATATTTTTATATCTGTTATTTTTTATCTTTGTGGTTTCTAACCTGATTGGTGTGCACTACCCAGAATTGCTTTTGCTGAGATGGGCGCCTATACAAGTTTGATAAATAAGTGTAAACGCTGATTGTTCAAAATCAGCATTTGTTTGCATAAATTATGGGGAAGACCTCTGCCTACACAATTCTAATCTGAATATCTTTTCAGAAGCCTCCGTTGTTATTTTACCAACTGCTCTTTTGTAGCATGTTTGCTGGAACTGGGATTGACGCTTTATGGATTTCCTAATAGATAAGGATGGGCTACAGGATGAAGTGATATCTGCTTGTAACTTTATAGCGAGTGAAGACTTAAAAATAAATTTGCCTATAGTTGTAATTAATGTTGAAAGTTTTTTCTATTTCTTTATCATATTACTTATTTTGTCTTTTTCTATTTTTTACTTGCTATTTTTATTTTTTCCTTTGTTTAATTTTAGCTTGTATACGTTTTTACTGTTGTAATCAAAATCCCTAATAAAAATGATCCTGAAAAAAACCCAAAGTGGTAATCAATAATTACAGACTCGCAACTACATATACTTACATCAGTTTAATACTTACAGAGCTTCAAGTTATTACATGCTTGCATATTGATCATATTTATGTGAAATTAACCTTGAAATATCATTTTTGCTCTCCCATATACAATCATTTTGTCTTTCCAGGAAAGACTATCATTAACATTACTCAAGTACTGCCTTATCAGATTATGCATTCAGTTTTATTTAATAAAGATAGCTTATTTTGCTGATAAACTCAATTCTGCTATGTTGATGCATCACAACGATTATTAGTAATTATTAGTAATAGTAGTGGTGGTAGAATTGTCTTAGTCGTTTAAATGTATTAAAGCAATATTCATAGAATTAAAATCATAAGTAAAGAAACCATACCAGTTGTATATTAAACTTTTCAAGAAAAGTTTGTTGCTTTGCACATTCGCATTTGTAAAGTATGGAAAACTGAAATTGATCACTTCAGCTGAGAGACTTAAGAATTTATGAATTTTTTTTCAAAGCAGATCCTATAATTTTATTTGCTCAAGCTTCAAGCAAATAACTTTCAAATGTTAGTTTGTAACAGAGTAGAGAAACTGATATGAGAAATGAGAAAAATGATGACTGGAAGCAAAGTAGTTTTTTACCCTGTTATTGGTATTACTTCATATTAGAGCTTAAAAGTGTGTTTTGTCTATAAATGAAATTCGCATACTATCTAGTTGAATATTGTCTTACAAACTGATACAAACACATAAGTTAATTCAATGGAGATTTCTTCCAGGTAACAATATATTATATTTGAAATTATACTCTATAAACTACTGATAATTATGACTTTATTAGCAATTTACTGGTTTTTACTATCTCAGTTCTTCTTATGAAGTTTTTCAATAGAATTTTGAGGCCCCACTCATCTAATCTCAGTGAAGAGAGAATGATTGCTGAGGGTCCCATATATTAATAGATACAATGGATGAGCATGAAGGATTATAAAAATTTGGATCAGGGCTTTGCTGATTGATTTAGAATGAAAATTTTCAGTGCCAGATGATTACATTGATGTTACTATCTATTGTTATTTTATTAACTTCATTATTATTACTTTTACTGGTATATACCACTTAGAGCTGCAATAGGGTATATCTTAAAATAAAATGAATAAATATGAAATTTGGTAAATTCAGTGCTCTTATGTCGCCGTGCTCCTTGAGTAGCTGTTCCAATTTTATTTAAGCTTGGCTGAACTCAATAGCAAAGTTCTGTTTTGAAAATCACAATGCTGAGTTTTATGGGACAAAAGAGTGATGCCACAAAAATCTCCAATGAAGGGAAAGATACTACGTTAGGAAGCAATCTTTTCCACCAATTGGTAGCTCTTACTCTTAGAAAACTTGTTGTAATACCTTCTCTGAATCTCTTGCCCTATAATTTCAACCGAATGTTCTGCTCTGCTCCTCACAGGGATAGAGAACCATACTGGTTGTTGAGTTTCATTACCATTCAGTGACGCTGATCATCTTGCTTCTATAGATTACATGCTTCCACATGTGTTCCTCTAATGTCAGCCCTCCCCAGTAAAGAAAATAGGAAACATGACAAGATGGATTTATTCCGCTTTGTTGTAAGGCTACATTAACAGAATCTTGTAAATCTGAAGACTCAGTTTTCCCACCTCTCTTTTAATTACTTGATCCATTAGGGTGGGCAGAGCCTCCCGCCGTCGCCGCTACTGGTTCGCCCAATCTGGGGTGAACTGGTAGCAACCCACCACTGATGGAATTGACTCAATAAGTTCTCCAATTAAGTGGATATCTCTTTGGTCTGCAACTTCAGATTAAGATTCTTTTGTAAATCTTATGCTTCTGCGTATTTTCCACAACAATTATCATCTCATCAAACTTTTTTTCAAAAAAAATTCAAATAAAGCTGCATAATACCCAATAGTCTTTTCTTACAGCTGCCTCCGTTGCTCGCCTGTAATGGGGTACATTGTTACTTTGTGTTACCTTGATCAGGGAACAAAGAACACTGAACCAAAAGAAACAAGATGCCTTCTGGTGTCCTCCCACCCCTCTTGTTTGATTGTTTCCTAGGCAGTATCTCCTCCTCTCTTTCATCAAGGTCATTTATGGATTCATTACATCTTGTGAGTGTTGATTAAAGTTTGCTAGTCCAACACATTAACTGCTATGTAACACAAGTTTTTTTTAGACAGTATGGCAAGCCAAAATAAATGCCAGTTAATTTAAGGCAGAGAATTTGGAATATCAGTCTGACTGATAGCTCAATATTATTGAGTTAGTACTATTATACTATATTTTTAATAATGGATATGAGTCCCACTTTATTTAAGATAGTTAATTCTTAAATGTATGGCTGTAGGATGGCAAGCAAACCTTTTATGACTGTTATCAATAGTTAATAAAAATTACATCAGATTCTGTATGCCTAATCTTTATTTATTTATTTATTTATTTATTTATTTATTTATTGTATTTCTATGCCGCCCACTCTCCGAGGACTGTGGGCGGCTTACAACAAAGTCAGTATACTAAATAGCATATTGCCCCCAACAATCTGGGTCCTCATTTTATCCACCTCGGAAGGCTGGAAGGCTGAGTCAATCTAGAGCCGGTGAAATTTGATCCACTGATCTGCTGAACTAGCAGTCAGCTGAAGTAGCTGCAGTACAGCATTCTAAACACTGCACCACCTTTATATTTATATATATATAAATATATATATCAAAGTTTGTATATTAATCTATTTAGTAAAAGCAGTTCTAATATTTTTTCATTTAGTACTTGCATTTTCTCTTATTTAATCATTCAAATCCCACTGTCCTTTATTTCATTTACCTCCTCTTCTTACGTGTCTGTTTTTTCCCCAAGACCCATGCTTAACACAGCCAAATCTGAATCTCTGTTACCAATGTACTGTGTTCCCTATGAGATTATTTTTGCTTAAAAGCAAAGCCCAGCATCACACTCTACATGTAACATAATGCAGTTTTTTTTAACTCAGCCAAGTATACAATTTCTGTTTCACTATTTCTGCCTTAGTGTTGCAGATACCAACTTTGTGCAAGACAAGCTAGAAGCAATATGTAGACTGGAAAAAAGTCATATAGAAGCTTGAGTGTTGATTGATTGATCAAAGGTTCTGAGTTTTAGTCTCCACTTTAACTTTAAAAGATAAGAGAACCTGGCAGCCTTCTCTCCATTTAAAAGATTAAACATTTCAACAGCTCTACAAAAGAGAGTAGTTTTAGCTCTGGAGGCTTTAGAAGATATCTTTCCAATGGGACTTTTAAAAAAAGATTCTTATCAACCTGGGTCAGGAAATTATTTCAGTTACAGAGGGAGTAAAGAACTAAGTTCTTCACTGTCTTTATAAAAATAATCTGGGGGAATCTTCTGTACTTTTCTAAAGACAAACAATATATATAGTAGTCTGTGCATCTTATTTGACCATGACTTCTGAAAACCAGACTTTGTTCTGATTTTCCTGTCCATTAATATAGGCAACATAAAACAGGTTTGGTCAGTCATATATGACCAGAACCCTACTATCCTAAAAAAAAAAAAAAAAAAATGAGGTATCTCATTGCAGTATAATTATTTTTGAAAATAATTCATTCAATCTAGATAGTGGTACTCTATAATATTAGGAAAGTTTGGGCTATACTAAACATATTTCTGAAGGTATCAGATAAAAATATATTTAATCACCTGCCATATATGTTTTGTCAGTCTAAAAATATAGATTACAATAGGCATGAAGAAGAAAGTATAGTTTAAATACTTTGCTATCAGTTTAATTTCTGAATTGATTGTCATTTAAGTTTAATCATTAATCTGCATTTAAGAGAAGAAAATGTATAAATTATCTTAGTTTTCTGTCATGGTAATTTAATTTATAACAATATATACATTTATTTTTATTCTATTAGAAAAAATAGAATCTTTTAACTATTTTGATAAATTTGCCTGAAATATTTTGAACATTTACTGTTTTTCCTTATTTTCCAAATGGGCAATACATCAAGATACAATATTGGGTTGATTTTATTTTTGTATGGACCAAAATTGAATCTATTTAAAATATTTATTGTTTTTTATAGTACTTTTTCCTCATCAGAAATGTTCAAGTCACATTTTACTTCATTATCCTAACAGCAGTATATATACATGGTACTGAAAATGAGCCATTTTGTTTTTAAACAGATTGCAGATGAAAAGAAACCATTCATTGCTTACTGTAATTACTAGAGCACTAATTACCTCTAATCACTGACATCCAGGGTCAATAAGGATGACAACAGAAACAGCCTTTCAAAGCAAGCTGTAATTTTTTTTATTATAGCTATCACATTTTGCTAGAAGCGTTAAAAGTTGTTGATTTATATTTTATTTTATTTTTTTCTATTTGCAGTTTGACGGTGAAAACATGTATATGAGTATGACAGAGCCGAGCCAGGAGTATGTGCCAGCCAGCCAGGTGGGTTAATTAATCTTCTCTGTCTTGTTTCAAATTGTAATTAAACAAATTCAAAGAATTGCATTGCAAATGAGTGGCACTATCAGTAACTGCTGCAATCAGAAATAATCATAATTTATAAACAAAGCATTTAAGCCTTCTTTCTAGCTAATGAGATAGCACTGATAAAGCACCAGAGTTGACAGTTGCTGAAGACACTACTCTTGTTTGTGCTCCAGAATGGAAGCAGCTGTTTTGCCAGCATGATCGTTGCCAAACAGTTGTTATACCTTTAGGAAGTAATCTTTACAGGTGCCTGCTATTTGTTTTCTAACTGCAGACAAGTTAATCATTGTCAGCCACAGGTGCCATAAACTATTGTCTATTGCTTTACTGTTGTATGCAGGCCTATTTGACAAAATGGCTGATTCAGATTTGAAGGATGATGGAGAGATTGTCATAAGTGGGAAATCATGCTATCTAATTGCTTTCCAATCCATTGTTTCTCTTATTCAGAAAGGCCTGCTAGCCTGGGAGGAAGGTCCAACTAACCCCAAAATAACCCAGGAAATAATTGATCACATGTGGGTATACCAGGGAGAATAAAGACAATAGTCTTCTTCCATTCCTAATAGATGGTTATTAATAGCATAATTGTTTTAAATATGATATATTTATTTAGATAGTATCTAGTAGCCATTAAAAATATATCCTGTCAAGAGATCACATGATTAATGCAGAAATAGAGATCACATGATTAATGCAGTGTGTAATTTCTTTTGTTTGTGCTATATCATGTCATTGGAAGAACCCAAGGTTTTAAATATTGGCAATATAGAATCATAGTAGTACATAAAGTCAGTTTATTAAAGCAAAGATTTGACTAACAACTGAACGTTGCTTTCAGATAAAATGTAGGAGGGACAGAGATAAGAGGGATCAGCCTGAAATCCCTACATAGCCACAAGGAAACTAAGTCCAACCTTCCTTGCATTCCATTAACCAATATTTAACTCCAAGCAAGAGCTAACCATTAGGTTCGTTGGTGCATCTAGACATTGCTCAAGACTTATTTAGTTATAGCAAAACACTTAATTATGTGAATACAGACAATGCACTGGTATAAGTTAATGTTCATGAATGTGCATTTTTGTCCATGGTGAAAAAGTACAACTATCTATTTCTTTTTCTGATTGATAGTTCACATTGTTCATGCATAGATCATGCATTCTATACATGTGATTTAATTGGCCTATAAACATTTACATTTGGCATTCCTGTGTATAATTTTATCTAAGAGATGAAAATAAAATGAATTGAAAGTGGATATAAGTTAATGCTTCTGTTAGAAGTATCTAAATAGGGTCCCTAAATGTTTCAGTAGAAATCTGTTTTTTTTCTAGAATTGGTCAAGTTGAGATGTCAAATTCCCATATTTGACACATGACTCTTGTCCTGGTTTCACTGATGATGATATCCATTCAGTTGTGTCTGACTTTTGGCAATTCTTTGGGCCATGTCTTTCCACATCTTTCAATCTTGCACTGCTTCTTTGAGTTATTCTATACTCTGGCTGTTGTCAACTTTGATGGTTATTTGATGGCCTGGTTTCCTCTTACCACTAATTCTTCCAAACATAATTGCTTTTTTTCCAGTGAATTCCCCCATATGACATAGCCAAACTGGTTTCACTACTCTCACACAATTGCTATAGTACTTCATAATTTACTCAACAGATAACATTTAAAGGATGTCTCAGAGACTTGCCTGAATGTTTTAGATTTTAAATAGGAGCATATAGAAGAATAGTCCAAAATCAGTCCAAGCTTCCAAAAGCCATACCAGGGTTGTCAGTCAGTCCAGAAGTTAGAGATTCAAAGGTTTTTACATAAACAAGGTTCACAGGAATATCACACAAGAAACAAAGATAAGACATTGGTATAAGAACTATGGTGGCGCAGTGGTTAGAGTGCAGTACTGCAGACTACTTCTGCTGATCACCGGCTGCCAGCAGTTTGGCAGATCGAATCTCACCAGGCTCAAGGTTGACTCAGCCTTCCATCCTTCCGAGGTGGGTAAAATGAGAACAAATATTGTTGGGGGCAATATGCTGACTCTGTAAACCGCTTAGAGAGGGCTGTAAACCACTGTGAAGCGGTATATAAGTCTAAGTGCTATTGCTATTGTTTTCAGCAAAGGGAACATGGGTCAGGACTGCCAGTTAAATTAGACTGCAACCTGCTACCACTAATCAAGAGATTTACTCCCTTGTTTGGCAAGGAGCCTGATGGAAAGACTCTGCTCTCTACTTGTCAGGTAAGGGACTGGGAGGCTTTACATTATCTCCATCTGGCTACTCCAGCTGTCCAGGTAATGCCTGTTTTTTATCAGCCTCATGTGACTCTGGGATCTGTGTCGCCTGAGGTTTATATCCACAGATTCAGCTGGAACTGCTTCTTCAGAGCTTTGGTTATGATAGGTGTAAGGCTTAAATAGATGTGATGTAATTAAGTAATTACAAGTTTTTAAAAGGTAGCTAGGTTCCTTGGACTAAATTTAAATAAAAATCATATAGTTATGATGCTCTTTTTTAATTTATGAAGGTTATTTGTAGATGTGTTGTTTATTTATAAGCTAGCTGGTTATTTGGGGAAGTAAGAAAAGAAAATATTTTAATTGAAATATCATTAAATCTATTCTAGGGATCAAGTAATATAGTATATAATACATCAAATAATGGTTTAAGATTGTGGTTTATTTTTTAAACTTAATTTTCTAATAAGCATCTTAATCAGAATTTGAATTCCTAGAAAAACAGCATTTTAAGTATTATTTAAATGGAACATTTGAAAACTACTGAACCTATTTCTGTCATAATTATAACTTTACTATATTTCTTTTATAACATAAGGATCTTTTACAAAAGTAGATCATATTGTTCAATATTAGGGAATGAGACAGGGAGGCAATTAACAATTCTTTTGAAGCAGTGAACTGGTATGATTGAACTTGCTTATCTGAGAACTCTCTATGTTTTGCTGGTAATTTTGAATATAAATGTTTGAGTAAAAATTGGAAGAGATATTTCTGTGTAACCTTTGTGTCTAAAACTTGTCTTGACAAGTTTAGCAGTATTGTTAGATTAAAGCAAGTAGGCATCGGCTTGCTTATATCTTCAGGGCTTTGAATCAAAAGGACTAATTGAATTTATTTGAAAGTGTAGAAGCACAAACTGTCTGAATGACTGCTGTCACAAAGCAGCTGCTACTTTTCAGAGAATCATTTTGTTTCTCTTTACAAGAACCAATACTAAACCACTGCATTTTCTAATGTGGTCATTGCCTTTTGCTGTTCCTCTGTCTGTGATACATATATTTAAAAAGGCAGCTTACTCATGTTACATATTTTAATTCATGAATATAAAATAGATAGCAGATTCTTAAAAAGGGAATGGAAGCAAAATGGATATCCTGATTTATTTAACCATTTAGCATTTATTATTTATTTACCTCCTTCTATTCTCCCAAAGTAGTTGCAGGCATTATTTATTTATCTGTCTGTCCATCCATCCATCCATCCATCCATCCATCATATTTATATGGCTTGTCTCTCATGAAAAAGTAACTCTGGGCAGTGTACGCTAAAGCAATGAAAGAGTTAACATATAAGAACTATTATTCAGAAAAAAATTAAAAACCAAGAAATGGGCATCAGATAAAGCTTCTAATACTATTTATTTATTTGTTTGTTTGTTCGATTTATATATGCCGCCCTTCTCCGGAGACTCAGGGCGGCTTACAATGCATTAAGCAATAGCCTTCATACTTTTTTATATACCTGCTTAGTAGGGCTTTTTTGGGCCCCCCTGAGCAGTGTTCTATTTTATACAAAGTCAGCTTATTGCCCCCACAAACCGGGTCCTCATTTCACCTACCTCAAAAGGATGGAAGGCTGAGTCAACCTTGAGCCTGATGAGAATTGAACTCACAGTAATTGCAGGCAGCTGGCAGCTAAGTACTACTTTAACAGCAGTAGTTTAGTCCACTGCGCCACCAAGGCTCTTTACAGGCAGTTCTGTGTAGAGCCCATTACTGTAAACTATTGAGAGGTGACTGGCATAGGTAACTGTGAATACAGCCCACCAATGTAGGAATGGGTGCAACTGGCACACTATGCAGTGCAGAAGCCCTCCTAGCCATGACCCCAACCTGCTCTTTGACCAGGAGTTGTGAATCCACAAAGACTGGATCTGAGTTGCTAAAATGTGGGCTACCATCTATAAGGTAATGCAGAAAATGCTTTTTGCTGCCATTTAATGACTGTTTGCAGCCTAGATGTGGCAGGCCTAAATAAATCTAAACAAACAAAAAGATGCTAACCAGAGGTACCAGAAGGTAAAAGTCTAGCTGACTAAAATTATGTGGTGGTTGCCAGGCTCCTTCCTCCATTTCTCTTAAGGAATTCTTCTCACGAGGTGATTGGTGGCAGCTGTGCTGAGGGGGAAAGGAGAATTATCCAGCTAAGTGGACTACTGAGTGGCTGATTTTTAGTTATAAGACCCATGACTTATTTTGTTGGGTAGCATGAAATAAAAGTATTATTTAAAATAATTAAATTTTAGCATCCCTATTTCTACTGTTATGCATGATTTGAAATTTTGCGTGTGCTTTAAAATGAAAGGTGATCTTAACATTCCTTAGCCTTGGTTAGAATGGAAGAATCCTTGTGTCTTATTTTAAGACTTTTAAAATCAATTTATCACCTTAAGGCTAACATAAATAAAAACACACATGTCAGTTATGAAAAGTAGAACATCAAACATCTGTATAATTTGGTAATCCAAGACAACTTGCCTTACAGCATTACTTGACAATTATCATTTCTGTTCAATTTTCAAATCAGTACATGCTTTGGGACTTATGTACTAAGTTGCTAAGTAGCAACATATGGCTTACTACTGTTCTTGTGATGTTGCTGCAAGCGAAGATTGCAATACTAGACTTGAAATGATTTCCACAGACAGCCATTCTTGGAAATAAGCCAGAAGTATAACTGTATCATTAAAATTAATATTCTTTTAGCTTGTCCCAAAAGACCGGTGTTCCTGGGCTGGTGTATATTTTATATATGTAAATATTGTATTCTTAGCAACAATTATTAACATAGAACTATGGATTCCAGATAGATTTTACAATTATTTTACTATGTTCAGATCTACATTTACCAAATAAAATATGGCAATTTTATTAATAGTTAAACTTTAGCATAGGAGAAGTAAGCTTTTATATAGGAGAGTTTCTTTATCATCTCCTTGTGGCAATTTTCTGTTGTCATCTATAAGAATTTCTTGGCAATATTACCCATATATTAATATAACAAAGAAACCGATGGGACTAAGCACTTTCTTCTAATATGGAACACCCTTCAGAGTTAACTTGTAAACTCAAACCAGGGGGAAACATTATTAACATAGTCTTCCATTCTGATGTCCTCTAGATGTGTTAAACTTCTCCCGGAAATGGATGCTAGGCCATTTTGGTGGAATGAATTCAGTATATCTGGAAAATATCTGATTAGGGAATGATGAGCACATTGGAGATAGTTCCCACTGTTGATTGATTACTTTAAAAAATCTTTAGGCATCCGATAACCTGAAATATAAAAATTGGTCTGAGCTTTGGAATTAATTTTCATTGATAATATAAAAGTTAATATTCATCACATGTGAGTGAATTTCTCATTCTTTTCACTGATTTAATATGATAATGCAGCATTCAATGTCTGTGTATTTTGTTTTACAGTTGCATTGTTGATTGGCTTTGTGTATTAATGGTTGTATTTTTTGTTTTGTAGCAAATTTCTCTTAATTGGTATAATAAGCATGCATTATGTTGTAGCCTAATTTTTTTTCCTTTTTATATTGATATCTGTGCCTTGAAGTTTATTTATTTATTTTATTTATTCATTTATTTTAATTGTCAAACATATATAAGATAACAGATAAAAGTATAAGCGTGATTATGAATACATGAAATGGATGTGAATAAAAAGGGACATTAGGACAGGGGTGGTAGGCACATTTTTGCACTTATGCATGCCCCTTACACACCACTTAGGAATGGGGTGAGGTCAACAGTAGACAGTCTAAATTTAAAGTTTTGGGGGTTTCGGGAAGAAACCACAGAGTCAGGTAGTACATTCCAGGCATTGACCATTCTGTTGCTGAAGTCATATTTTCTGCAATCGAGTTTAGAGCGGTTTACCTTAAGTTTGTATCTATTGTATGCTCCTGTTGAAGCTGAAGTAGTTATTGACAGGTAGGACATTATAGTAGATAATTTTATGTACTATGCTTAGGTCAGACCGAAGGTGGCATAGTTCTAAGTTATCTAAGCCCAAAATTTAACATCTGGTGGCATAAGGTATTCTATTGCGAGCAGAGGACTGGAAGACTCTTCTGGTGAAATATCTCTGAACTCTCTCAATTGTATTAATGTCCGATATGCAGTGCAGGTTCCAGACAGATGAGCTGTATTCAAATGTTTTGTAAGCTCTAGTTCCATGATGGCGAACCTATGGCATGTGTGCCACAGGTGGCATGCGGAGCCATATCTCTGGTCACACGAGTGTTGCCCTAGCTCAGCTCCAGCGTGCATGCGCGCACCGGCCAGCTGATTTTCGGCCCCACCAGAAGTCAGGAAACAGGCCGTTTGCGGCCTCCAGAGGGCTTCCAGGGGTTGGGGAAGGCCATTTTTGCCAGAAAGTCTGGGAGGGCAAAAAACGGGCCTACCGGCCCACCTTGCCATTATGTGCCAAAAGTGGGGGAGTGTGGGGGGGTCGCATGCACATGCACGGGTGGTTACACATGCATGCACAGGCAGTGGGACACATTGAATTATGGGTGTGGGTACGTGCCTGCGTGACCCCCCCCACTTCCCCCGCTTTTGGCATGTGATGACAAAAAGGTTAGTCGTCACTGCTCTAATTAGTAGTACAATATTACCAGTGTACATGAAGTGTATATGAAAGAGAAAACTTACACCTCATTTTTAAAAGTATATTAGTTTTGCCCCATTTTACACTCTTTCAGTTGTTAAGTGAATCATTGCAATTTATAAGCTAGTAACATGGTTGTTAAATGAACCTGGCTTCCCCATTGAGTTTGCTTGTTGCAAAAGGTGATCACATGACTCTGGAACACAGTCATAAATATGGGTCAGTTGCCAAGCATCTGAATTTTAATCACATGATCATGGGGATCCTACAAAGGTTATAAGTGTGGAAAATCACATGTTTCAGTGCCGTTGTAACTTTGAACCGCCACTAAATGAACTGTTGTAAGTTGAAGACATTACATGATCGAACATTATTTGATGTATATTTGATATTTGAACATTATTTGATCTACATTACATGACTGAACATTATTTGGCTACTGCCTAGGTTTGTTTGTGGGCATGAAAATACTTTGGAATTTCTTATTAGACAAAACCAGTGAACTGTTTCTTATAGTTAAGGTTCCTACTATAAAGGCAGCTTGACCTATGGACCTTTGACCCAGTAAAACAATAACAATAGCATTCCACAGATTAATCTATTTAGTCTCCCAACGTCTGGCATCTCAACAAGCCCAAATTACTTACTCCAACTGTCTTCAGTATAGCATTCAAATGATTACTCTGTACAATCCCAGAGGTATTCATTACAGATAAAATTGCTCTTTCTACCTTGCATACAAGCTGGATTTTCAATGGGAAATGAAAGGCTGCCTGGAAAATAGGACACCTAATTAAGTTAAACTACTCTAGCATTTGGCTTGACATCTTCATTACTCAAAATTAAAAAGATGCTTCACTCGAGCACACAGATTACTATTGTTTATGTTGTTGTCTTAAATTGGCGTCTCACACAGCAGCCTGTTTTCCAGAATTATATCTTTTAATAGTTCACATATTTCTTGCAGTTTATAAAAATGTCTGAAGAATCAGGAAAGCTACTTATAATAGTCCTTACATATAATACGTACAAGTGGTCTAATGGCTCAAGGCAAAATTGTTTAAATGGCTTTCTGGACTTGCATGCAGAAGGTTCAGTTTGTAACTGTATTTATTAAATTACACCATTTTTATAAAGCTCACCACAATGTAATAGAATAAATTGCATTGTAATTGTTCCAAAGCTAAACCACACCTTCTGTGGTAGATTTGGGCTGCATAGTTTCCCAAAGATTTGAAAATCTAGGGTTTGGTTTTTGCTTTTAGCTTATTTTAAATACTGATCCTTTAAAAAATCCTTCCAGCAGAGTTACAGATTTTTTTTTGTATCCCAGGTGACACCATATTCATTGCTATATTTGTATCTACCGTATATTTGTATCTACTGTATATAGCTGAAATCTCTGGGGGAAAGTAGTTGATATGAAGTCAATCTGTGATTTAAAGTGTCCTCATTTAATATTAGTTTTGCATCTTTTAATGTTGTCTATATTGAATTATTTATAGGAATTGTGTCGTTTAGAATGAAATTACTCAAAAGACTTTTGATTTTGTGCTGCAATCTGCTGTTTTTAAGACGACACTGTAGCCAACTTTTTTGTCTCTAAGTGATCAGTCCATATACATAGCATACTGCTTTGGGATTCGGCATCAACGATAATGTAGATAAAATCTTGTGTTTCACATGGTATTTATTGGCAGTGCCCAGAGCCCATTGTGGCTCTGTTGGAAGAGGAGCTGTGTACTGTCCATTCCCATGGAAAGTAAACCTCACCTTTCCTTGTCACAATATTGTGTTTTCTGCACACTGCTGAAGTGAGTATCTAATGTACACTAGGAGTGCAAGCATGCTTATGACATCAAGACAAATACAGATAACACAGAATTAAACAAAAGGAACATTTGCTGATACAGTTCTGTATTGCACTCTGTTTAAGGCTTTCTCAATGAATTTGTCCTGTCAAAGCTAATATTTAAAACAAATTTACTGTTAATTTACACATTGACCACATGAGTCTAAATGATTATTTACTTATACAATTTATATAGACACCCATCTCACAGTGACTTTGAATGACACACAAAAATTTAAAACCAAAGGCAGTGTAAACAATTGTAAACAAGAAAAATAAAGCAAACAATAATAGTTTGTGTCTCAAAAATATCTGTGTTCGAAGAATCCATAAATTCAACATAAGAAAATCCAAAAGGAGAGAGTAGTTCAACTAGAGTGCAAGTATAAAACACTTTAATTTAAGTAACCATTATGCAATACTGGTGTGTTTTAATGGCTTGATGTTTATGCCACAGTCTCCAGAATCTCCATTCTCTATCAACTTCTTCTAATCCATGATTAACCAGTCAGATGGATTACTCATTAGAAGGGTTGGTCTTACAATACATTTGCAACTCCCTAGGTGCCTCTCAGTTAATCCTGCTTTGTTATTTCTCTAGTTTAAATATCTAAATTGGACTTGTCTGTGGTGGTTCCTTGTGCTGATAAAACAGTGTTTAAATCAATATGTTCCTGAAATTTGCTGTAGTAAACCAGTAGGAGTGGGTAGGACTTTTCAAGGAGGTCAACCACTTTGGAGAATGACTTTGTTTGCCATTAACTTCTTTGATACAAGCCAATATGATAGGCATTAATTATAAAACACATGAAAAATGGTTGCAGGAATTGGGTATGTCTAGTTTAATGAAAAAAGGACTAGGAGGGATATGATAGCAGTGTTCCAATATATAAGGGTCTGTCACAAAGAAGGGGGAAGGCGTCAACCTATTTTCCAAAGCACCTGAAAGCTGGACAAAAATCAATGGGTGGAAACTAATCAAGGAGAGAACTAAGGAGAGGTTTCCTGACACAAATTTCCTGACAGTGTGAACAATTAATCAGTGGAACGACTTGCCTCCAGAAGTTGTGGGTGCTCCAACAGTGGAGGATTTTAAAAAGAAATTGGACAACCATTTTTCTGAAATGGTATAGGGTCTCCTGCTTGAGCAAGGGGTTGGACTAAAAGAACTCTAAGGTCCCTTATTCTGTTAATCTATTAATCATGCCATCGGGTACATATGTAATTGACTGATAGCTCTTGTGCAAAGTCAATTTTGTTTGTGCTGCTTATCCATTATATAACATTGTAGAAATATTAATTACAAGTTGCCCTCTTATCCATGATACAGTGAGAGCATAACTTAATATTTTGCTCAAAATATTATACACTCATAATACTTGAAATCATGACTCATTGAAAGCATGATTCAATGCAGTTTTCTTCTCAGCTATCATTTGTATGTGACAAGAGCAAAATAGAATAGGAAATGAGAGGATCTAAGCCAGGGGTGTTACACTAAATTTCATTGAAGGCCAGATCAGGGTTGTGTTTCAACCTTGGGGTAAGGTGGGCGTGGCCAGGGTAGGCATAGCCAGCTCGACATAATTTATGTTGGGGGCGCCTGTGGTGGCCAGAGCGCTCTGCCAGAGAAAACAGGTTCGCGAGCTCCGTTTTCAGCTGCAATGGCCTACTGCAACCCTCTTCCAATAAAAACGGAGCTCGGGAGGGCCATGGGGGTCCGTTTTCACTGGCAGAGGTACTACAGGCCAGTCCTTCACTGTTTCCAGGTGGCCCCACAGGCCAGATCTAAGTACACCGTGGGCCGAATCTGGCCCCCAGGCCTTGAGTTTGAAACCCTTATCTAAGCAAATAGCAAATGTTCCTGAGCATTAGAAGGTACACTACTGTGGCATGCTCCAGTAAACATGCAGAAAAAACCAGAACTTCTACTTAGCTGCCACACCAACACTGCTAACGCTGTAAAATATATAGTTCTGCTGAAATGAAGTACTTGCCAAATGTTTGTTAAAGAACAAATACTTAACAAAAATGAACATAATTTACTCTAAAAATTGGGGAAAGGGGAAAAAGAAAATTCAAACTAATTTTCTAGAAATGTTCATTTGTCTTGTTGACATCCAGCATGGTGCTGTTGGTTCACTATTATTTAGAAAATTATCACTCCAGTTCTGTCAGTCATTCACCATCTGCTTAATTAATATTGTCAGCCAGCAGGAAATTGAAAACAGAGAAATCAACATTTAGGTGGAATATCTTTATATTAGTTTGCATAAAATATTTGTACTTGGTGTGTAATATGTAAAGGCACAATATAACTCGTTTGAACAATGTATGCACTTCTTTGCATACAATCTATTTTGCCCTCATTATATCTTCAACTGTTTTATCTTAACTTGCATTTAAAAAGGAATGTAGACCTGGCTCTGGGATTGAGGGGGGAATGAGTGAACCATTTAAGCAGGACTTTAAAAAGTTATTCAGTCCTGAAAAAAGGGCAGTGTAAGGAAGAAAATCAAAATAACCCTACGTTGATTTTATTTGATATAAGATGGAGTAGAGAGAAACTTGGACAGGCTTTCAAGTATCTGTTATTCTTCTTAACAACAATAAAGAGCAATCCTTGGAATGGCTACTGTGTCTGTGGAGTTGCCTATTTTGAAGGGCTAACATCGATCCTGAATGCCTCTGCAGTGTCCCATCAGAGAGACATCCAAACTAACCCTCTAGACCTAAAATTTGGTGATAGAAATTTGAGGCAACTCACTGTCTCTAGAACAAGTTTTTGAGGCATTGTTACAGCATCATCAATACAGATTGATTGATTGGTTGGTTAATTAATTGATTATGCCATTTTTTACTCCTAGCAACCACATAGATAGATTTTCTCTATGATGATCTATCCCTAACATATTTTTTCAGGTCTCCTGATGGTGCCTTCATGGCTACTGTAACTTAGTCCATCCACTTTGCTGCTGGTCGTTCTCTTCTTCTCTTTCTTTCCAGTTTTGCTTGCAATAGAGCCTTTTCCAAAGAGCTAGGATTTTGCATAATATATCCATAATAGAGCAATTTGAGCTTGATCATTTGTGCCATGAATGAGAAGTCTGGGCTGATTTGTTTGATGATGCATCAGTAACAGATGGATATACAAATAACAAACTACACCATGCCATGATGCAGCACAATAATTTGGATAAGCCTTACCTCAGCTGAAAGCAGTTCCACAAGTTATTACACAGCTGGCATTGCTCTATTGTCCAGAAAGTCTACTGGTGAAATTTGGGGATGGGTATCTCAAGATCAATTCTTGACTTTCATAATGTAGTATGAATCATTTATGGTTCTATTCCAGTGATATTTCCTATAGATTGGCCCAAGGCTACATTTGTCCTTAGTCTGCCTAAAAAGCAGACAAATAGCTCATGCTGCTCATTGAGGGCAATAATGGATTATTAGAAATTACCAGAATTTTTTGCAAAGTTTTAGAGATGCTTTTTAGCCAGGAAAACACCAGCAAATTAGGTGAAGTAAGAACATTGTTGAGTTTGTGAGTATATACAGTAGTGGATTCCCAGTTGTATGCCAGAGATGAGCATTGGCATGATCATGCCCTAATGGGTGGGGAATTTGTGATGGGTGGGAGCATGTTTGGGGATTGTTATGTGTGTTGGACCTGATATTTGTGTGTTAAGTGAATTTCGTTGTATGGGTATACTGTGTATACACGTACAATGACAATAAAGTAGTTGTTGTCCCATTTTGGGAAGAACTTTTAATGATTTTTTGTAAAATTTTGGGAAGAACTTTTAATGATTTGTGGTAAAAAAAATTAAATAAAGACTTGTTGCATTTATCTATCATGTCTCTTTTTCAAGCAATCTTAGGCTACCATAGCCTCTACTGATCCTCATTTTCAGGAAAGACATGCCACTCAGTTCCTCTTAAGAAAATAGTTAGATTTGGCCAAGGCCAAAGATTCTGATTAGATAAGTTGACACTTCCAATAAATTGGGGATGGAGATAAGTATTCACTATTAAGATTGTTCTTATTAACATAAATCAGAAATGCTGTATTTTCATATAACACATTTTGTATCGAAGACTAATTTTCACTGGATATAGCAAATTGAATTTATTCTTTTATGCACTATAGAACAACACTTAAGAACAAGATTTTCTCCACTTGTATTGTTTCTGCTCTTGAGTGGCAATGAGTGTTAGGAGGCCTTTTTGATCTAATATTAATTTTATAAATTGCATTCCACTTCTCTAGCTCCTATTCAATCCCATGAAGGCTCTTAGAAAATTGTAATGAAGCCTTAAATTTAGCCACTGAGGTGGAGAGAATTCTACTTAATGGAAGCAGTGAAAATATTAAAGCTTTTAAACCTTCAAGAAAACTATTTTCTCATTCATTGCCTTAATACAATAGATAGGTACTTTAAAGTGTGTAAAGAACTATTTCCTAACATTATGCCAGGCATAAACTTCATTTTGTTTGTAAACTTTATATTGCTTACAGTGTTTGAAAAAGTATTTTGTCACTTTGAAATAGTAATGGATTTCTTTGCTTTTCATGGTAGTTTAATTAAAACTTTTCTTTCATCTTTCCACAGTCTTTTCCTGGTCCAAGCCTTGAAAGTGAAGATTTTAACATACCTCCCATCACTCCACCTTCATTACCTGACAATTCACTAGTGCATTTGAATGACCCAGAATCTGGTTACCCTTCACTGTGTCACCCCATCAACCATAATGGCCTACTTCCATTCCACCCACAAAATATGGATCTACCTGAAATCACAGTCTCTAATATGCTTGGCCAAGATGGAACGATGCTTTCAAATTCTTTGTCTGTGGTAAGCTTATTAATTGCATATGTGTTTGTGTGTATGCATATATGTATGCATGTATGTATGTATCTAAGAAAGATTTTTGAAACATGTTTTTCAAAACAAACATGCTATTTGTAATTTGGTAAGAAACTTACTTTAAATTATACCTAATATAAGAGATTTGGGGATTGAAAAAATTATTACCCTCCTTCCCGAATCATTAAAGATACTTCTAATTTATATATATATATAACATTATATAGAGATTAACTATATTTAATATGTCATTTTAAATACCCTTAAATGTAACTAAATTAAGTTTAGAACCTATTGTGGTCCTATCCACTTTCTGGAGAACAGTCTTTGGCATGCCGCTCAAAGACCAGAATGTATATGCCAGTGTTTTCCAGATTGTGTAATATTTGACATGCTTGGAAGGAGGAAAATAATCTATAAGGCTGAAATCAGAGAAGAATTGAATTTATAATAAAACCATGCATGATTAGGTAAAGAGTTCTGATTGCATTGCTAGTTTCAACTAAAACTAATGAACTTTGTTATTGTTGTTGAATACAGCATGCAGTATTGCAATCTTGTTTCAAGCTTTTTTAGCATTAAATAGTATATTTATTCTATGGGGAAAGATTTGCAGATAGTATTCTTCTTTTTATTTCTTTTTCTGCATGTATGCTTAATTTCCATGGTTACTGAATTGTTAGAAAATTATTAAGGATCAATAGCCCTTTGAATCATGAAAACTAGAATATTTCACTGAAAACTATATCTTAACAAGGATAATGGCCCAACCTTGTTAGCCTTTCACAAGGCATTGAAGATTTTGCTGTTCCTGCAGGCATTTTCATAGGGGTGGGAAGAATGAGTTCTGCCACTATGGGTTATTAATAGTTAATAATACTTTATCCTTGGATGTGGAAGGATTATATTTGGGGAAGGGTGTTTGTTTTTAATCTTCTAAACCACCCAGAATCATTTGTGTGAGATGGGTTACTATATAACCGTGATGGCGAACCTATGGCACATGTGACACAGGTGGCATGCAGTGCCCTCTCTGTGGGCACGTGAGCCGTCACACCAGTTTAGCTCCGCTGCATATGCGTGCGCGCCTCCTTAGGCCAGCTGGTCATCAGGTCTCTGCTGCACACGCAGAGGGTGCGCACGCATGCATGTGGGGTGCATGCAGGGGGCACCCAGGCACGGGGCGTGCAGGGTGTGCATGTGGAATTGCTGGGGGTGGGGGGCTTGCATGGGGGCCGTGCACACATTGCATTGCATTGCATTCGGCCGAAGAGGTTGTAGGAAAAAAAAATGCCTTTAAAAGCCTGAGCTGAGTTGCCTGATCGTCAGAGGCTCCTAAAAGCATTTTCTTCTGTAATGTCTTAAGATTGTAGAAAAAATGCTTTTAAAAGTTTTTTTTAAAAAAAAGTTGGCCATGCCCACCCAGTCACATTACCCCCCAAGCCATGTCCACAAAATAAGCCACGCCCACAGAACCAGTAGTAAAAAAAATGTAGAACCCATCCCTGATCCCCATGATTATGTGATAAAAATTCAGATGCTTGACAACTGGTTCATATTTATGACTGTTGCTGTGTCCCAAGGACACATGATCACCTTTTGCGACCTTGGGGAAAAGCAAAGTCAACAGGGAAGCCAGATTCGCTTAACACCGTGTTACTAATTTATCAACTGAAATGATTCACTTAACAGCTGTGGCAAGAAAAGTCAGGAAATAGGGCAAAACTCACTTAACAAATGTCTCACTTAACAACAAATTTTGGGCTCAATTGTGGTTGTAAGTTGAGGATTTATAGTCGGATAACTTTCAAGATACTTTGGGGATTTTAATAAAAAAACTGGAAGAAAAATATTGATAACTTAAAAGAAGAAAGAAAATACACTGCAAGATTATTCATGGTTTATTTAGGTTCAAGTCATTTGCTTCTTTTAAGTGCTTTTTTAAAAAAAATAGTAGAGCCTAGCTTTTGAATAAATTAAAACTTTTAGTATTATATTTAATTTTTAATCTATGAGGAAAGGTGAACAGATCTTACAGTATTATTTTACATTGATTTTACAGTTCACATTTTAAAAAGCATGTCTTTCTATAATTTTGAAAGGAAATAATCTTTGAAAATCATTTTGGCTGATATCTGAAAACATCAGCTGCTATTTAATTTAAAATGTACTATTCATGCAAGACTATGATATTTCACAATATTAGAAGTATGAATCATGCCTTTTTCTCATTATAACTCTACCAGCCACATGTAATAAAACATTTGGCTCACATATGCCCCATGAATTTATAGCTATAGTTGGAAGGCTTCCCTGGAATCATACTGCTAGGTTAGGTAGTGAATAGGTAATAGAAATGAAAGATAATGGAAACAAAATGTAAGGTTATTAGGGAAAAAAAATCAAATATGTAACAGGAAAAGAAGGAGGTACACTTGATTTTGTAATAATACTCATGAAAAGGTTTTGGAATTATGATTGTTCAGAAACTGAATATTAATCATAAGTGTGTCAAGATATCAAAGAAGGTAAATGCAATTTTAAGCTTCATCAATAAATGTAGCTTGTGAATTCTGTATTGGCTAGACCTATATCAAAATTTTTGTCCAGGTCTAGGTAACACATTTTAAGACTAATCACCAAACAATTGGGAGAGATGGAAAGAGGGCAACAAGGATGATAAAGAGAATAAATCTTAGGAGAAGGCACTGCAGAAATTTTGGAAAAGATAGGTAGCAGATATGATAGCATTATTTAAGACCTGCTATTGTCCAAGAATGCAGGACATGGAATAGTGGTTTAAAGGAAAAGGAAGGGAAAATTTTTATTTGAATTTCTGCCCTGAGCAAAGTATTAGATTGTGTCCTCAGTTCTGTTGTTAAGTAAGACAGTTGTTGAGTTTTGCCCCATATTACAAACTTTCCTGCCACAGTTGTTAAGTAATCACCGCAATTATTAAGTTAGTAACACAGTTGTTAAGTGAATCTGACTTTGCTTGTCAGAAAATTGCAAAAGAGTGAAACAGGACTCCAAGAAACTGCAATTATCATAAATATAAGTTAGTTGGCAAGCATTTGAATTTTGATCATGTTACCACAGGAAAGCTACAACTATCGTTAAGTGTGAAAAATGGTCAGATGTCACTTTTTAAAGTGCTGTTGTAACTTCAAACAATCACTAAATGAACTGTCATAAATTGAGGACTATCTGCATGTAATTGCTATCCTTGATCTGTCTGAATCCAGAGAAATATTTTTTCATTCTTCATAGTGGTGGAAACAGTATCCAGGAATGGGTTGTCCTTGTCTGTTCAGTTGATTGGACTGAGTCTGTCAAAGTTGTTAAGCCATGTCTTTGTTGCTAAGGCTTCCCAGCTTTTGACTCAGTCCTTCAGCCTGAGTCAGAAGTGACAAAAGGTTTCTCTTCTGAATAGTATTATTCCTGGATACTTCTTCACTTCTAAATTGACATTATCTGCACCTTTTTTCTAAGGAAAAGACAATTGTGAGTTCAGCAGCAGACTCCCATTGGTGGTAGAGTCGCTGCAAACATCCCAACGGCGTGGGCTTCAGCTCCAACCGTTCAAGGGCCATCTCTGCTGTCAGGCTAGTGACAGTCTTCTGTCAGTTAGCCATTCTGCTGTCTGTTGAGCTGCAAGCACTCCAGACACGTTGTGGAGTCAAGCACTCCCATTTCTTTACAGCTGAGATAGCCGGGCCATGGAGCTTCGTGCTCTCAGTGGTCAGCGGGAAAGAGCAGTGTGTGGAGGTTCACGCTCCCCAGACAAGTCGGGCGGCCATTTTCAAATCTGAAACTTTGCCGCACTGCCCGACACTTCAAAGGAAGCTTGGTGGTAGAGTTTCGTGCTCCACTTTGTTTGCCAGCCTGCATCTCTGCCAGTTACCCAATACCCACCCACCCCACCCCCCGCATTAGACAACGGCTGCTTTGGGAGTATTTTTTTGTGATCGGTCAGCCGTTTGTCTTGTAAGGAGCCTCACGCTCTGCAGACTGCCACACCATCGCTGACAGGAGCTTCGCGCTCCGGAATTGCCTGCAGTGGCTGGGAAGAGCATTGGGGATTCAGAGCAAGCTGTTGTGGCCATTGTCACCGCCAACAGGAGTTTTTGAGCTCCACTGATGGTTGTGCCCCACTGCTTAGCAAGCCAGAAAGTTTGACACCACAGCCCCAGCCCTAATGCCCAAAGCCTTGCAAAAAACAAAGAAAGGCGGGAAAAGCGTGGCAGCCAATATGGCTGACTCGGAGGCAGTTGACAACTGCCTTGAAACAACCCTGACTGGAGCCATAGCTGGCAGAGCCCTTGCTCATAAGTTCAAAGCACACAGCAAGGATCCCAGCCACATCCAAACCTCCAAAGCATCTCAAAGAGATGAGAGGCACAGAGATCAGGCCTTCAAAAGATCTGTGCCGGGCCAATAAAGAAAAGATCTCTGCCTTGGATAGACACAGTTAGCCCTGTGACTCTAGCAGACAGCAATTCCAAGAACTGTTACCAGAGGGAGCTCCAGACCAAATCTCTATTAGAAGCTTTTCTCTGCCTATTTCCAATGCAGAGCTATGGGGCTCTGCATCAGATGGGCATAACTTAGCAAAAGGAATTGAACAGCCCAGTAAAAGTTCCCGACCGGCCCCCTTGGCCACATTTACTCTGACAATCGCAGGGATGTGACAGGAGTTAAACAGGGAACCTTCCTTGCCTGATAATATCCAGGACATTATCGCTGAAGCCATCAAAAGAGGCATTGCTGAGGACTACCAGCAGTCCAGACAGACATATTCCGAGGTCTCTGCCTTTTCTACCACTCGCATAGACCCTGAACAGGAGGAGTTTCTTCCATTTCAAGACCCTCGTTCCCCTGCTTCCTTCTCATGAAAGTCTTCCATTGATTTCTGTGGAAGTAGAGCAAAAAGAGTTAGACCTGTCAGACGATGACAGTCTCCTACCTGAACAGCCCGCATTTAGGGGGCTATTTTCTCTGAGTATTTTTAAATCCTTTCTTTTCAAAGTGACCAACGTGGCCTACCTAGGGTTGCCATCTGAAGGGCCAGAAACTCCAGCTATCCAAGAATGCGCTGATCTAATTTTGTCAGAGCCTGGCAAGATGACAGAAACCATCCCTTCGGCTCTCCTATTTGTGGATGTTGTCTAACAACAGTGGACGTCTCCAGGAACGGCCACAATTCCTTCTTCGACCAATAAGTGATTTTTTAATGTCGGTCCTGAATTGGCTAAGGTGCTCCAAACACCATCTGTGGATGCACCTGTGGCCGCCTTGATGTCATCCTCCTGGAGAAATGGAGGAGGGTCTCAGACCAGAGGACAGGTGGTCGGATCAGTAACTACAGAGGGCTCACCAAGGGGCCGCCTGGGCAATCTGCTCAGCCACTACTGCATCCTTCCTTTAACAGAGCCACTCTTCTCTGGTTCTGCCAGCTTCAAGAAAAGATCCTGGCATCAGATGTACGGATGCAGCAAGATCTCAACAAGATCGTGGCAGTGGTGCAGTTTTCAGCTGATGCAACCCTAAACTTGGCCCGTTTTGCATCCAAGGCCATGGCCTCTTCTGTGGCTGCCTGACGCTTTCTCTGGCTGAGGCAATGGCAGGCTGATGCTCGCCACAAATGGCACCTTTCCTCTGGCCCCTTTACAAGGGAAAAATTATTTGGGGAGGCACTGGAACCCTTGCTAGTAGAAGTAAGGGACAAGCGCAAGGTTCTACCATCTTCTCAGCACCAGAGCGAATTTCGTTCCTCTCCCCTCTTCTGTTGTCCACCTTTTCAGGGATCCAACTTTGGAGCCGGGCCTTCCCGATCGCAGGGATTTTTCAGCCCGAGGCAAAGAGGTTAACAGGACAGACCAGCTAGAGGTAGACCCTTTCAGACCAAACAGCCCTTTTGAGGGGGAGGAAGTCATTCATTCCACCCCCACAAGTAACTGCACATCCATCCCTCCCATTGGGGGTCATCTGGCCATCTTTGCCAACCGATAGAAGGAAATTATATCAGATGCCTGGGTCAGGGAGACTGTAAGATCTGGCCTCTACCTAGAATTCTTCTCTCCCCCCCCCCCGAGGTTTTTTATATGCTGCCCAGTGTAGAGAGAGACGCTACTAAATGAGTCCTCATGGATTCGGTCATCAAACACATACTGGACATTCAGCCTATCCAGAGGGTGCCTGAAGACCAACTAGGGCAGGGGTTCTATTCCATTATTTTTGTTGTTCCCAAGGCTTCAGGTGTGTGGAGACCTATTCTGGACCTCAAAAATTTGAACCGCTATCTTATCTATAAACAATTCAAAATGCAGTCACTTTAATCGATTCTTGCTGTCGTACAGGAGGGCGACTTCCTCACCTCAATTGACTTAACAGAGACATACCTGCATATTCCGATTCTACCTTTGCATTGGAAATACCTTAGATTTTACTATGCAGGTGCCCACTATTAATATAGGGCATTGCCCTTTAGCCTTTCTTCAGCACCTCGGGCATTTTCCAAAGTCTTAGCCACCTTTGTGGCTCATCTCAGGGCCATACACGTACATGTCCAATGTTATCTGGATGACATTTTAATCCAGTTCTCCTCTATCCAACAGTCCAAGGAGGACCTCCAGGTAACTATTCAAACACTTAGACACTACAGGTTTCCTATTAATATGGAGAAGAGTCATTTAACTCGGTCAACCTGCCTGCTCCATCCTGGAGTGGTTATAGATTCCATTGAAGGTAGAGTGTATTTGTCCCAGGAGTGACAAGGCAGTCTCAGGGACCTAGCACGTAGCATCCAAAGAGAGCGCAAAGTGCCTTTAGTCCTGCTCTCAAAAGCTCCTGGGCAAGATGGTGTCCAGCATTTCCATCACACCATGGGCACACCTACATGCCAGAGACCTTCAGTGGTTTCTTTTACCTTTCTAGAGGGAAGGCAGAAGCAGTTCGCCAATCACGGTCCAGGTTCCCAAGGAGGTCCTTTGCTCCCTCAGCTGGTGGAGATCACTGGCCATCTCGAAGGGGTGCCTTTTCCATGAATCCCAATGCCTGGTTGTGACTATAGACACCAGCCTCTTCAGCTGGGGGGCGCATTTCCAATCTCAAGTAGCCCAGGGCAGGTGAAGCCACCTGGATCTAAAGCAGAAGATCAACTGGCTGGAACTGCGGGCTGTCTATCTGGTCCTCGTTCATTTCCAACAGTCGGTCTTGGACAGGCACATTCTGCTGCTGACTGACAATGTGGCCACAAAGGCGCACATAAACCGTCAGGGGGGCACCAAATCCAAATCTCTAATGTTGGAGGCCAGGTGGCTGGGTCTTTGGGCAGAACGGCATCTATGATTTATAACAGCAGAGCACATCTCTGGGGTGTCCAATATGCAGGCGGACTGGCTCAGCCAAACAGTCATCGATCATGCGGAGTGGTGCCTGCACCCATCCCTCTTCCAGGAACTGATGGACTATTTTGGCATCCCAGAAGTGGACTTTTTTGCTACCCCCGAGAATTCACAGCTCCTGAGATTCTATTCCAGATTCCCAACTCAAGGGGCAGAGGGAGTCAATGGTCTCCACAGCCCATGGCCATCAGGGCTCTTTTACACCTTCCCTCCTCTTCCCCTTCTTCCAAGAGTCATTCAGAAGGTTCTAGAGGAGAGGGCGGAGGTCCTGCTTCTGGCTCCACATTAGCCCAGGAGGTTTTGGTTCACCAATCTGATGACCCTTTCAGTGACCCCACCCTGGAGGATCCCTCAGACCATGGTGTCGCTCAGCCAGGGGGCATTGATGGCTCTAACTGACCACCTGGCGCTTGAGTGGCATGCTCTGAGGGAGGGACAATTTTTCCTCCAGGGTCATCAGGACTATTCAGGCCTCTCGATGACCTTCCACCAAGCATATCTACTCTGCCACTTGGAGGACCTTTTGTAGCTGGTGTAGCAAGATCCTGGACTTTCTTCAGGATGGACTAGATAATGGGCTATTGCCCAACATCATCCGGAGAAAGGTGACAGCTCTGTCCTCAGTACTAACTTGTGGATCTTTAGAGTCACTCTCTCAGCATCCCACTATCCAGCGATTTATTAGGGGAGCAACTAATCTATGTCCCCCAGTAGTACACAGGTACACTTCCTGGGACCTGTCTAAGGTACTGAGATCCCTCATTGGGGCCCCATATGAACCTTTACAATCTGCCAGCCTCCGGCTCATATCCTGTAAGGTGGTTTTCTTGGTGGCTATTACATCAGCCAGGCAGATTTCTGACCTAGCTGCTCTATCAGTAAGGAGTGATCTGTGCATGTTTCACACGGATCGTGTAGTTCTGCAGTTGGACCCTTCATTTATACCCAAGGTAAACACTACGTTCCACAGGGCGCAGAAGCTGATATTACCTAGCTTCTGCCCTAACCCAGTCCACCCCTTAGAAAAACGCTGGCACAGCTTGGATGTGAGGAGGGGTATTCGCATCTACCTTAAGCGAACTGCCAATCTGAGGAAGATGGAGTCACTGTTTATTTCTCTCCAGCCAGCTTCCCTAGGTAGCAGAGTCACACTTTCTACTATTAGTCAGTGGCTTCATTTACCATTGTCAAGGCATACGAGCGGCAGTCCCTGTCTAGACCCACATGAGTGACGGCACACTCAACCCAAAGCATGGTTATGACAGCGACGTGGGCCACGCAGGCCTCTCTGGAGATCTGCCGGGCGGCCACTTGGACTTCACCTTGTTATTTATTAAACATTATAAATTGGACATATTTGCCTCGGCGGAGGCAGCATTTGAGGTTCTTAAATGGGTCCATAAGGAAGATGAGACCTCTGCCCAGACTGTAGCCCACCCGTAACACAAGGGACAATCAGCTTTGGTATGTCCCATTCCTGGATGCTGTCTCCACCACTATGGAGAAGGGGCATTGGTCTTACCTGATACACTCCTTCTCGTTAGGTGGAGGCAGCATCCAGCCCCACCCTTTAGCTGTCTGGTCATCGACCACCATGAAGGACTTGCAATACTGACACTTAGAGTCTGTCACTTCATATTTGTCAAAAGCTGGGAAGCCCTAGCAACAAAGGTGTGGCTTAACAACTTTTACAGACTCAGTCCAATCAGCTGAACAGACGAGGACAACCCATTCCTGGATGCTGTCTCCACCCAACAAGAAGGAGCGTATTAGGTAAAACCAATGCCTCTTTTCCTTTTTCCATCTTTTCTTCTTATCCTGGGTATGTGGCACGGAAGCAATAACCAGACTAACAAATAAGACATTGTGTGGTGTAGCATATTGAAAGTAACTCAAGCTGCAACATACAAAGATATCTTTCTCTTTGTGCTGATTATGATGAGACTTGATTGCAATATTTGCAAGGCCATAGAGAGATGTGATGAAATCTGAAAGGTATAACCTCCTTGTTTTAAGAAAGTGCTGTTACCTCAGGGAAAGAAAAAAAGCAAAACACAAGACAGCAGTGTAATCTGGATAGAAACAAATGTAAATACAATTTAAGGTTCACTCAACCAATGTAAACTTTCTAAATGATAAGAAGCAATTATACCATTCTCTTTTCCTTTCATCACACATTACCTGTTCTGGGCCTCAGAGTTTAAGAAAGATCCTCAGAAACTGAATCGGGTTAAGAAAATGGTAGCAAGGATGAGTAGAGAAGTTGGTATTAAGTATTATTAAGACAGATTGAAAAATATTAATATATTTTTCATTAGACATGAAGACTACGGGAATTATATTTCAAGAAGGCATAAGAAGGTCAAGGCATGTCTTCTTTTGTTTCAGATTACATGACAGATTTCCAGATTACAGAAATAATGAATTTAAATTTCAAGAATAAAGATTTTGATTCCCTTTTAGAAAATGCTTCAAATTAATGAGAGCATTTTAACACTGAAGCCAGTTCTCAGAATGATGGATTTCTTTTAGTGAATGTGCTCAAGTGAACTCCAGACAGTAGGTCTGTGCAAAAATTTGAAACAAGTGGTTTGCAGTATATGCCAGTGTGGTTTTGGCATCTTTCTTGATGTGATAACTCTTTTGCAAGTTTTGCATGGCTACTTCACATATTTCCAGTTGTCTATGAGGCATACACAAATAATAGTTTCATTGGAGCCTTTAGCAAAGCAAAGTTGCCATGAAAGGACATGATTGTGGAAACAACTCGGAAACAATTTGAAGCAGCAATTTTAAAAGACATGACCACTTTGTATTTACTTACTTACTTACTTACTTACTTACTTAAAAAACACAATAAATATTGTACATTGCAAAACTCTTATTTCAAATGCTTTGCCCATCTTTATGAGGCAGCCATCTGTTGGAGTAATTTCTGCACTCAAGATGGATTTGGACTCAATGGCCCAAATAGTCCTCTTTGATTCTATAATTCTAGGAAGATGATCATCTGCTGAGGGGGACTCTGTATATCAGTAAACATTGACAATTTGTCTGATTGTGTTCCTGTTTCAGATTCCTCCTCCGAAACATATTAGCTGGACCAATTGTTGGCTACTCAATGCAAAACAGTTCATTATGCAATTATTCTGCCAGGCCATGCACTTTTTGGTAGTGTAAGACCTCAGATCACTGTCAGTGACTATCTGTTGGAATGTCAGTCCAAGAAAAATCAAATAGGGGAGCAACATATGTGGGTTAATTCCGTAAAAGAAAATATTGCATGGTCCTTGGTGCTCTCATGAGCTTGGTTGTTTTCTTGCAGATGTTTCATTACCCAAACAAGGTAATATCATCAATGCTAGATGTTATTCTGACCCTGATGATGTTACCTAGTTTGGGTAAAGAAATGTCTGCAACAGAAAATAATAATAATAATAATAATTAATAATAATTTTATTATTATTATTATTATTATTATTATTATTATTATTATTATTTATTATTTTATTTCTATACCGCCCTTCTCCCGAAGGACTCAGGGTGGTGTACAGCCTATTAAAAGCACAAGACAAACATCAATTAAAATAATTAAAAAATTTTAAATAATTTCGGCTCAGTTTAAAACCCCCAAAATTTAAAACACCCGATTTAAAATTATTACGTTGATAGCCCAGCCTGGCAGAACAACAACAACAACAACAATAATAATAATAATAATAATAATAATAATAATAATAATAATAATAATTTAATTTGTACCCCGCCCTTCTCCCAGAAGGGACTCAGGGCGGTGGACAGCCAGAATTAAAATACATACAATACAAAAATTAAGATAAATTAAAAAATATTAAATCGATCGGCCTCCCAATTTAAAACCCCAAGTCTATAAAATTCAAAATCCCAATTTAAAACTATTTAAGCTAGGCCGGCTTGCTGGAATAAGTAAGTCTTCAAGGCTTTGCGGAAGGTATGAAGGTCCGGGATCAGTCTTATTCCAGGAGGTAGCTCATTCCATAGGGCGGGTGCCCCCACAGAGAAGGCTCTCCCCCTGGGGGACGCCAGCCGACATTGCTTGACTGACGGCACCCTGAGGAGGCCCTCTCTGTGAGAGCGTATTGGCCGGTGGGAGGTTATCGGTAGCAGCAGGCGGTCTCATAAGTACCCTGGCCCTAAGCCATGGAGCGCTTTAAAGGTGAGAACCAATACCTTAAAGCGCACCCAGAAGACCAACGGGAGCCAATGCAGCTCGCGCAGGAGAGGCGTTACATGGGAGCGCCCTGTCGCTCCCATAATCACCTGCGCGGCCGCATTCTGAACCAGTTGGAGCCTCCGAGTGCTCCTCAAGGGGAGCCCCATGTAGAGAGTGTTGCAGTAGTCCAGGTGAGATGTAACAAGGGCATGAGTGACCGTGCATAAGGAGTCCCGATCCAGAAAGGGGCGCAACTGGCATATCAGGCGAACCTGATAAAAAGCCCTCCTGGCACGGCCGTCATGTGCTCTTCTAAAGACAGCTGTGTGTCCAGGAGGATGCCCAAGTTGCGAGCTCCCTCTGTAGGGGCCAATAACTCACCCCCAATAGCCAGCGATGGTACCAGCTGGCTATATCGGGACGCCAGTATCCACATATACTCGGTCTTGGAAGGGTTGAGTCGAAGCCTGTTCCTCCCCATCCAGACCTGCACGGCCTCCAGACACTGGGACATCACTTCGAGGGCATCATTGGGGTGGTCTGGGGTGGAAATGTACAGCTGAGTATCATCAGCGTACAGATGACATCGCACCCCAAAACCACGGATGATCTCACCCAGCGGCTTCACATAAATGTTGAACAGGAGCGGCGAGAGGACCGACCTTTGCGGCACCCCGCAACCAAGGCATCTCAAGGTCGACCTCTGCCCCCCTGCCAACACAGACTGCGACCGGTCAGAGAGATAGGAGGAGAACCACTGCAGCACGGTGCCTCCCACCCCCAATCCCCCCAACTGGCGCAGCATGATACCATGGTCGATGGTATCAAAAGCCGCTGAGAGATCTAACAGGACCAGAACAGAGGAACAGCCCCTGTCCCGGGCCCTCCAGAGATCATCCACCAATGCGACCAATGCCGTCTCTGTGCTGTACCCAGGCCTGAAGCCGGACTGGCACGGATCTAGATAGACGGTTTCATCCAGGTACTGTGGGAGCTGGCGCGCAACCACACTCTCAACAACCTTCACAATAAAGCGAAGGTTGGAGACCGGACGGTAGTTTGCCAAAACAGCCGGGTCCAGAGAAGGCTTCTTGAGGAGGGGCCTCACCACCGCCTCTTTCAAGGTGGGAGGCAAGAAACCCTCTCTCAAAGAAGCATTTATAATCCCCTGGAGCCAGCCTCGTGTTACCTCCCGGGTGGCCAGTACCAGCCAGGAGGGACACGGGTCCAATAAATATGTGGTTGCGTTTAACCTCCCCAGGATCCTGTCCACGTCCTCAGGAGTCACAGGGTCGAACTCGTCCCAGATAACATTCTCAAGACCAGCCTCAGTCATCCCGCCGGGATCTACCCAGTCAAAGTCCAAGCCTTCCCGAATCTGAGCGATTTTATCATGCAGACACTGTGCAAAATCCTCAGCCTGCCCTTGCAAGGGGTCCTCCCGCGCTCCCTGATGTAGGAGGGAGGGAGTCACCCTAAACAAGGCGGCTGGGCGATTATCTGCCGATGCAATAAGAGCGGAAAAGTAATTACACTTTGCCGCTTTTATCGCCACTAAATAAGTCTTAATATGAGACCTAATTAGTGTTCGGTCGGATTCAGAGCGACTAGCCCTCCAACTACTCTCTAGGCGTCTTTTCTGACACTTCATCTCCCTCAGCTCCTCGGAAAACCAAGGAGCCGGGCAGGCTCGGCGCCGGGTCAGAGGCCGCAAAGGCACGACTCGGTCCAAAGCACCAGCGGCCGCCCTATCCCAGGCGGCCACCAGGTCTTCAGTCGAGTCGTGAGCCAGAGTTTCAGGAACTGGCCTAAGCTCCCTCTGGAACCTATCAGGGTCCATCAGGCGCCTGGGGCGGAACCACCTAGTCGGTTCTGCCTCCCTGCGGTGGGGTGCAGCGGTCAAAAAGTCCAGCCTCAGGAGAGAATGGTCTGTCCATGACAGGGGTTCGATAACTATATCCCCTATATCCAGACCAGTCAGCCACTGACCAGAGACAAAAACCAAGTCCAGGGTCTTAAGGGTCTTAAGGGCACAGCGAAATACCCGGAGGTCGGAGATCTTACGCATTTCCGGGGGCAGTTCATTGCACAGGGCTGGGGCTCCCACCGAGAAGGCCCTCCCACTGGGTGTTGCCAGCCGACATAACTTGGCCGATGGCACCCTGAGGAGACCCTCTCTGTGGAGCAAACTGGCCGGTGGGAGACTATTGGTGGCAGAAGTCGGTCTCAAAGATACCCGGGTCCTATGCCATGGAGCGCTTTAAAGGTGGTGACCAACACCTTGAATCGCACCTGGAAGACCACTGGGAGCCAGTGCAGCTCGCGCAGGAGGGGTGTCACATGGGCACTTCAGGTTGTGCCCATAACAATCGTGCGGCTGCATTCTGGACCAATTGGAGCCTCCGAGTGCTCTTCAAGGGGAGTCCCATGTAGAGAGCATTACAGTAGTCCAACCGGGAGGTGACAAGGGCGTGAGTGACCATGCGCAGGGTGTCCCGATCCAGAAAGAGCTGCAACTGGCGAATCAGGCAAACCTGATAAAAGGCCCCCCTGGCCACGGCCATCATATGCTCTTCTAAAGACAGCCGTGCATCCAGGAGGACACCCAGATTGCGAGCCCTCTCTGTGAGGGGCAATGATTCTCCCCCAATAGTCAGCGATGGCACCAGCTGACTATATCGGGATGCTGGAAGCCACAGCCACTCGGTCTTGGAAGGGTTGAGTCTGAGCCTGTTCCTCCCCATCCAGACTGCACGGCCTCCAGGCAGCGAGACATCACATCAAGAGCATCATTGGGGTGGTCTGGGGTAGAAATGTACAGCTGAGTATCATCAGCGTACAGATGACATTTCACCCCAAAACCACGGATGATCTCACCCAGCGGCTTCAGAAAAACCAAGCCTTAAAGAGCATCAAGGTCCCATTATTTCAAACATATCCTTTATTGGAAAAAATATTGCTTCCTGAAACTATGTTTACGGTAACTTTTCTTTCCATATTGGTACAGTTACTCCAGAATTTTTGTTTTTTCTCTTCTTACTTTCATGATTTTTTTATGTAATTAAAAATTAGGAAATTGTCAAAATAAAAGGATAATTCATTGAAGCAATTTCTTTGCTCATATTTAAGCATTAGCCAATTAGTTATAGGCAATGAGATGTTTTGTGAAAGAGAACAAGCAAATGAGAAATGTACAATGTTGTCTCTGCTGGTTGTTAATAGGATGGCAGCCGCATCTCTATCCAGAATACCAACTATTCCTCAAAATCATACTTTTTCAGTTCTATTATTCCATTATAAAACTAAATTTATTCTGTGTAAAACTAACATTTTATTTTTTCTCAATTGATATGGCTGTCCATTTCAAATTCATGACTCTGGGTGGATAATAACAATTGAAAGCAGCATAAGTAACATAAACATTAACAACAAAAAGCATAATACTTAGCCAAATTAATAAACAAAATCACCAACAAGAAATTAACATAAACATTGCATGAATTCCGCCAGACATCCAAATCCCAGGTCCCATGACAAACCTATGTCTTTAAAAGTCTTCTGAAAAGCCAACATGGTTGGACCAATCTGATCCCTGGGGAAATTATTCTATGATAACACATTGCTTTATTCTATGTAAAACTGACATTTTATTCTGTCTTGAATCTGTCATCTATTACTCCTTTCCATTCTTTGCTCCAATTGAGAGCTTTGAGAAGCTAATCATCCCAAGACAATTCAATATAGCACCTGCTATATTGATTGTACTGAATTATATTGGCTGATTGTAGATTTTGAAAAAAATCTGTTTAGTGTCTGTGGATAATATCTACTCTATTTTGTACTACTCTAGTACATTCTCTGAATGATAGAATAGAACATATCACCGTAAACATGACATATTTTAGAAAATAGAAAGAATGTATTTTACTTCCTTTAAATACTGAAAAGTTTTTAATGTGATATCTAAAATAGAAAAAGAGACAGCAAAAATGATGGACTTATTACCCAAATGTTACTTTTAATAATAACAACAAAGGAAGGGAATAGAGAGGGGAGGATTATTATCAAATAAAGCATATATTAAAAGCATACTTTAAATTCTAAAACATAGTAAACAAATATTTTGAAAATAATCATAACTGGAAGTAATAGAATTAGATTATATTTTGCACCCAAGGCAGCTGCAGTATATTGGTATTCCTTTCTTTGTGACCACAATTAGGACTGGCAACTTTTATATATATATATATAAATTTAATTTTTAAAAAAAATCTAAGTAAATCATTTACTCCAATCTTCAAATGCCATGATGATCATCAAATGCATTTATTATATAGATATATAATCTACTATCTATCATAATTTTGGTCAATTGAGGCTTTCACATAGCAGTTTTTAGAAATATATATAAAAAAGAGCAGAACAGTTTATCAAGCAGAATACCTTTCCAGTGATAAGTATAGTCACATTTTGACATGTAAAGAACATCAGAGTATGTTGTTGTATCAGCATAGGATCTATAATCTGTTATCTAGAGACTTCCTTAAAATGTTCCCTATATACCCATCAACTTGGAGCTACATCTAATGTACTGACACATATTCAGGATTTTCCATCCTTGCTGGATGTAATTATAGTAAAGCTCTTTTTTTTTGCATTTCATGTTCAAGATTGATCTAGTTTTTAGGGGAA
>WNWU01000003.1:32073224-32113030 GCA_012654045.1 Ptyas mucosa | reverse complement strand
AACCAATGTTTTCCAGATAGGAACTACAGTTTTCACCATACCAAGCACATGGCTGTTGGAAATAGTCCCATTCAACATGTAAAACATAGGATGTTATCTCCCATCAAATGACGCAAGTCGTAAGATGATTAGTAATGATTTCCTATAGTTTTTTTCTAGCAAGATTTTAAATTCTTGTTCTTTCAAAGTAGGGGCTTTAAGGCTAACTTGGTGATTTCTAGTACAAAATTAGTATTGGCAGGAGAAGGCTGTTTAACATCAATAGTGAGCAGTATTTTTTACTTCAGTGAAATAACCAATACTGTCATCAATGAAGCCTTTGGATGTTGAGTGAAATTAATGAAATTAATTGTTGGTCACGTACATTAAGAGATCCAGTTGGAATGAATCAACAATCTAACAGAACCAGAATATTTGACAAGGTTTCCAATGCTGGTTAATGTTGTAACTGGAAACAGTGGGGCTGTTTGTTTTCTTTTTTTCTTTTTAAACAACGACTCATGTCCCAAACTTTATAGGATAGAACAAGAGATCAAAAAGCTGAAAGATCAGTTCTTTAGTTCTTTGTATTTTTATTGGACAGATTTCTGTAAAAATGTCATTGTGCTTGAACTAAATGAAATAAAAGAAGGAAAGAAAAAAGAAGGAATAAGAGGGGACAGCCAAAATAGCCAGATAGAAGTGATCTTATATTCACAGTTTTTATTTCATACTTTTTAAAATCCTTATACGAAATCCTAAACCTGTTTGCTTGCTTTCCATATATTTATTGGAAATTTGAAGACCTATTCCAGACCTACTTTCTTCACTTCTTTGGAGGGAGGGGGTTTATTTACTGCCTTTAGTAGTGAGAAAGTCCTATTTCAATCATGTTTGAAATAACTCATTTTGGACAAGCCTGTGCTGCTCTGCTTACAAAACATATATGAGTGGAATATGCAATTACCACAACTCAGTTGCCTGCCACAGAAACATTTCAGCATTATAGCATTACAAAAATAGAATGACATGCATAATGAAAGATTTCAAGATTCACCCAAGGCATTTATTCTCTTCACCTTAATGTTCTCAGCAGAAGCAGAGTATCCATTAAAAGGTACTATGAATTATGGTTGCCTAGCAACTGGAAGGAGCTTGTAACAGCACCACAGAATGAAATGGCTGGTTGAGAAAATGAATTTTCTCTGAGCATTAGCCTGTTGAAACTGCCTTTTCTTGTGGAACATAAAGTGCATTTATTTGTCTCATGCATTTTTTATTAGAAAATTATTTGAGTTCCAGAGACTTGAATCATTTTGCTACAGGAGATATTTGATTTTAATGCGTTGTACTAAAATATATGATAAAAGACCTTTTCCTCAAAGTAAAGACACCACACTGTTCTTTGTAGCTTCTTTTGAATAAAAAAATAAAATCTTGTTTCAGGCATGTCATGTCTGTTTTTAATTAAAAATGGCATAAGGAAGCAACAAAAGTATATTTTCAAATATCCATCCTTGGAAGTAAAATCTAAAATAACTTCAGACAATATATGAGAAGTAGGACCACATACCTGTGTATTTTATTGTGGGTTTACGATGGATGAATTCTGATTTTTAAGAGATTATTCTTAATTTCTGAAAATGCTAAATACAGAAATGGCTATGCCTATTAATCTAATTAATTCATTCTACAAGTCATTACCCTGATATATAATAAAACTGTGCTGAACATTCAGAACAGTTGCTTGGCAAAGGGTATTAGAATGAGTGAAGGATTTTCCTCAAAGAAGCACTTTGCAAGAGGCCCTGCAAACAGTAGGGACAATCCTTGAAGCAGTTGTGCAAGCCTTGTAAAGGAAGAGGCTATGTTCACATTTGGAAGAGGCTTGCTTTACTGATGCTCACCTTCTTTGACAAACAGTTGGTGTAAGGACTTTGCATAGTAACGCATAGCCCTCCTTTATAGTTTCCTACAGAAAGAATGTTTATCTTAAGTTTCCATCACCATTGGAGAAGCAGGTATGTGGGCATATCTATAGACACCTGTATATTTCTCAGACACCTTGTATGTAATAAATCTATTAAATAAGTCATAGCATATAGAATATTGGTTTAATGGCCAGATTTATATTACATCATATAGTTAGATGCATATGTACATTGATTGTAGACAGGGGTGGACAAAAGAGGGATCGATAGATACCATATATACTCGCGTATAAGCTGAGTTTTTCAGCCCGTTTTTCAGGCTGAAAAACGCCCCCTAGGCTTATACGCGGGTCACGAAAAAAATGACTTTTTCCCTGCAAGCTAGGAAACAGCGGGAGAACGGGGTTTGCTTACCCCGCCCACTCCCAATCTATTGGGACTGCCTCCTGAGTTCCAGCTGATGGCTAGAGGAAAAAAAAAACTTTAAATTCTTGCCGCGGTGCTTCAAAGGTCCCCCCCTACAGCTGATCAGGGTTAAAAGAAAATAAATGAGAAGATCGGTGCTGGCTGCAAAAAAGTGCCTGCTGCAAAGAGCACATTTTTTTTCTCCTTGTGCTAAAACCAAAAGCGAAACTAAAACAGCTTGTTGGCTTTGCTGTTGGCTAAGGCAGATTTCTTTTTCCTCATCAAAAAAGGTTGGTGCAAACAATGGGAAATTTATGGCAAATGGCAAAAGAGGGCAGTTCAAGATTTTAAAACACAAAAGAAAAAAAAGCTCTATTTAAATAGGGAATTGTAATAATTGAGATATTATTAATTGTATATTGTGTTGAAAGCAGAAATGGTTAAGTTGTGGTTTGGAAGAATATTGGGGAAATTATTTGGTTTATTATTATTGGTAAATATAATTAATTGATTTGTAAGAAATTGGATTGCATGGAAATAATTGGAATATTCATGTTCATATTGATTAATATACAAAAAAGATAGTTATATAACTAATTGATCTATATTAAAATGTTGAATTTGTATTAAACAACTGTAATATTACATAATTAAGCAATGTGAGGATTGATATAAAAATAGATGACAATGGGAAAGGGTATAATATAGAATAGAAGGGAAAAATTGAATTTGATTAAGATTAGAGATGAGGATGAAGGGTAATATTGGTTTTTTAAAAATTAGATGAGGAATAAATATGGCAAAAAGGAAATATAGAAATTGTAAATTTAAGTGAAATGACTAAACACTGTTTAAATTTGTGAAGTGGCCAAGTATTCTGTTCAAAGAAAATACATTGTATGTTTGTATGTATTATTGCTATTTATTCATATTTGTTCTCTTTTATTCTTTAAAGTTTAACAATTCATTCTTTATCTTAATATCTTTATATGTGTTTGGGGTTGGTTTTCTTCCCTTTCATCTTTTTTATTGTACAGCAATCTTTCTCCTCAAATCTACCACCTCTTTTCTTTCCTTCTTACTTTCTCTTCCCCCCTTCTTCTCCTCCCTACTTCCTCTTCCTTTCTTCTTCTCCTCCTCTCTTCCTCCCTCTCCTTTTATGCACATGGACTCCTTTTATGCACATGGACTACTCAGAGGGTTGAAAAAGTTATTTTTGACTGGTCCTCGCACTTGTGACCAGTCCTTGAACTTACGACTGTCCTCACATTTTACGTTATGGCCCTATCTTGTCACCATGGTGAAGAGAAGCAGTTGTGAAATGAGTGACACCGTTTTTAAGAATGCTACAAAGGGCATAAATGATGACCAGTCATAAGTGCGAAGACCGGTCAAAAGTGCGAGGACCTGTCAGAAATCACTTTTTTCAGCCCTTTGAGTAGTCCTTTTGTGCACATGAACTACTCAGAGGGCTGAAAAAGTTATTTTTGACTGGTCCTCACACTTGTGACCAGTCCTTGCACTTCTGACTGGTCCTCACTCTTATGACCATCCTCACATTTATGCCCGTGCAGCATTCTTAAAATCATGTCACTCATTTCACAACTGCTTCTCTTCACCATGGTGACAAGATAGGGCAAAAACGTAAAATGTGAGTCGTAAGTTTGAGGACTGGTCACAAGTGCGAGGACCAGTCAAAAATTACTTTTTCAGCCCTCTGAGTAGTCCATGTGCCAAAAGGACTACCCAGAGGGCTGAAAAAAGTAATTTCTGACAGGTCCTCGCACTTTTGACCAGTCTTTTTTTATTTTGAAATTTACCAGTAGCCGCTACATTTTCCACCCCCCGGCTTATACGCGAGTCAACAAGTTTTCCCAGTTTTTGGGAGTAAAATTGGGGGGGTCAGCTTATATGCGGGTCGGCTTATACACGAGTATATACGGTATTTTAATGCTGAGTTTACACTAATAGTTCTGAAAAAAGGAATGGAGAAGGAGCAGCATTCAGAGTTAGGGTTGCTGCATGTACAGAGTGAATTGCAATCTAATAAGATTCACAGTGTATTTAGACTTCACTTACTGTTGGACTTAGCACTTAGCATTAATAATGTTTTCTGAAATCTCTCCTATTTCCTCCATTTTCTTTCCTTACAAATGCAGCATTTCTTTTTGTTTTTGCTTCATACAAAGTGTCTTTTATAATTTTCTTTAACATTTCTTTAATGGAAATTGTTGAATTTATTCATTGTCATGAGGTACCTGCTGATAATGTGGAAGTCGTTGCTTGTTATTCATTCATTCATTCATTCATTCATTCATTCATTCATTCATTTGATTTACACAGTTTTCCATCACCATGTAACAGGTTAAGCAATTTTCTCAGTATCAGGATGGGTGGGTGGTGGCTGTAGTGGGTTTCAATTTCGGCTGCTACCAGTTCGCTCATGGGCGTGCGTGCACTTGATGCTTCTGCGCATGCGCAGAGACATTCGGGCTGGTGGGCGAAGCCTTCCACCGCCGCTACCTGATCCGGGGCGAACCGGTAGCAATCCACCACTGGTGGGTGGGTGACCTTGGGCCAATCCAGTGGTGGGATTCAGCCAGTTCGCACCACTTCGGGAGAACCGGTTGTTAACTTTCTGAGCAGTTTGGCAAACTGGTTGTTGGAAGAAATCATTAGGGCAGAGAACCGGTTGTTAAATTAGTTGAATCCCACCACTGGGCCAATCCCTTTCAGTCCTAGGAGGGAGGCAATGGTAAACCACTTCTGGGGGGAAAAAAACTTGCCAAGATAACTTTAGGGACTAGTCCAGGCAGTTACTAGGACTCAAAACTAATTTGAAGGCACGAATAGAAAAAGAAGAAAAAGTAAATTGTACAATATTCCAGAGAGTGATGAACGATCTGATGTCTTAGACTGTTTGATTAGAAGTGCTAACAATATCTTCTGAAGCTATAATTCTATTGTTCTTAAAATCTGAAAACTATAACCAGGTGAAATTATAGAGTTGTAAATTCACACTAAGCGACCTCGGTATTTACCAGTATTTCTAAAATGATTGTATGTTATGTTTAAAACATTTTAAGCCATTCATCCTCCATTGGATTACATGCTGAACTCTTGTTAATTTAGTATCCAGTTCTTTATTAACTGATGTTCAAAACAAACAAACAAAAATCCATTTAAGCAGACAATTTATTATGTTATTAGCATTTAAGGTGTTACAAGAAGATTATTCTGTCAGCTCTAGTTTATTAATAATACTGCTTCCAAATGAAGTTATTTCACACTAATTTTCTGTTTCATTGTTTTTCCTTCTACAGCAGACAGATGTTCATAACATTTCTCCTGAAGATTTCAATGCTTTGCTAACCATAAAATTATTTATTACTTTCCATGTTTCACTGCATTCATGAATCGTACAGAGAAAAAGCATATGATTTTGTATGAAAAACTATCAGACTAAAAATTAACTATAAATTGGAGAACTTTATTTTAAATAGTGTAATAATTTGCTACTGTCCTTTAACAACTGAAATTTGTGATAATAGTAATGTGTAATCATACTTATACACTACTTATACACTACATACACACGTCTACCATCTTTGGTGTATTTAGAGAAAAGGTACTGTGAGAAATACCTTAGTCTCACAATTTCGTAGATTAGCATAGAACACACTAAGTTAAAATTTTAAGAAGTTTGTAGTTATTTTCCAAGTGCTGTAACTTTTATAATGCAATAATTAGAAATGCAGTATACCAGCAGTAATAGTCTAATATTATATAGTTAACTGAAAAGTTTATGTGCAATACATATAGTAAATGTAAAATGTTAATATTTAACATTTAAATATTAAAATATTTTAAACCCTAGAGAATATATTTAAAACCCTAGAAAAAATTTTAAAAATTTGCTGGTGTCAGACATGGCTCATTCAGAAGAGTATTTCAAAACTGAAGTGGAGGGAAGGACTTGAAGGGAATGGATTACCACCAATTCATATGTCTTTGATTTATGTGCAACATAGAAGTCATTAATACAAAAAAAATTTGAGGGATTTTGTCTACTTCCTTCTGTATTTTTTTTAATTTGACAAATCAGTTTGGGATCTTTTATTCTATCAACACAGCTATATACTTTTCCCTTCATTTATACTATTTATCAAACTGATGCATTTAAAGAAACAGCTAGGAAGAACAATCTGGATGCAGAATGAGACATATGGTAGATGAAAATACATAAAAAATTGCTAAGTGTGGCTGTTATTTCTGAAACATTTATCTTAATAGATGGAATCAAAGATATATAAACATTATGCAGAGCCAAATTTAAACAATGTGTCTGCCAAAATAGATAATCTAGTAATGACATGATGGTAAGCAGCCTGCTGTTGAGCAAATCTTTACTTGTCTCTTGTGCTGTTAATTATCTTGTGTTGTAAATAAATTCATTGCAATACATTCTACTCAGTAGACTACCTGAGTAAGATGAAGAACTTTGGAGATGTATGCTAAAGAAGGCAACTCAGAGCAGATCAGGAAATAATGTGAATATAATTCTGCAAAAATGCTCATTATATAGTAGAAATTGTATAGAGTAGTACACATTTCAACATCTGATAGGCATCATTTAAAAAAAAAACACTGCACTGCCAGATAAGGGCAGAAAAGTAAGGATACAATATCTTCCTAGTAGTCTTAAGCTTATTTTGACTGAATGTTTCATAACTGCATCCAACTCAAAGCTTCAGAAACTAAACATATTTTGATGCATGTTATTTTATTAATATCAATAACATTTATTTTCATATAAATGTGTCAGTATTTCAATTTAAAAATTGGTCTGGTTTATATAACATATTTATATATGTCCGGACTCATTTATTAATGTGGGCGGCTATCGAAATCAAATCATATCAAAAAATCAATCAATCACTCAATAATGCCAATAGCCATTTAACTGCAAATTCATTGATATTTCTTTCTCTGAGTGGTATTCAGGAAGCAACCCATTGGTAATTTTATATTACGATCTCTGGTTGGAATAAATTTGGGACGTTGTTATTGCTTATGAAATCTCTTTTTCTTATTATGTGATCATCAGACTGGGATTTTGGAGCATGGCCTCAAGAATAAAAAACTATGGTTGAATAATGTTCAGGTATCTCGTTCTAACAAGAAATCAATGGCAATATTAACTGTGAATAGTAGTCATGTTATGCCAACAGAACCAGATATATTTCATATGTTTGGGGTTTAATTTTATTTTCAAACCATCACAAGAAAGCAACTATTCCAGATAAGTTTACACACCAAATAAAGGCCAAAGCTAAGTGACATAAGATCCACTTAAAATGATAAAAAAGATGCAACTGAAGTTGAGAAGGCTGAGTTTAGATTAAGTTTTCTAAGAAGTTGTACATTAATTGTCTTAATGTATCTGGAACATTAATATAAAACAATTAAACAAAATACATAAAAATAATTACTTGGACAATGAATTAAGGTTAAATTCAGATTATTCAAAGAAAAGAAGAAAAATATTAAAGCACCAGCTTTCTTATGCACAATTATACATTCTAAGAATGCATCTCTAGCCAGGCAGTGGGTGTTCTTGGAAGGATGAGTGAAGAAAACGAGTAGTATATGGCAAGCTTATTTAATCCCTGCAGGGACACCCAGGGCATAAATGTCATCTCAACTGCTCTGCTAAAGCAAGTTGACACCTATATTGGGCAGCAGCAATATAAGAAAATGGTAGAGATAGGTGATCACTTTGGAACAATAGCAAAGGCATTTTGTGAGGAGACTATTGTAAACTCAGAACAATTAAATATGAAATAAATCAACTGCAAATTGATATATTAGGCATCCGCAAATTGAAATAAACTGGACTGGATGCTTTTAATTCTGAGTCAGACTAAAATGAAAGAATAAAACAACCCAGCTCCCAAGATTATGTTCAGCTTATTTTCAAGGAAAGCCAGTTTGGTATAGTGGTTAAGACACTAAGCTAGAAATCAGGAGACTGTGAGTTTTAGTTCTGCTATAAGTACAAAGCCAACTGAGTGACCATGGGCTAATCATTCTCTCTTAGCCCTAGCAAGAAGTCAGTGGTAAACCACTTTTGAAATCTTGCCAAGCAAACTGCAGGGACTAGTCCAGGCAGTTGACTAGTCCCTGCAGTAGAAACTGTCTTGAAGTGAAATGTAGAGTTAATTTATACTTGGTCAAATTATCAGTCTCAATTATTTATATGAGACTAAGAGATGCAGCTGCAATTAGAAATGGAAAAAAATGACTAAACAAGTTTTCCTGCCTGCAGCAAGTTTTCCATAACAGTATGAAGCCACCAGTGTTGATTTATTATAGCTATAATGAACTGCAGAATCATCACAGATAAGAATTCATTTTGACAATAAATGTTCTTGGACTGTCTGTAAGTTTACTTTTGTTGTTAATTATTACAGTTTACTTTTTTGATGTGTAAACAATATTATTTAATGAAAGACTTCTTTCATTTACCCCATCCTCAAAGTAAATAGATGTAAACTAAATATATTTGTTTCTAAGTTCTCTAATGCTTACTATAACATTATAATTTGATGTGAATTAGTAAAGTGGGTAGATGTAATTTACAGCTGTTTTCTATTATGGTTTCCATGATACATTGTCCTTGGACAGGCTGACACATAATTATGGGATCTGAAATTTGAAATTTCTGGTACCAATTTTGGTTTCTGGTTACAATTTAGAGTAATGTATCTTCTATTCGCTGCTATCACTTCTGAGCCTTTAGCTAGGATCAAATGTAGTGTGTCTGACTGCACAGAAATAGCATCTGTTTGCTGGGATATATATCAAATTCTCCTCTTGACTTATCATAAATAATCATAAATTAATCTATAAGAATCAATAACATTTTTGGAAGCAAAGAGAATGATGACTAGTCACAACCCCAAATGGAGTATACCCCCAAGCTAAGAATGAGGCTTTATTTGAGCTTCAGTAAGCAGACATGCCAGAATGTTCATCAGGTTGCCTTTACTTCTTATTTTGAATATGTTTAGCATTTCTGATTTTTATATTTTACAATGTCACAAACCAACTTTGTTGAGAATCCAAAAATAGTTAATGCGATGTTGCTGGTTTTCCAGGGTTCTAGAAATATCAAACATTTGACTATAGCTTGTAGTATGATTTCTTTACAACCTTCCATTCATTAAACTATCTTTTTGCTGCCTTGTCATAAAAGATAAATGAAGATTCATAGTCTTGGGTGTATGAAGATTTACTGTTTACATGAATGTAGATTAAGTAGAAATAACAAACTATAAATCATCCCAATCTCTTCATTTTATGACTTAATCAGTCTTTTTATTTCTATGATTATTGTGTTGGCGCAGGACCTCAAAGATAGACCATTTAAAACTCATTTTAAAGTTGAGGTTAGTAACTTTAAAGAATGTAAAAGCAAAATGTAAAAGTATAATTTAATTAAACAAAATTTATGTTTCCTTTAAAAAACCCAGGACATTTTAAAGATGTTAGTGCATTTTTCCTGAAGAAAATATTATAATAATTGGATAAGCTGTATAGAGGTATGCCTGGAAATAGGTATGGTATATAGTGAAAGTCTGAGATTGAAAGAACAGAAATCAATTATATGTGCAAACTCTTTGATTGCAAAGTTCCAGACATATAACAAAAAAACCAATAAAATCAGTGAACAAATACAAAAAAGTTCAGTTTTAAAATACACAGATATATACAGTATGTGAAAAGTAGTTGAATGAAATGCATTTTAATAAACAACTATACTATGTATATACTACATATATATTACGTATTGATATGTTTTGATTTTTCTCTTCACTTTTCCTATTATTAGCATTCAAGAACAGATACAAAACTGAACAATTTAATATGTCATTAATAGAATAAATACCCTGTTTCCCCAAAAATAAGATCCAACCAGAAAATAAGTCCTAGCATGATTTTTCAGGATGCTCGTAATATAAGCGCTCCCAAACTAAGCCCCAATTAAGATTGTCAGCCAGAAGGATGCATTTAATACCATATTTCCCTAAAAATAAGATCTAACCAGAAAATAAGCAACAATTAATATAAGACCCGATCTTATTTTCAGAGAAACACGGTAGAACAATATACAGTTAATTACTGTCTTATGGCAGAAATCCCAGTATCACTAAAAGAAATCATATTTTGGATCATATAGTTTAAAACCCTTCTTAGGAAGAGAGACTTGTCAAGTAGACAATAACAGTTACATGTACAGGGATGTCAAGGATAGTGATATCTACTGTAAAATCCCATTCAACAATGCTGTTGCTACCTAATTTATCAGTATCTGCCCTGTGCTTGAAGAAAGATAACGGTGCATACAGATTTATCCTTAAATCATTTCATGTAAAAGAAGTCCTTTAGTGGCAAATCTTGACACAGGTTTCAAAAAAGCTAAAGTGATAGAGATATTTATTCCGGTTCTAGTAGTTGACTTTAAGCAACTGTAGTCCTACAATTTAGGTGATATAAAATTAGATTATCTGTATTTCTGATCTGATTTTGCATAGAAACTGCACTATATTTGCCATCAAATATTGGCAAGATGGGAATCTTGAAAATTTTTAGGTTTCTTATAGAGCTCCAGCTATGCAATATGTACTCTTATGGCAATGAAAGGGAGCCCTATCTCCATCCTTAAATAGTCAGCAGGGTTGCCCTGAGGAGGGCAAGATCTCCCTTGTTAAGGCCTGTTTGTTTCCTTATACATAGATGTGGGGAGGAGGGGAACAGTGATATTAGTGGTTTGGTTTAAATCAATCCTGTTCTATCTTTTGTATTTTATCTCCAGTCACAAAAGTTTGTATATATATTGCTCTTTACGTTTTCTTTTTTCCATCCACACAAGGGATTTTTCTGTTAATAATTCAATCTCGGTTTAAAACTGAAGAAATTGGACATCATATAAATATTGTGGATTCATAATTGCTTATGTTTTTAGTTATAGACATTATATTTTATCAACATATATTTGTTCTATTTTATGATGGTTAGTTTTATTTCGTGGTGTGAATAGTTTTTAACAGAAAAGCTAAAAACATTTTCTAATGTTCTTAAATCAGTCTTAAAATATGTGCAAAAATACACACTTCTCGTAGAACATCATATTGTAAGTTTCAGTTGCTTCAGAACTTTCCATAACAGAGTGCTACATTTTAAAAAAATGTAACTAATGTTGTGTATCTTGAGAATGTAATGTGCGTATCTTGACAAAAGTTTCTGAAAATTATATTAGACTGCAGATAAGTACAGTGTGGAAGTAAATGGCATTTTGCAGGCATATGATATGCTTACCTTATATGGCAAGTTTATTTTTTTTGAATTATTCAAAAGGTGGTACTTTAATGAGTTATCCAAATACCCTTTTTACATGAGTTGATTGGAATTTTAACAAGTAAAAAAATCTGATCCACTTAAATTAATTCCAAATTATTATTCTCCGATCTAGGTGCCTTCCAAATCATTAACCAGTTGCCAGAATTTCCAAATGATGCCTGAGAATTTTGGGGGTTAATCTATGTAGTTAGAGATCATCAAGGTTGGAGAAGACTAGTTTAAATACATGTACAAATATGACTTACATGAAATATGTTGGGGATCCCACATATATGCAACTTATTTACAGTTTCATTTATCTTACTAGAATTTTAAATATCAATACTTCAGTATCTTGATTTAAATGTAATTTGAGGCATGATTCTTCTAACTCAGTGATGTTTTGCTAGAACAGATATTGCATAGAGAGTTATAATTGTTCTTCCTTTGTAGTTTCTGATCATAAAATAAAACTTCTTGCAACAAACAAAAATATGTAAAGAACTTTTTAGCATAATCCAGTTGAAAATACTGCTAATTACAGTTCTATGAAATATGTAAAAAAATGAGATGTCATTATTTTACCTTCTATGTAATGTTTAAATCATAATTAATTGTAAAGCATTGATAAAAATGAGTATGCATAAGCTTACATGTAAGTCCTACTTCTCATGTTAACATATACCTGCCAGAAACACTATTAGAATTTTGAAAAGGTTTTTAAAAAGTCAATTAATTTTTCAAAATGGTTCACTATTAAAAGCTTTATTCTTTGCTGAGAGGATCCAAGTGAGTGAAAACTGCAAGATCAAGCTAAATTGAAGACATTTGTCCAAATTAAAATGGAAACATGCACAAAGAATACACTAAATGAACATGTATGCTGCTATAATCATAGTTTTATTATCTTTAGCTTGCAGGCCAGACTTTTAATTATGATCCATTTTATATCAGGGAAAACCATGTTTTTAGGATTAAAAACCTATTTCTTTAACTGCTCAAGTTAAAGGCTGTAGTTTGATACATTCTAGGCTACAACTTTTATAAAAACCAGAGAACACTTCTAATAACACTTTTCTAATTTAATGGTTCAGTGCACAGTCAGTAAAGATTTAAATAATTCAGAAAGAAAGCCTATTCTCTTTCTTTATTGGAAGTTTGAGTCAGGCAAATTCTTTGACATTTAATAGGTTTTAACCCTTTTAGCAACTTCTTGCAATGAAATTTATTGGAGGTTGTTTTAAATAAAAGGTTATTATATTAAAGTGAATAGCAGTCAGTGTGTTTCTTTTATGATTAGTTCTGAGACCTTGGCCTGCCCGACTCAAAGGTTATTAACACATCAAGTAAAACACAATGTTAATTTTCAAAAAATGAAGTGTATACTAAAATGTTACGTTAAAACATTTGTGTTGTTACATGATCATGCGGGAAAAAATCTGTTTTAACATTTAATTATTTTAAAGGCGCTTAAGAAAAGTTATATCAGTTAATGCAGTACAATAAAACTCGATAGGGTGGGGTTTTTTTTACAGAATTGCCCAAGGTTAATATTAGGAAACAAGAACTGATTTTAATTATAGAAGAATTTCCTATAAGCTTTGTTTTATATTATGTCTGTTTTCTACCTTGACAATGTCATTGGAATTAACTAAAATCATCTATTTATGTAGCCTTGATAAAACAAAAAGTAGCCATTATTTAAACCCTTTAAAAGAAAATTCATCAAAAGATCTTGACACTCCCTCTTGTAAAAAATGAAATGTAATTCCAGCTACTGGCTTGGATTTAGTAAAACATTTGCAGTCTTTGCCCCTTTGTGAAAATTTTAAACTGATGTATTCCAAATATAGAGTGGTGTGCTGGCCTAGTGGTGAAAATGCTTGCCTCCCACGCAGAAGGTTTAGTGTTCAATTGTAGGTAGCGGCAAATGTTCCTCTCCTAGGGCGTAAAGGAAAAATATCTCCTGCAAACTCCGCATGGCATGCCAAGCCAGAAACGTTCAGCTCTCTCCTGTCGAATTAAGAAATTGCAGGGTCATTAAAAGGGAGAATATTCCAAATACAGGTAGTGCTTGACTTACTACCACAATTGAGCCCAAAATTTCTGTTACTAAGTGAAACAGTTGTTAAATGAATTTTGCCCCATTTTATGACCTTTCTGGCCACAGTTATGTGAATCACTGCAATTGTTAAATTAGTAACACGGTTGTTAAGTGAATCTAGTTTCCCCATTGACTTTGCTTCTCAGAAGATTGCAAAAGGTGATCGCCTGATCCTGGAACACTGCAACTGTCATACATATGAATCAGTTGCCAAGCATCCGAATTTTGATCACGTGACTATGGAGATCCAATAACGGTCGTAAGTGTGAAAATGATCATAAGTCACTTTTTTTCAGTGATGTAATTTTGAAAAGTCACTAAATGATCTATTGTAAGTTGAGGACTATCTGCATCCATTAATTTCTCCCATCCAGTATAAATAATACCCCAGCTGTGAAAGTTCTGTTTAGTAGTGTTAATAAGGTTAAAGGACAAGGCAAGAAAATTGTTTTTCAATGGAACCACTAGCAAAATTTTGAATAATACAATATATAAAATCTAAATTGGAAGATTAACTTCATTATATCCAAATATACTGTTGTTAATGAAAACATTGATATCAAGTGTTGAAATATATATAATAGTTCCATGTTATATCAAGTCACCTTTTTTGTTCAGCTAAACAAATTAGAATAATTTGCTGAACAGAAATTTATGACAGGACTGAGAGATACTGGAAAATTGTTACTAATTGTTGGAGATTATTTTGAGGAAGATAGGCCAATGAACAGATTCACAACAAAACAATTAAGTACTTTGGTTTTCAGGGTCCTTCAGTATTCTTGATTTTGATTAAAGAAGGTACATGCTGGCATAATCCAGACTAGGACAGGTATGAGAAGAATTCCTCATGACCGTAGTTTTAGCAGATTCACACATATAACTGTGTACATGCAAGAGATTTTTTCAGAAGGGCAGTTGAGAGTGTTTACTGTTGTGCAAGCAGGATGAATTTTCCAAACAGAGGTCCAAGAGAGGTTAAATGACTTTCTAGCATCTAACAGTCTTTAGTCGATCAGACTATTATAAAGTTAGCTGGTTTTATACTTAAGAATAAAACAGTTTATAATTTCAGTTTACAGAAAATGGAGCCATAGATAGTGTCCTCTTACATTCTTCTTCATAAGTGCCAAGATAAACCAGCTCAATCCACTTGGTCAGCTGCCACTAATAGATATTGTACATATAAGAAAACAAATACATTTTTGGTTCTTAGTGGGGTGCATTTCCCATAAAACAGCAAGGTGAGTGTCTTCCTAGTCTCCCAGCTTCATTTTGAAGAGCGGCTGGATGTATTGGTCAATAAGATCTTTGCCCAGCTATAGCTATAGCTAATTATTACCCTGTTTCCCCCAAAATAAGATATCCCCTGATAATAAGCCCGGTAGGGCTTTTGAGTGCATGGCAATAAGGCCAAGCACTTATTTCAGGGTTCAAAAAAGTATAAGATGCGGTCTTATTTGGGGGGAAACACGGTATGTAGTATGATATTGCATCAGTATGAACCATTGAATTTAAACCAAGATTTCCAAGCCACTTTTCTAACCTTGGAAATGTCTAGTCAATTAAAAGTTTTAGCTGTTTACCTTACTTGTTTACCTTCTATCAATTCTCTTCTGAAAGTGTAAGAATTACAAGAGGAAGATATTAGGTTCTAGAAATACAAATTTCTAGAACCTAATTAAGGGAACGTAGCTCCCTTAATAATCTTATTTTACTATGAAAATTCAATATGATTGGTTGCATATGCATATATCTAAAGATCTGCCAGGAAAAATATTTTGTTGTAACTTATAGGCTCTATTCACACTTTTTACTTTAGGAAACTATTCAGTAACCTTGAGATTTGAAAATTCACAAATATTGACGTTTAAATGATAATAAGCATACAAAATCTAAAGGTTTCTGAGATGATCTCCTCCTCCTCCTCCTCCTCCTCCTTCTTTCCAGACCTTTCTTACTATCATCACAGAAAGCAGCAGCTGGTGACTAACATTAGCAAATAAGGCCTCCGGGGTGCCCATATTCTAGTTCTTTATTCACCAAATGCTGTTCAGTTAAACAGCTGGATCAGAAGCAATACAGTCAAGTTTTATGTTTACAACTGTTCAGATATAGATTGTCTGCTAGAGGCAGAAATAATGATAGCTTTGAAGGCTAATATGTTTGACTAGAATAGAGCTGTTGAAAGGAGAAAGTAAAGAGCCAGTAACCATCTTGAAATGTTTTCAAGATTACTTTCTAAACTGCCAGTTGACAATATACAATATTTTTCTTGCTCTGTTCTCTCCCATCCCTGATTATCCATTAATTCTAATGTTATGGTTAAATTTATTATAACACCCCTAGAAAACATTTAAGTGATAACTGATGCCACATGATTCCACTTTAGAATGTTTTGGTGTTTTAAGAAAAATTAAAAATAATAAAAATTCTGGATACAGTTACTCTATTCAGATATTTTTGGTAACTTTAAGTTGTGTGAAGTTCCACTTCCAGAATTCCGCAGCTAGTATGATACTCTCTGTATACATACATACATTACACCATGGTCCTTCAAATTTTTGAAGATACTTTGCTTAAAATAATATTTTGATTTATTCTACTTATAGTTGGTAACTTTTTAAATTATTTCTGTGAAAGCTGCGTTTCTTTGGTCTCTTTCAAAAACCAGATCAGGACTTCTAAGATTGCCATCATGACACCTGTGTCTTCACTTTCTATAACTTCTGAACTTGAGGATGTGTTGTATTAAAATGTTCACCAAGGTTGTCCCTGTTATTATGGAGAAAGCAGTATTTAACTATTAAATTGTTAGTTTTTGGGAGCCAGGGAGAGAAGTAGAGCAAAATGTGCCTGTTCAGTTCTTACAGGGTCTAAAAACATGCCAGCATCAGGCCATCAATTCAAGAAACCAATATTCTCAAACCACAGTTTAAATAAGCCACAATTAGATATATATAGAAATAAATTTCATTTATGTTCATTTTCAGTCTTCTGATCTGCTAAATGTGAGTTCAAAGCTAAAGGTTTATAATAGTTCTTCCTCATTAGGAAAATAATAATGAAGAGTGCCTAATTAGGACTTTAATTGAAATTTATTTTTTTTTAAAATCGTAATCAAATTAAAAAATGAGAAAATTTGGGCTACAGTAATTTAAATTTGGTAAAGTTAATTTAGAGCATTTTGGATATGCCATCTATTCCATATATTGAGTAAAGTTCCTGGTTGTTAACAGGCAGATTTCTGGAATTGTGTTTGTTTTTATGAAGGATGAAAAATACATTTTTCTAATAATTTTATTATGTTATTTATTCTATTTTATTTATTAGTTATAGCATTAACCACAATAACTGTGCTGCTACTACTTTCATATATTCAGAATAGATCCTCCTACAGATTGGATTGATTGCATAGTAAGATCCTTACAGATATATTTTAAGCATACTTTGGTCATTCTGAAGTGATTACATATTTCATCAAATATAATACATTCATCAAATATGTATTTCAATGGTTTTTCCCAATAATTTAGTTTATTGCAAAAACATTTCACCCTACTACTTATTAATTCATTTCACATCAAACTAAATATAAATGAGTAAGGTTATTTTTCAAAATATTTATCTTTATAACAAAACTCTATAAAAATGGTGAGTAAAAAAATAAGAATAGAGTATAAATTAATGTATGATGCATTGCACCTTGGAAAGATAATGTTTAGGTTGACGTTTTATGTATGCCAAGTTTCTATTGTACTTTCAAACAAATAATTGAACTAATGCTGTAAAATGTACCACTTCTTTTGTATTTACGACCACAATTGAGCCCAAAATTTATGTTGTTAAGTGAGACATTTGTTAAGTGAATTTTGCCCCATTTTGTGACCTTTCTTGCCACAGATGTTCAGTGAACCACTACAGTTGATCAGTTAGTAACCTGGTTATTAAGTGAATCTGGCTTCCCCATTGACTTTGCTTGCCAGAAGGTCACAAAAAGTGATCACATGACCCTGGAATACTGCAACAGTCATAAATATGAAGCAATTCCCAAGTATTCAAATTTTGATCACAGGATCATAAGATGCTACAGAGATCGTAGCTTTGGAAAACGTTCATAAGTCACATTTTTCAGTGCCATTGAACCTTTGAACAGTCACTAAACGAACTGTTACAAGTCGAGGACTACCTGTATTGTTTAGCTCAAAGTTGAAAACTTCTGACTGATAGTTTGAATATCTGAATGTATTTTGTCATAATGAAGAGGGAAGTATTCTTTCTTTTAGTGCTTTCTCATTTTTTATCTTAATAAAGTTTAGATTTATTGCTCAAATTAAAAAAATAAAATGAAATCACGCCGACAGATGTAATTTATGAAGCTCACAACTTTAGAGCTTTTAGCACTCATTTATAATGATTTCAGAAAATGAGTTGTGTAGTCAAGTAATCAACCAATCATTAACTCACTGTTTTCTCCACACGGAATATTTAGTAGCTTTTTGGACAGCCTTATATATTAAAACTAGAGTCCAACTGTTTAAAAATTTTACAGCTCTTTCAAAACTAAATTGATTTGGAGAGTGATAAAATTTAGATATAATTACATAATCTTAGCTCATGTTTCCTGCTTGCGAAGCTTTTTAATCATGATATATAAAAGGAAATTTTTTGACATTATGAAATTTTTATTAAGCTTTAAGCTTTTCTTAGATATTGCTGTATTTTAAGGTAAGAAAAATTTTGCAACTCCCTATTATATGGTTTCATTTATTTAATGAAATTTTAAATCATTTTTCAGGATAAATTGTCTGAACTGTGGAATAATAACAACAAATAGTAAATGTATAATATTCTTTCTTTTAGATGCAGGAATTACGGAATGCAGAAGGAACTCAATATAATTCCCATCCACAGATAGCAGCCATGAGACCAAGGGTCCAGCCTGGAGATATGAGGCAACCAGGAATAATGCAACATGGCCAGCTGACAACTATTAACCAGTCACAACTAAGTGCTCAACTTGGTTTAAATACGGGTGGAAACAATGTTCCTCACAACTCTCCATCTCCCCCTGGTAGCAAATCTGCCACTCCTTCACCATCCAGTTCAGTTCATGAAGATGAAGAAGATACTTCAAAGGTATGACCAACCCTTTTAAAACAGTGGTTGTTTGTAACCAGCACGATAAAACTTTAAACATAATTTAATAAACTTTTTAAACTTTAATCAATTTTAAATGCTTTTTTAAGTGTGATACCATTTATAAATTCTATACTCAAAACATTATAATTGAGAATTCCTCTCAATAAACTTGTTTACACAGTATGCCTCCATACTGTGTAAACATGTTGACTGTTTCTCTTTTTCAGCTTCATCCCATTTTAACTAAATATAAATGCTTAATCTATATAATAATTATTCTTTCCTGTGTATTCAAGATACTCCATTTCTTTCCTGTTGTATATGATCCATTAAATATGAAATTAACATCTGAACTTCAACTATGTGCAATTTCTATTTACATTAATAGGTCGGGTGAATAGATATATGAACCATAAAAATGTACAAAACAATTAAAGGCCTGAGATTAGAAAAAGAAAAGAAACCATAACTGAATCTAATTTACACAAACATTATTTACCATACCTCTTGCATACTCATCCAATTGAATTAATAAATAAATCCTTACAAATCATTCTTCCACTATCCTTTGTATTACTTCATATATTGCTTTTTGTTTTTTAAACTTCCCCATTGTCTTTCAAAATTACATAAATTCTATTCAATCATAATTTACCAATCATAATTTACCAATAGCTTGCATTTACAACCACAATTGAGCCCAAAATTTCTGTTGCTAAGCAAGGTAGTTGTTAAATGACTTTTGCCCCATTTTGTGACTTTTTTTGCCACAGTTGTTAAGCGATTCACTGCACTTGTTAAGTGAGTCATGTGATCATTAAGCTAATCAGTTTATCTTATTGAGTTTGCATGCTGGGAGGGTTACAAATTATCACATGACCCTGAGACAGTGCAGCTGTCATAAATACATGCCAGTTGCCAATTGCCCATATTTTGATCACATGATAATGGGGATGCTGCAATGATTGTAAGTGTGAAAACTGGCCTGTACCTCCCATGCAACTGAAAACTTGTTAAGATGGCTCAATTGTTGAAGTGTAATTTTTATCCTCCCTCTCCTGTGGTTTGTATCTTTTGCTTGTATTATATTTATTAATACTTTTAAAAATATGTTTACATTTATTAATAAGATTTTATATACATGTACATTGTACATGTACAACTTTTATTTATTGTTTCTTATGATTGTTGTTCACCACCCAGAGTGAACATGAAATAGGCAGATATATAAATTTAATTAATATATAAATACGTTTATGTTTATATTCCAAAATGATACACAAATTCATCTACTTGATCTTATTTGTTACCACATCTTACCATTCTTTGCTCAGTTTTCTGGATAACACAACAACCTTTGATACATTGATTTTGAGATTCACACTCTTGTTATATCATACATTCTGTCTATTACTTGCTGAAAACTCTGGATTTTCAGTCAACAGTATAATTATTAACAACATACAGAAGTACACATATATTAATCTCCTGAACCAATATTTTTCTCCAGTTATCATCAGCATTTCTTATATATTTTTCCATAGATACCTTTATGTTGAATGAATGAATGTCAAATGATTCACTAAGCATTCCATTTACTCTCCGCCATCTTTTATTTCTACTATATGACATTCATTAAGCAAATCTATACTTCCTTAAATCCATAATTCAAGTCTATCAACATTTGTTTGCAGATGTTTTTTTCAAAATCAATAAACTTTAAATGTTATTTTTCATGTTCATAAATCATGATTAACTGAAGGCCAAAATTCTGATTTGGTACCCCCTATCCAAGGCCATGCTGCACTTCAAAAAAAAATTCTTCTGTGTTCCTCCTCATTTTTCTTTAATCTGCTAAAGCCTGCTAAATACTTTCATAGGCATGCTTGACCAAAAATGTTATGGCATTCTTTCCAATTCCACTGTTCAACAAGTTCACATCATTCCCATACAATTCTCTAGATTGCTCCTGCTGGCATTTTTTTAAAATCAGTTTCTTTTCACTTCATTGCTTTTATTTTTAATTCAATTTAAACTGCTGGAAGCAATTTAATTAACCTTCACGCACTTCCCAAAACACTTTTTATTTCTGTCAGAATTGGTGAATATTTTTACCACCTTCTTTCATTTTAACTGTTCCTTGGTATCTTTTGATTACATTCTTTGTGACTTCTTTTTCCTCTCTTTTAACATACAATAATAGGTTTCCTCATCTTCATTTTGTGAAGCAATCATTGTCATTATCACAAAAGATAAACAAAATCAAACTTTATTTCTAAAAAAGAAAGCACAAACCATTTTCATTCTTTTTGACTTTATTAATATGCTAGGATTCACTGTTGAAGAAGGTAAATGCAGACTTGTTCAAAATCACAGGCCAACAGTAGCTTTACAATAAAAATAGAATAATAATAATAAAGCAATGTTACTAGTACGCTACAGGAAAGTTCTGGTCTGCTACAAATAATAAAGAAATACTTGGTAAAGAGATTGGAGTAGGTTTTAAAATTTGAATTGGCAAAGCTTTTATCTCCTCATGCACAATCTGCAATATGCATAGAAGGCTGAAGTATACATAATTATAGACCTTGCATATATAAATATAAGAGAAGCTATTTGCATAGTACAGAGCAATAAATACCAAAGTTTTAAAGCATATTTTTCTGTTTCTTCAGATATAGTATATAAAACAACTATCACTCTGATTCAGTTTCCTAGATTCTTTTTTTTCCAGAAAATTCTAGTCTTTAACTTGAGATTTAGGGAATCAGTTAACTCCTCTTTTCTCAATTTTAACTGAGCAATGGTTGCCTTGATTTAAAAATAACAAAAAGCTTTTTTTTATCCCTCAAATAAAAGAGAGGGACATCTCTCTTTGTATATAACTAGGATCACCTCTCTCTGAGGCATTCTCTATTTGTATCTGTATGCTTCTTGACTCTGAATGTCAGACTTGCAGCATATTTAATCAATTTAATTTAAAAACAGATTTTTTTTCCAAGTGTTACCCTCAGCACTCCAGCCAAATTTGATTTGCCAGCCAAATCTGGCATTTTCTCCCCTCCCCCCAACCCACTTGTGATTTAGTTTATATAAATCTAAATTTATCAATAAGCAACTGATAGCAGTAGTTATATCTGAATACCTTTAGAAGTCATATAATATCTGCTTTCTAATTTTCCTCACACTTAGGTTTGACCTCTTAAATATTCCAAGTACTGCCTTGCAAAACAATTCATTATTTTGGTTCATTGAACATGCATATTCTGGTAATGCTATTTATAATTGTGACATGCTAGACACATGATATTTTCACAAATCTGTATTCTTAACTAGATGGATGGCTTTCTCTTTCATGGGTATTTAAATTTCATATATGAAAGGATTTCATGGAATTTAGAGAACAGGGTATGAGAAGATTGTCAACAGCAAATGTTAACTAAGTGAAACATGATCACCAAAGCTTTGCTGTGGCCTATTCTGTTTTTTTGTAGCAGAAAACTTAACAGTTTACTTTATTTTAAGTAGAATTTTATGTCGTTTGCTCAGTCTGTTATGCAGATGGTACTTGAATTAAAATCTGTTTAATCTATGTTGAATAGAACAGCTCTCCAACCTTCCATTAAAATCCTGGAACTATTGCTGTTTATTTTAAATATGCTTTTAGGTATTACTTAGCTTCTCAGGGGGCATTTAGATATCATCATAACACCTTTTTTGATAGTCTTAAATCCTCATCTATCTATACTTATGATCTATTATTTGTGAATCATAGCTAATACAGATTTTTAGAGTGAGTGACTTGTGCTTTCTTGTGATAAATAAGTTAAATACATCACTATAATTAAGCAATAAGGCCTGACAGGAGGAGGATTACCACAAGCTAACTATACCTCCAGGGATTTTGAAGTAGAAGTTTGTGCTTAGCAAAATAAGAATGAGACTTTTTTAAACAATTTCCCATCTGTCTCCATTTTGATGGCTAGCAGCAAAATCTGTATAACTGCTGGTTGGTTAGAAGCATAAGATTCCAAAATCACCCTCTTTAGTTTCCAAGTTATTAATGTGAAATTAGTTTTAACTTCCTTGTTTGAAAAAAAAAATCCTGGACGAACAACTCAAATCCAGTGAAACATTCATCCTGCCTCAGAGATAGCAGTTTTTCTATCTAACCTTTTGTGTATGCCAATAGTTACTTGGTAAGTAGCAGAGGTGGTTCTACTTACCTTTACTACTGGTTCGCAATGGGTCTGAACCGGGGGCAACCCACCACTGGTAAGTAGCTATTCTAAGTAGCTGATTAATTGTTAGCTAAATATGTATGATGGTTTAAAGAATTTGGGTTTCCACTTTTGTGCTGCAAATTTACTATCCTAATCCTAAAGGATGAACATGGTTGTTCTGATGTTAATAAAAAGTGAAAAGACTACACTTTGAAAGAAAAAGAAAAATCTAAATCATAAGCATTCCAGTGCCAAACAAAGCCATAATAAATTTAACATTACAGATTTCTTAATTTATGTTTCAGTAACGTAAGACAATCATGCATACAGTTTAAGGATCTTATAAACAAATGTTTAATGCTTTCATAGTGTACAGATCCAATGCTGATTTTCTGCACTGATGCTACAAGTACTAGATTCCTGATGTTTATGTGATCACATTGTATATGGCAGTGTTATTAGGTAGTAAAGAATTTTAATTTTGCCTTTGAGTGCTGAGAGAAATATTATGATTGTTCACCCTGAAGCTGACCTGACCGTGGCCATTTTGAGGCTTCAGTGTTGCCACACTGAGCTGAGGGATAGGGAGGGGGGGAATAGAGATAGATTGGGTTTTGTAGCCAAAACAAAATACTTTGCTCTAGGAACCAAGGACATTTCCACAGCTGGTCGGAGAGAGGAGTGAGGTTAACAGGCAACAGACGGCACCTTGATTGGACCATGTGACTGACTGTTTGGGAAAGGGAAAAAACTTTTACTTTTAATTAGGTGAAAACCGTGGGAATATTCAGAGTCTGTTTTCACCAGCCTGTGCCAATATGATATGCCAAATAAACCTATTCTTTGAGGAACCTACCTGCCTCGGAATTCTGTTTGCTATGGGTATATTACTTGGAACCCTGACAATGATCTATTGTAACAGAAATACAAATTTGTGTAGGAAAATGATCTTACTGAATATAAGAAGAACCATGGAATATTTTATTATTCTAGAAAAAGATGTTTGGGGTGATACCCAAAGAACTACTATTATTTTGTTCTCATAAATACAAAAATGTTAACAAAAAATTTCAGTAGGTATACATTTGAGTTCTATTTTCATAAATGCTATTCAGAGTGAAGCCTGACTGATGTGGCATATAAACTGAGATAAATAAATATTCCTCAGAATAAATTAATAACACAAATAAATTTGTACTACAATTTTAGTACAAAGTTTAAAAATTATTTTCATATATTACTTACAGTGGAGACAAATGTGAGAGGGATAAAGTTTTCAGTACTTTTAATACTCTTTGTAGCATTTTTTAAAATAGGTAATCCATTAATAACCCTTCATGCAATATTCTCTTGACAATGTGAATGCAGTTTAAGAACAGAATTATTTTTTTCTACTTCTAATTTCATATATACCACTGCTTGTATTCTCAAGCTTGATTAATGAAAACTGATAAAAACTGGGACAGCCTTAAAAAAATAAACAGCCCTGTCACCTCATGTAAACTTCCTCTTTCAGTCCCAAGTTCCAGAATATAGGTAGTTCTCAGTTTATGACCACTGCTGAAATTGGAATTTTGGTTGTAACTCATAACCTGCTCATAAATTGAGGCATTCGTGTTTATGACCAGACCATGTAAAAGGATCCAATTTTACAACAGTTTTATAGTGGTTAAGTGACTTAAGTTGTAAGTCCAAATCCATTCTCCCAAATGGGTGTTTTTGCCAGAAACTGACAAAAAATGTTGCAAATCATGGTTACATAACCATAGGATGTTACAACTAGTAGAAAATGTGAGCCACTTGCCAAGTGTCCAAAATATGACTCGAGGTTAACATAACATTTTACAACAGCTAGAAGTCATAAAGCACCCTTTCTAAAGCCCTTGTAATGCCAACCAGTTGTTAACCAGCTGATTCTAAGTCAAGTATTACTTGTTTATTATTTCATCCCTGAGCTAAAGAAAAGCCTAAAGTTCTTTTAAATATTAGCAGCATGTAGACTTGTCTTAACTTATCTCATGAAAAGATTGTTAATTATCATACCAGCAGAGATACAGACTTCTTTAAAAAATGCAACACAATATGACATCATTCCAAAGGACTGCAACTTGCAGTGGTGGGATTCAAATAATTTAACAACTGGTTCTCTGCCCTAATTATTTCTTCCAAACAACCAGTTCATCAAACTGCTCAGAAAGTTAACAACTGGTTCTCCCGAAGTGGTGCAAACTGACTGAATCCCACCACTGACTGCAATGAAAGAACCCTGTAAGGGCCATATATTGCATAGACCAGTGATGGCTAACCTTTTTGCCATCGTGTGCCAAAAGTGGGGGGAGTGCGGTGGGGTCACACGCATGCGTGCCCACATCCATAATTCTATGCGCCCTGCCCCCCCGTGCTCCCCCTGCTTTTGGCACGTGATGGCCCGGTGGGCTCAGTAGGCCCGTTTTTTGCTCTCCCCAGGCTCCAGAGCCTTTCTAGGAGCCGGGGGAGGGCAAAAACGGCCTTCACCACCCCCCCAGAGGCCCTCCGGAGGCCGGAAACAGTGTGTTTCCTGATTTCTGGAGGGGCCAGAAGGCCCGAAAATCAGCTGGCTGGCACACGCATGTGTGCCAGAGCTGAGCTCGCGTGCCACTGATATGGCTCCATGTGCCACCTGTGGCACCCGTGCCATAGGTTTGTCATCATGGGCATAGACTATAACTGAAGATTATGCTATATTTCCTCAAGAGACTCATAAGCCAACTAACCAGAATCCTTTACAGCAAGCAAAAATTACTCTCCCACATCATCTCTACCCTGGAACTCCAACAGCATAAAGACTTCACCAGGCCTTGACAACAATTTTATTCTATAAATCTCACCTCCTTGAAGAAAAAGAAAATAAATTGTTCCTCACTTCTATAAGTTTCACTCAATATAACACGAAGGTTTCAGAGACTTCCCACAGCATTATAAACTTACCAGTTGCTCGGTCAGCCAGTCAGAACACTCCAATTCTTGCATGAGACTTATTCTTTTGCTCCACTAAACCCCCACAAAATATGAACTCTGTGGGGGCTATACAGTATTTCTTCCTTGCTTGAGACTTAAGCAGCTTTAGTATGAGAAATAAAATTTAGACATACAGTTATCATCAAATTAACTCATCCAAGGACAACACAAAACTACAGCTCCACCATTTCTCAAATGCATTAAGATGCATGAATGCCCCATATAGATTTAACACTGAATTGGATTTCTACACTGAATACTGTTGCCAACAAACTGAAACCATAGTCATCAATAAAAAAAGTATTCTTATTCAACAATCTCTGCCGGGCAGAATGAGACATCATCCAAGGTCTCAAGAGCAGCAGCAATATGATCATTAAATAAACTGACACAGAAAGGGCAATTGTCATTATGAATCAGATGGATTATTCAAGTAAACAGCTCTCCAAAACTATATTATATCCTCAGAACCCACAGAAAATTAATGGAAAGAACTACACAATCTGATGCACTTTCCAGAAGACATACAAGACTATATCTACAGAAAGATATCACAGGATCCTTCACAAAATTTTGTACCTCTTTTCAAAAAAAAAATACAAACCTGGCCATCCAATTGACTCAAACATTGTAATCATCACAGCAGCAATCTAGCTTTTGCGGATTCTGTATTCAGACCTTATGCTGCCAGCACTCATAGGTATATAAGAAACACTAAAGCCTCCCTAAATTGGATGGTAGCTGGATGCTGGTGCACTATAAATAAACATCCCCCCAAAATTTGGACTTTGAGCCAACAGGAACATAACCACTGAAGTCTATGGATATTCTCAGTCATCCAGGTCATAGCTGCCCCAAAGATGCTTTTTTAAGAGGCAGCTGGACTTTCTTGTTTTTCTTTGAAGATGTTCACTTCTAATCCAAGAACCTTCTTCAGCTCTGACTAGATGGTGGGCAATAGAATGGAAATTCACACTGGAAAATGTTAAGGAAAATAGTCTAGCCTTCCTGTGCAGTACACATTAAGGAAGATAAAAGCCTTAACATTGCAGTTTACAGAAGGAGAAGAGAACAGTAAATGAAGCAATGTTGTTATTCCATACATTGCAGGAATATCAGAAAAGTTCAAAAAGAAAAAACCCATCAGGACAAGATTCAGCAGTCAATCTGCATTTAAAAGACAAAAGCCACTCTTTTGAGGAAAGCAAAGTCCACATTTTGGACAGAAGGAATTGGTGGTTTGAAAGAGGGGTCAAAGAGGCCATCTATGTCAAAATTGAACAGTGGGGGAGGGATACAACATCATCCATCTGCAGTCTACAACACAGTCCTTTTAACAGTTCCAAGAAGGCTCCACTCCCATTTGCACTACTCAGATGACCCTAACGACTCAGTTAAACCTCCAGGTGGCCACAATGACTCTCTAAAAGAATGCAAATGACCAGCTGTCTGCAAGGAGTATAAATCCTTCCATTTTCCACCATCCAGTCAGAGCTGAAGAAGCTTCTTGGATAAGAAGCAAAACGTCTTTAAAGAAAAACAAGAAAGTTCAGTTGCCTCTTGAAAAAGCACCTTTGGGATAACCACTGAAATCAGTATAGCATACCTTGCCCCTAAACTGTATGACTTTTCATTCAACCAAAACTACATTATGATTAGCAATGCCACAGGGTTGCCAACATCTTCATGGTTGACATAGAATAGTGATTTCTCATTTTTTGCCCCTGAAATCTCTCTTGTACTTGAGATACATTGATGACATTTTCATTATCATGAAGAAGATTCACTAATCTCTAAAAATTCAACAATCATCAGCGTTAGCCGCTTTGTTGAGGTTACAGTAAAATTACACAATGGACATATAAACATCACATTGCACAGAAAAACCTATCTATCTCATGCATATCTAAGCGCTTCTTGCTGCCATCTAGAATATACCACCAAAAATCCAGGCTGTACACTACAACCATATTTGTTCTGACCTACTTGACAGATATGAACAACTGATGAACTTAAGCCAAGTACATACTGTACAAGATCAATAGGCAAATCAATTGAGCCAGATCCATTTATAGAGGGCACTTATTAAAAGACAAACCACAATAGCAGGATAGAACGCTTTTGGTTGTTGCCTACAGCTACCAGCTTGAGCATTTTGTTGTATAGAAACTACAATCCATATTGCAAAATGAGACTGCACTTCCTTAACAATATATAGCAATAACTATATATAGCAGAGACATACTTGAATACAGATAAGATATCCAATCTATCCAGACAAGAACCTATACTCCAAGTGTTGTAAGTGGTTTTTATCATGTTTTCTTACTTCTGGTTAGTGGTCATAGATGGAGTCTGCATGTTTTCTAGCTTTTCCTATATAGTAGCTGATTCAGTCCTCACATTGTAGATGACTCCTGTTCTTTCTTCTTAGGCTACTGGATCTTTTGATTTACTTAACATGTTTTGGAAAAGCAACCCTGAGCAACATATATTCAGTATAATATCATTAGTTTATATAACTTTATAAAAGAATTTTATAAATGAAATAAAGTAAGAGGTTAATAATTTGGATTATAAAAGGGCTATAATTAAACTAAAGTTTTAAGCCAAAAATGTCTAAATTCATATGGATGGAAGAACAGAGATTTAGTTTGGTTTTCAGTAATAATTGCTGATGTTTCTTTTATAATGTTTCTTTTCTTTTCTTTTTCTTTTCTTTTTTTCTTTTGTAGATCAATGGGGGAGAAAAAAGACCTGCCTCTGACATGGGAAAGAAACCCAAAACTCCCAAGAAGAAGAAAAAGAAGGATCCTAATGAGCCACAAAAACCTGTTTCTGCCTATGCATTATTTTTCCGAGACACTCAAGCAGCTATTAAGGGCCAAAATCCAAATGCTACTTTTGGTGAAGTTTCTAAAATTGTAGCATCTATGTGGGATGGCTTGGGAGAAGAGCAAAAGCAGGTAACATGTTACATTGCTTTTGAAATTATTGATTTATTTACCTACTATTTTTAGAACATTTCTTTTTATCATTAAAACAAATTCTCATTATGCCCTATATCCAAGAACCAAATGTCTTTTACATGTTATTTACCAATTGTCTTCAGGCTAGAGTTAAAGAGAGGAAAAACCACATATGCATGTATTATATGTTACTAGATGGTCTAAGAATTTTCTTGTGAATTGGAATGCTTGAATTGGAGATAACTACTTTTTGTAAATTGTGAATATAATAGGCATCCAATTTTTTCAAAATTGACCTTGTTGAGCCAAGACTGCATACCATTCAATACAGGAGCAGGATGATATTGTATTCACATCAGAATAACAGTTGGAAGGGACCTTGGAGGTCTTCTAGTCCAACTCCCTGCTCAAGCAGGATACTCTATATCATTTCGGACAAATGGTTGTCCAGTCTCTTCTTAAAAGCCTCATTTTGGAGCACTCACAACTTCTAGATCTTCACATCTATCTTTGCATAGATAACCTATATACATTTGATTCACTGTGTAAATAGATTGTTGAGCAAATAGTTTGTCTTCATATATTCTTATTATATGCCTACACTTGTTGATGTTTTGAAAATTAACATAGGTCCATGTCAAGAGTAGCATTGGTTTGCAGTACTCTTTTCTATGACTTTATATCTAAATTCCATATTACTTAACATCAGTGGTCTAGTAAAATATATTTTTCAGATGTTTACTAACAGTTTTTGCAATTCCAATAGAATATGCTTTCTGGTTACTCTTTCCCTTTTGCATATTAATGCTTTTTGTGCATACATTTTAGTAAAACAAACATGGAGAAAGTTTTCCTACTTTTCATTTTGAGGTCATTCTTGTAACTCCCATTCTAATATTTCATTAATTTCTACCAAGTAACTTCACTTACAGTAATATCAGTATTAATGGTAAGGTAATAATCAGAATAATTTCACCTTTCTTCAAATAATGTTTTTTTCTGTCTATAGTGCCAGAGAATAATCATAATATTTTGAGATTTTCTAATAGTTGTAATGACTCAATATATTGTATTTGTTAGATTATGTTTTGTAAATGACTTTGCTTAATAATACAGTATTTTAGCACTGAACCTGAACAAATTACATTATACTTTTTCACTTACTTGATTGTTAGGTTAAGAAAACAGTTTTATTGGATAACTGAGTTTTTGTCATTGTTTTTGTTTTTAAAAAAACCAGGACAATTATGTTTTAGAAATAGAGATAACATTTTGTAAAACCAAAAAAAAGTGTTAAAAGAAGAAAAAATAGCAACAAAATGAATGGTGTTAATGCAGTGAAAATTAATTACATCTACAGAACAATTAAAGAGCCATGTGAGTGATCTGCACTTCAGTGCTATAATAAGAATGAATTAACCAAATGGCACCAGCATGTGGACAAATTTATCACAAATATTGTCAGGCAAATGCCTCTGACAGCATTTTTTCAATTACAGGCTTGCAACTGTCATTGAGAAAGTTGCATTGTTAGCTAATTGAAAGGAAAATAGGGTTTTCTCATAACAAAAGAAAGCTTTCAGAAAACACTCTCTGGATTCAGTTTAACATTTTAGCTTTAGCATTAGATCCTCCCATGCTATGTAGCATATTGGGCAGCAAGGGTTATCCAGTATTTTCAATTTTGGGTGAGTAGATCAGCGTTTTCTCATGTGATGGTTAAAGTCTTTAAGTCATCTATGAATGTTCTTAGCCATGTATTTCAAGGGCATCCTCTTGGTCATTTTGCATCAGGAACTCATTGCCCTGTTGGGAATTTGATTATTCTCCATGTGGAATATATGACCTGCAAGTTACCTATGTCTCTTGCATGCGACAATGTGATGTAATAATACACAAAATCTTTTTTTGATCTAGTAGATGAATTGAATCTGGCAGATATTTGGCGAACTTTACATCCATATAAAAGGCAATATACTTTCTACTCAAACCCCAAAAAATCATGGTCTAGAATCGACATGATGTGGGTCAGTAGAAATATAGGAATGGACATCATGTCAGCTGAGATTGCACCTAATATATGGGTGGATCACAATCTACTAGAGATTAAATGGAAGAGCGGATATAAGAGAAGGAATGTAAGATGGAGACTAAATACAAATTCTTGCGGGATAAACAAATATTGAGAAAGTAAAGGGAGAATTAAAAGTTTTCTTCGAAGAAAATGAAAAAGAACCAACTGATCGACAAGTAATTTGGGATACAATGAAGGCGTTCCTAAGAGGACTGGCAATAGCATATGGGGCACATAAAAATAAAGAAAAAAGAGAGACCCAGAAGATACTGCTGAAAGAATTGGGAAAAGCAGAGAAGGAAATGCAGCAAAACCAGGATAATGCGACAGCAAAAGAAAACTGGATGACTATTCGTCATAGAATAAATATAATTGAGCAGGAAAAATTGGCGTATGAAATTAAACGGTCTAAACAATACTATTTTGAGAATGCCAATAAGCCGGATAGATGGCTGTCCTATAGACTAAAAAAAGAAAAAGAAAAAGGGATTATTTACCAACCAGAAGACTCAGAGGATCACATCATAAATAAGGAAGAAGAGAAATTAGAGATGGTCTGCGAATACTATGCTACCCTATACAAGGAAGAAAATATCCCCAAGGAAAAAGTAGAACAATACTTATTGGAAGAAGAACTCTCACTGATTGGGGAGGAGGATAAAGAGATGCTAAACAAAGAAATTACAATGGCAGAGCTAAAGACTGCGGTATCCAAACTTAAAAAGAACAAATCACCGGGCCCGGACGGATTCCCAAGGGAATTATATAAAAATTTAGAATTAGAGGCTACTCTCCTACCAAAACTGCTAGAAATTTATAATGAAGCTTTGATAAAATCCAAAATACCAAAATTATAGAGGGAGGCGTATATCACACTCCTCCAAAAAGAAGGAACGGATGTAAAATTGATAAAGAATTACAGACCAATCTCCCTTCTTAATACTGATTACGAAATCTATATGAGTATTATAGCAGGAAGGTTAAAGGCAATTCTGAATAAGGTAATACACAGTGATCAAAATGGATTCCTCCCAGGGAGACAAATAAGATATAATACAAGGACAATCTTAGATGTGCCAGAATATTATGAGGAACACCCGGACAAAGAAATGGCACTAGTCTTCCTAGACGCTCAGAAGGCATTTGATAATCTGAACTGGGAGTTCATGAAACAACAAATTAATAAAATGGGATTTGGACAAAATTTTGCGAACACAATAATTACGATTTATGAGAAACAAAGGGCTAATATACCAGTGAACAGAGAATTAACAAAAACCTTCCAAATTAGAAAGTGGGTGAGACAGGGATGTCCCCTATCACCACTCCTGTTTATCTTAGCCTTAGAAGTATTATTAAAAAGAATTAGAGGAAATAAGCAAATTAAGAGACTGAAAATTAGAAAGGAGACTTATAAGACCCGAGCATTCGCTGACGATGTGGCACTAATTATGGAGGAACCTTTGGAAACAGGCGCCCAAATTTTGGAAGAACTTGGTAAGTATGGAGAGGTGGCAGGGTTCAAATTAAGTAAATCTAAAACTAAAATGCTGACCAAAAACATGACCAAAGACCAGAAGGAAGTTTTGGAGGAGTCAATGGGGATACAAGTTGTTAAGAAGGTTAAATATCTGGGAGTATGGATTTCAACAAAATGTTGGGCCCTTAAAGAGGACAATTATGTACCCCTGGTCAAAAATATTAAACAAGATTTAGAAAAGTGGGAGAAGTTACAGATATCATTTTTAGGGAGGATTGCAGCAATTAAAATGAGCGTCTTACCCAAATTGCTGTATTTATTTCAAACTGCCCCAGTCAAATTAGATAGGAATTTTGGGGGGGAATTTAATTCTATTATTAGGAAATTTATCTGGGGAAGGAAGAAACCAGGGATTGCAATCAGGAAATTACAAGACAAAAAAGACAGGAGTGGGTTTGGACTTCCAATTTGGGAAACATATCACAAAGCAGCAAACTTAGTATGGCTAAAAGATTGGGCAACCCTGGGAAACCATAAAATAAGGGACACGCTAATGTCGACATGGGGAGAAATAAGACAAAAACAATATACCAAAGTCCCCAGATGGCTCTCCACAATGGAGGCGATAATTTATCCCAACGTATTGGAACTGGGCAAAACAGCTAAATATAAAGAGATATTAGATGGGGCAGGGAACCTCAAGACAATGGAAGAATTGAAAGAACAGGGCACCTACATAGAATGATGGACATACGCACAAATTAAATCACGATATAAAAAAGATAAAGAGGAACGCGGCATAGAGACAGGCATTAATGGCTTCGACAAGGTATGGATGGGCACGGATAATAAAATATTGGCTAAATTGTATAATTTCTTGGTGGAGTATGACTTGATAGAGGAGGTGGTTAAGGACCCAATGATAGCATTGGCCAAAAACATTGAACAAATCATAAATTTGAATGAGTGGGACCAAATTTGGAACAACAATCTTAAAATAACCAGGGCAACAACTTACAAGGAAAATCAATATAAGATGATTTATAGGTGGCACTTAGCACCAGCTAGGATTGCCAAAATTTACCCAAATACGAGCCCAAACTGTTGGAAGTGTGGCCATCAGCAAGGTACTCATTATCACTGTTGGTGGACCTGCACCCAAGCCAAAGAGTTCTGGAGGATGATATGTAAATGGGTGTCGGAAATAATAGGAGATACCATTGAATTAGAACCAAAAATATTTCTCCTGGGAATCTTGAAGACAGAATATGCAAGAAAGAAGAAGTACCTTATTACACATATAATAACAGCTGCAAGAATCTCCTTCGCTCAACATTGGAAAGAGAAAAAGTTGCCGTCCAAAGAGCACATAATCAGGAAAATATTGGAATGTGCTGAAATGAATAAACTGATGCTGGAAATTAATGATAGAGAGAAAGCTGACTACTACAGCGTGTGGGATATGTAGTATGAGTGGTTAGAGAAAAGAAAATCGAAGTGAAGCTCGAGAGAAATGAGTTGTACTACCGGTAGTGGTAAATAAAATGGAGTTAGGACTCAAGTTAGGTAAATAAAATGTAATAATATGTATTAAGGATCACACAAGCAAGAATATTCTATGGGCAGTACTTTTTAAATCAAGATAACGAGGCAATACCATGTAAATAATAATATAAATACTATGTATATGTATATTGACACCATGAAACCGGAAATGTTGGAATTGTACTATAATTATTTAACAATAAAAACTGATTAAAAAAAACAAAGTGGGCAGAAGCATGCTCTTAAACATAGCCATTATCAATTAATTCCTTGCAACTGCTGTACTGCTTTTCTATCAGCATTTGCGTGCCTTAGAACACTTCTTCCAGTATTCATTCCCTTTACATTTCCTTACTTTTATTTTTATTCTAGTTGCTGGAAGTATCTTGCTTAGCTTTCTTTACACATTTTTCAAATAATTTTTTTTATTTTTGTCAAAATTGATGACAATGTTTGTCTTTTTTTTTAAATCACTTTTTATGTCAACCATTCTTTCTCTCCTTTGTTCTTTGTGACTTTATTCTTTCTGCTTACACACTAAAAAAAATTTCCTTTCCCTTATTTTGTGGAGCTTATTTTCTTGCCCTCATCACCTCTATTAGAATGCATGGTTTTCATCAATGAAGTTTTCTATAGAATGCTTTTTAGGAGGAGAAACTATAGACTAGATTATTACTTATTAATATTACAATAGTAATGTATAATTACATTACTTTTTGCAGCATAAAGAAAGTACTGATCAGTTGGTGCTTATTTTGGCCAACATAGTATAAATGGAACCAAAGTCCAGTTTTACCCTAAGCAACTCACTGTATTCTGTGTAAACTAGGATTTCTAGAGATTACTTTTTACTATTGCTACCTTCACGTCCCTATCAGGGAGTATATGCAGTGTCCTGACACCTGTTCTAAATATGACATGAATTAATTTGCCTCTTGTTTTTTAGAATTTGCACACAAATCATTGCAGACAGTTCTTTCAAGTGTTTGCCAGATATGTTTATGCTAATTGATGGAAACATACAAGGGTTTCTCATTTTTCAGCTGTGTTTATTTCACTACTATGTCGATTATTAAAGGAAATCTGTGTTAATCACTACAGTTTGACAATTTCTCTTCTAAACTATAGAGAAACCAATGTGTAATGGATTAAAGAATGTGCAGTAAAGCAAGTATGAACATTTGCTACATCTTTTCATATGATTAAAATCTTAAAACAAAATTCAAACAATGATCAGTTCTCCATTAATTTAAACCAAGCAACAATGAGAACCGTCGTGGCGTAGTGGTTAGACTGCAGCAGTGCAGGCTACTTCTGCTGACTGCCAGTTGCCTGCAATTTGGTGGTTCAAATCTCACCAGGCTTAAGGTTCACTCAGCCTTCTATCCTTCCGAGGTTGGTAAAATGAGGACCAGATTATTGGGGAAATTATGCTGACTGTAAACTGCTTAGAAAGGGCTGTAAAGGGCCGTGAAGTGGTATATAAGCCTAAATGCTATTGCTATCTGCCAGCTAAATTTAGCCATTATTGTTATTTTATTTATTTTATTTATTTTATTTCGAATTTATATACCGCCCTTCTCCCTGGGGACTCAGGGTGGTATACAGCCAAGTAAAAACACATAATACAAACATTAAGAACAATTAAAAAGAATATCTCAGTTGGCCAAAATTTAAAAAAAGACAAACCAATTTAAAATAATCTAAAAGGATTTGTTAGGCCAGCCCGGCTTGTTGGAAAAGGAAAGTTTTAAGGGCACAGCAGAATGCATGGAGGTCTTGGATTCTCCTTATCTCTTGGGGCAGCTGGTTCCAGAGGATAGGAGCCCCCACAGAGAAGGCCCTTCCCCTGGGGGTCACCAGCCTGGATTGCTTGGCTGATGACACCCTGAGGAGGCCTTCTCTGTGGGAGCGCACGGGTCGATAGGAGGTCATCGGTGGCAGAAGGCGGTCTCGAAGATAACTAGGCTCTATGCCATGGAGCGCTTTAAAGGTGGTGACCAACACCTTGAAGTGCACCAGGAAGACCACTGGGAGCCAGTGCAGCTCGCACAGGAGCGATGTTATGTGGGAGCGCCATGCGGCTCCCGTAATTACCCACGCGGCCGCATTCTGGACCAGTTGGAGCCTCCGGGTGCTCCTCAAGGGGAGCCCCATGTAGAGAGCGTTACAGTAGTCCAGGCGAGAGGTGACGAGGGCATGAGTGACTGTGCACACAGAATCCCGATCAAGAAAGGGGCGCAACTGGCAAATCAGGCGAACCTGACAAAAAGTCCCCCTGGCTACAGCCATCAGATGTTCCTCCAAAGACAGCTGCGTATCCAGGAGGACACCCATATTGCGCGCCCTCTCCACGGGGGCCAAAGACTCGCCCCCGATAGTCAGCGATGGAGTCAGCTGACTATATCGGGATGCCGGGAACCACAACCACTCAGTCTTGGAAGGGTTGAGCTTGAGCTTGTTCCTCCCCATCCAGATCCATACAGCCTCCAGGCACTGGGACATCACTTCAAGGGCATCGTTGGGATGGTCTGGGGTGGAGATGTACAGCTGGGTGTCATCAGCGTACTGATGGTATCTCACCCCAAAACCACGGATGATCTCGCCCAGCGGCTTCACATAAATGTTGAACAGAAGGGGCGAGAGAACCGACCCTTGCGGCACTCCACAGATGAGAGGCTTCGAGGTCGACCTCTGCCCCCCTGCTCCCCCATTATATGCTAGTGAATTAAGAATACTTAGATTGGCTTATCAATGCTGAAAAAGAATGTATCAAGAGGAATTTGTTTTTTGTACTGAATACACACACACACACACACACACACATACATCCATGCACAGCAGTTTTTATTGCTTAAAGTGAGACGATGGGCTAAATATATTACTTATAATTTACATATAGGATTCTTTCTGTAAAATGTAAATATTTTATATCCTAGTATATTAAAAGTTTGTTTCAGGCTTTTAGAACATACATTGTATTCAAAATCTGTTCTATATAAAAATACTCAGCCTTTTCCTCACTTTTTTCCCTTCTGATGCTAATGCTGACTTTCCAAATTAAGGTTATGTAGGACGGAACCAAAAATGAACCTAGAAAGCTACCCAGACAAGATATAACCATATAAATCATTATTGGATGTAACCAATAAGAGCTAACACTGTTTATATATGGAAATTGTATATAGTAGGTCTACCATGATTGATTGGTAGGCAGGCCTCGGTATAAACAGTGTGATGAGAATGCATCAATGGCTGGATAAAAGATCAGCAAAGATTGTTTCTTGCATATGTGTAAGTAGAATGTTATTTGGATCTATCTATTGTGTATCCCAACTTTAATTTCTGAAAATATACAAATTATATCAGACCTTTAGTTCCCCCTTTATTCCTACATTTATATTCATGTGACGCTTTGAATATTCTTTTCATAGAAACTAAGGGTTATTGACCTTGTGCAATTTTCTTCGTTTTTTTTCTGCCCTCCCTGCACTGCCTTCATAGTAGGCCCTTTCACACTTCAGTTCTTTGTAACAAATTTTCTTTAGGGTTTTTTTCCCTTCTGGGTGTGCTTTTTCATTATGCAAGAGGAACTGGACACATAGTGACTTAATATTTAAAGGCAAAGCTTTCTTTAATTAAAAATAAATACCCTATTACTCTATGTCCTAAAAAGTGGCATGATAGATTCTTTTTATTTATTTTTTTTTGTAGCTTTAAACATTTTTTAAAAAATCAGAATCAGATATAAATGTATTAAATGAAACTTAAGTTATTTAATCGAAGACCCAGTGCAGATATAATAGCAAAATAATAGCATTGTCCTTGTTTTATGTTGCTGTGAATGACTTTGATATCACACAGAGCTCAGTACATCAGGTAGTTTTCTTGAAAATGGAATTCCATGCCCACACAAAATGTGTTGCACAAAGTTCAATCTGTAACAACATCAATCTTAGCTGAGTCATAGCCAGAACTAGCTGATCTCAGTACATGTGAATTTGAATGTGCATGTTTATTCAATCCATGTCCTTGGTTAAGGTAGCAGGAAGGCAGGGTTATGTTCCTCAGGAAAGATTTGTTATCATCAGATAAAACACTCCAGAGAATGGTTGGAATGCTGTACCATATGCTTTCTTTCAGGGCTGCATAATTTGTTCTCAGGAATATTAGCTGCAACAGTTCAGCTCAATAGCAACACCTCATTATTTTATCCCTCAGTATTTATTCCTATGTTTGACGCCTCATGAAATTACTGTTAATGTGTTTATATAAGGGCAGATCTGACACAAGTGGGAAGGATTTAATTTCCCACTCAGTCTTTCCTGCTGATACATCCTCTTTCGCCTGGTAGAAGTGGCAAGTGTAAATAGTTAATTTGCTTCAATTATGAGCCTGTCCTGCTAAATTAGAAGCAGCAGGGATATGAAGAGCTAGAATTATACTTCTGAGGCAGCTGACAAATCCTCTGAGCCCACAAAATCAAATCATTTACTCCTCACTGGTGCTCATAAACCCACTAGATAAATGCTACAGCTTATTCGGTATCAGTGAATGACACTCACAATATGTCTTATGCTTTAGGAAAATGTAAATCTTTTGAGCACACAACCAGTATTTGTATTTATAATACCTTTTTCTTTATCAAATAACAGCTTTATAATACTTTAAAATACTAAATATGTTTTGAACTGTTTACAATTTTCTGTGAATTTGTTGGGCTTTGCTCTAAGATTTGTAAATCTCAAAGAACATATTTTTATGATATCCAATATAAGTTAAACATACCATTTACCCTTCATGTGACCATCGAAAATTATTTTCTAATATTTTCTCATTTTCCCTTGTTTTACAAAGATACAAGAATAGGAAATAAATACATTTACTAGACAGAAATATGTCATATATCATACAATCCATATTTCATACAATTCACATTTACTTTATAACTTGTCTTTATATTGAGATCAGATATGTGTCAGATATGGCATTTATCGAGTAAAAGAAAGGTCTATCATTTTAGAAAGAGCCGTGAGAGTAGACCCATAGAACATCAACATGCCTCATGTTCTCCTAGCAATTATAAAAATAGCAAACTCCAATTAGAACCATCTGATTAAGCAGTCATCTTTGGAGAAACAGCTAGTAATTTCCCACTTCCAAGAAGAGGCAAGAGCAAAGCCTTGCCTCTTGTCTAGAACAGCCTCCTGGTCAAAATCAGACTACTGTCTTCCCTGTTTAGAATTCAGGAAAATTTTGAAACCAGAGGCTTTTGTCCAACATTTAGAGTTTAAATTGATGTCACTGATATATGTATGTGAAAATTTACAGAATTGAAGCTTTTATTTGATAAGATTAGTTGTTTTTGTCCTCTCTTTACTTTTTAGTTTTAGTTATTTGATTTTGCATGTGTTTGTTTATAATGTAGCATTGCTGTTTTAGATGTTGTGCATATGTTTTGCAATGTCAAGGTCCTTATTGCTGGAGGGAGGGAGGGAAAGAAGGAAAGAAGGAAGGAAGGAAGGAAGGAAGGAAGGAAGGAAGGAAGGAAGGAA
>WNWU01000003.1:31978335-32073214 GCA_012654045.1 Ptyas mucosa | reverse complement strand
GAAGGAAGGAAGGAAGGAAGGAAGGAAGGAAGGAAGGAAGGAAGGAAGGTCTGACATAATGTAGAAGATCTAAGAAGATCTCCAAACTTATACCTTATTTCTCCTGTTTCAGATATGCGATTCGATACGAACAATCTAGTAATTTTTTTGCAGATAGTTTCTTATCGATATTAGACATTATGTGAGACAAGAGAAAAAAATTAAATATTCAAATAGTTATATGTAACACATAAAAAATGAAGTATGTTACAAATGTACTAACAGACTTTCAGTATGACTGATTATATAAGTATGCACATTCTCAAATAATATATTTCTCCAAATAATTTATCTTTAGAGAGGAAACACCATTTCAGCTTCACTAAAAATAATATGATAGAAACAAATTAGGTTTTTCTACAAAGTCTTTTGGGACTTATCTTCCTTTCAGAAAAATATAGCATTACTTCCTTCTCTTAACACAGTTTCCACCTCATTATCTTTCAACTGATTAAAGAATATTAATGCTCCATGCAGGTAAGTACCAAGTATGAGAAAGAATCCAGTATTTTCTATAATTTAAAGATATTTTGTTATTATATTTTTCCTTACTTGAAACAGAATGGGATGGCAGCAGTCAGAGTAGGATAGGACAGAAATCTTAAACTCACATAGCAGAGGTGTTACATGGCTATGTGATGGCATGCTCATAATTGCACATGCTGCTACATTCTGAATCTGCTGCAACTTTCTGAATAATCTTCAGGATTGAGCCTTAAAGCATTCCACAGTCATGGATATCTGACTCAATTCCTTCTTCTCTGCCAATATCAGCTATCTCTGAATATAGAAAAAGGAGAAAAGTCATTGAAATACAGTGCCTCCCACTTCTAATTCCTATATCCCCTCTCTCAGGCCAAAGGCCACATCCAAACATCTTCACCCTCAACCTCATCCCCATGAAATTAAAAATAACTACCATGTATTCTGTTGCACTCAGACCTTCAACAGGCTATGGATAAAGCTTTGCTGAGAATCACCAACCATCCACTAATATGAATTCCTACCCATCTCCCTTCACTCCCTTGCTCCCACAAAAGCACAATCTGGTATAGAATGTAGATGACATCAAGATCAGTCTGAATTTGATTTTTTGTTGTTGAGGATGATAAGATGATATATACATAGGTGTCTTAATGTGGATACTTGTTTAGAAGATACCCAGTCTTTTCTTATTCAGATTTCTAGCTATTATTAGTTTATTGACACCACCAGACTCAACATTTCTGATTACTATTACTAGATGCATTACTATTGTTTCTCTTCGTATAATGTAATTTGGAAGTTGATTCTATCTCAAAACCAAACTTCAACCAAAATTTAAAAATGTTCCTCAAGAATGTTAACATGGTAGTTGCACAGATACCGTTTAAGAAAGGGGAATAAAGGTTGGTTAATAGTTGATGCTTGTAAGCATGGATAGACTACTGTCTCCTTTAAGTCTGATACCCTACTCTGTCACATGAAGATGTACAGTTTTTCTCATTCCTGGGTGTATCCAATCAATCATTCAATTAAAATAACCCAGTATAGGCATTGTTCAAGAGGGCATGTGTACCCAAGAAGTTTCAAGCATCATGTCCATATTTTCAGGTTTCAAAAATTGAAAATAACTTCATATATAGACAGTACATTGGACTTCTTATAGGCATTATAGTATTTCAACAAGCAAAAATTTTAAAAAACCGCCAAAAGTTGTTTTAATTTTGAATTGCCTTGCAAATTTATCTCAACAGACCTTTAAATGTTGTAACACTGGAATATTAAGTGTAGGTGGCAGTAAGTACTTGTAACAAAAGCTGTTTGATGACTACTTGAAGATGCAATTTAAGCTTCAAAGTAATTTTTTCAGCTTTCACTGTCACAGAGAACATGACTCTTTACATTAACATATGCTCAAAAACCTCCCTAGAATATTTATATTTTATGCGCTATGAACATCTTGGTCTGTTTCATTATCTGGAGCTCTTAAAAATCCAGGGAGAAGCTTAAGCTCCAAACTTTATTAGCCTACTATCTCAGTCAATTTCTTTTGGGCAGCAGGACTGGTGCTTTACCATCAGAATCCCTACTGGGTCTCATTGACCAATTGCCAACTATAGGTCTTCCAATAAGAGAGATGGTGTTCTATCAACTGGTGGAAACTCCCCTAATTTATCCTTTAGTTAGAAGTAATGCTCTTTAGAAAAAATTAAGTGAACAGTGTTATAACACGTGTTATAAATCAGATAACAAAATCAAACTCAATCACCAATGCATCTGTAACAGTCAATAATACATGCCAAGTCAATCTTTTTTTATAATCAAGTCATGATGGGTAACGTTTGTTGTAAACTAACTAACATTTGGCAACAGTATCACTAAGGAAGAAGGAAGCCATGCTGAGAAGGTATCTCCTGGATATTGGCAGTCTTCAGGAATAGTCAATTTCTCTGGGCTGCAGAGAAAGAGGAAAATGCAGTAACTATCCCCCACCCACAAAAAAATCCATTTCTTTCTTGGCATAATTTTTAATAAAATTACTTTCGTTGTGTTTTTAAAATGCTATGCTTTCATATGTAAACAGTCATCTTTGTGTTTTTTAAACAGATCGTTTGTGGCTTTCTACTCTTTAGATCACAACTGTGCTTAATAGACTGTAAGCCAAGCTGTTGATAAAATATGTCTGTTGCCAGGAGGTTTCCTTGCAGACCAAATATAGTTAATATAGTTTTCACTGTAGATTTGGAAGTGATCCAGAGATTAAGAATTATCTGCAATTTTGCACAAATTATCCTAAATTTAATTCAGATGTTTTCATTGAACTTGTTGCGTCTTACATAGGAATCACCCACTGATGACAATATAATTTGGTGGTAACTTACCTATTAATATAGTAATTCTTAATTGAATTTTTTTAAAAAATTCTTATTTATATGCCGCCCTTCTCCAGAGACTCAGGGCGGCTTACAATGCGTTAAGCAATAGCCTTCATACTTTTGTATATTTTATACAAAGTCAGCTTATTGCCCCCACAAACCGGGTCCTCATTTTACCCACCTTAGAAAGAATGGAAGACTGAGTCAACCTTGACCCTGGTGAGATTCGAACTTACAGTAATTGCAGGCAGCTGGATGTTAAATGCTGACTTGTAGGAGGCATTAGCCTCCTACGCCACTCAGGCTCAGAATTCAAATGCTTTGTTTCTACTACATAGACAGAAAATTACACTTCTTTTATGCCATGGCTGTTATACAACTTGCTGTTCCCTAACTTTAATGGTCCAGAACAGGGGTGTCAAACTCATGTTGTCAGGGCGGTGTCACGTGATATATTGGAACTTTTTTCACCTTCACTAAATCAGGTGAGGATCAGCATATTACGCATCCGGCCCATGGGCCGGGAGTTTGACAGAGCTGGTCCAGAATGTAGAGATTCATTGAGTTTTTGATCATTAGAATTTCATTCAAGAATAGAATAAAATTATCTTTCTAATGTTGACTCAAATTACTCAGCCATTTTAACTGTAATCCACAAACTTATTCTCAAGCATTGTGTTAATGAAAGAGAGTATGCCATTTTCAAATAATTGGAAGTCTTAATACTACCATGTATGGTTGGGCTTACTTTCCAATAGTTTGATTTCTGCCTTTCTATAAAAAGTAACTTAGATCTCACCCAGTCAGTAACAAAAATTATAAATACTTATTAGGTTGTACACATTTGATGAACATCTTGTCCTCTTTTTCTAGACCAGGACAATTTGGATTCCAGTTTGAAGTCTTAAGTGCCTGAATTGGGCCTTTCACAAAATAAGTTACTATGAGGAAAGGGTGCTTATTTATAAACCAGCATAAGCAGTTCCAAAACATCTAAATCTGATTTGATTTTTGATTTGATTTTTATCCCACCATTATTATTGTTATATAGTAACAATTGTTAAATAATTCAAGGCGGCTAACATACTTAATACTCCTTCATCTTTCTGTTTTCTCTACAACAACAAGCCTGTGAGGTGTGTTGGACTGAGACAGAGTGACCGGTCCAAAGTCACCCAGTCGACTTCCATGCCTAAGGAAGGACTAGAACTCACAAAGGTCAAGATCTTTGAAAGAAGTCTCTACTGATTATCTTTAATCAAAAGCTTCTGAGAAATTGGCTGCTAGATTTATAATTTGTCTCCTCCAACTTGTAGCTTATGGACTGAGCTAGTAAAAAAAAAAGCAGCAAAAGTTACCTGAATAATCTACAAATAGTTGCTTATGTTGTCTTTACTTACTAGTGCTGCTTACAGTGTAAATCATTTTTCACTTTCACTTTCTGTCTATACTATCAATTGTAGACAATTGTACATTCAGCTTGATGGTACATAAAATACTTATGAGAGACTCTGCCTTCCATCCACATTGTCAGTTGTAATGCATTCATCTATTACATATTTTCGTATAAGTGAATAAGATTCAACTAATTCTGTTAACCATGATACACCTTGGAGCTCTTTCCTTCCAGTAGATAAAGATAGTATATTAGAATCTGAAAGACTATATAATGGTCTGCATTATACCATTCAGTGATATACGATGGCTTAGAAGTGTGCACGATAAAGATATGAGAAAATAGGAAAACAGTATACATCAAATAAAGTACACCAATAGAGAAATGAAACAAATGCTTGGATTCTACACAATTAAATGTTACATCTAATAGTTTATTTACAGCAATAATAGAAAATGGTCATAATTGGCTTCTCAAAGTTAATCACAGTTTATTTTTTTACCCTGAAAAATTATAGGTGAGAATGTATCTCATCTGCAATTTTCTTTAAGAGTTTAAATACATCTACAGTATATGATTGAAGGTTGCAATATCTAGCATCTGTAGAAAGAAGTAGATGAAATGCAGAGTCTCTCATAAGTATTTTATTTACTACCAAGCTGCACCTGCCATTCATTCCATGTCTCTAGCTGCCTACAGTTTATAAACATGCTGAAGCTGGTGGCACCAAAAGATAATGATCTGGATTCAACTACCAGCAGATCTGACTCTGTGAAGATGGCCTTGCATTCTAATCAATATTGCTTGTACCAGATCTTGGGTGGGGTAATATATACCCAATCATAGCTCAGATACCTTTATTGGCCAGGTCTAAGTCACCTCTGATCAATATCTGCTATTGCAGGTACCAGATGCTGGCAAATGATCAGGTGAGTGGTAAGTGCAGTAAATGTCATTACCAGTATAAATTGATAAGAGAGAACTTAGCTCTCCAGAAATTACTCAGATGGTTAAAATTGTTTAAATTAAAGATAATTAGATATTTAATTAAATCACAACTATGATTTTTAGTTAATTCACAACTGTTCATGTTTAAATCATAGTACATAATGAGGCTGAAGAATTATTGCATGTAATGTGTAAATATTAATTTCTGATGTTAAGTCCAATAAATTTCTAATATATTTGTATTGGTATTCATATATTTTCCTAATAAAGGAAAATATTTGTAGCTCAGGGTTGACATGAGGGATCTTTGGTGTTCTCTGAACTGAGTTGTTTTCTTGCAGACATTTCAATGCACTGATGTTACCTAGTTTGGATAATGAAATGTCTGCAAGAAAACAACCCAGCTCAGAGAGTACCATGAACCCCTCATATATTTTCTTTCTTTAACTCCAAATCTCCTCCATGATGTTAATAAATAGTTGCTGGGCAGATTGCTTTTTGCAGATGGCATCATAATAAAAGCACTGTTTGTAGTGAAATGTGGATTTTTATAGAACATTTGACTTGTGGGTCTTGTAGCTCAGCTATGTCTATTACTCCAATGGTATGTTTTCCATCTTAGAATCTTTTGTTATATTTCAGCTATAAAATAATATTAATTACTCTCTTCCATATCCTTAACCTTTGAGTATCGAGTATTAAATAGTCTATGACTAGATAGGAAATAGTATCTATATGATGAACTGCCATAATAGTACCTATGTATAAAGTTCTATAGAACTGCTATTAATTGGACATACAGAATGAGAAATGTCAGAAATAAATCTGTGATCTATTATTCTTATTATGTTTAGTATTTGTTTTGAATATGAAATAACAAAATTATGCAGATGTATTCAAAGAGAGTGCAATTTACATTCTTGCCTGTTCTTTCAGGTCAGGCAAATTTAATTTTAGCTGCCAGAGAGGAAAAACTGTCAAGTAATGGGTGTTTCATTTCCTTGAAGCAAACAATACATTTTAGCAATAACTACAACCAATCAACTCAGAAAGATTACTTGTTATAAATCTTTACCAAAACAAAATGTGCAAAGGTTTGCAATCTGCAAAAATCTCAAAAGAATGTACACATGCCAGCACACAGTTAAAATCAACATATTATTCTTATTTCACTCTATATTTATAACCTTAGAATCATAAGATGCCTGTTTTTTAATGATGATCTTACATTTTCCTGAGATGCGAAATCTTTAATCCTTTTAAGAAAATGTAGGGTTTTTCCAGCAAAGATAAGAGAAACTTGTATGCTATCAAAACTATCACTTTGATGGAATAAAAAACGCTCATTTTGTAACAATGCAGTGCTATTTCATAAATATTTTTATAGTTTTGAAATGCATTACTTGGAAGTATATGCTTTAGCTTTATGGGCCTAATAAGTTTGAAATATATCACTGCAAACTTACAAAAACAGAGCCTTTTTCTGAATATACATCATGAAGACAATAGGTTCATAGTAAAATAAATTAAAAAGGCCTACTATCCCAAGAAGAAAAAACAGCAGTCATCTACAACACACAGCCACTATTTAGGACTAAAAGCTAAAACAAAAACAAAAACACCAAAACATCACCAGCAATCAACACTGAGGTCAGCAGGAATTAACACCAAGAGCAATACCAAGACAAAACAATCAAACATTAAACAACAATATCTTAATCAACTACCAATTCAGACATAATTTATGTTTTAATTATTTTAATTGGTTTTGTAATATGTTTTAATAGTATATTTTGTTGTACACTTTCCAAAGTCACTTTATGTGAGATGGGCAGCCATATAAATTGGATAAACAAACAAAAAATAATAAATTATATCCATGGTTTATTTCCAGTATAAAGAAGCAAGGATGACTTAGTGTTTGTACCTGTTTGTGCATGGTATTTTATGCAGTGCTGCAGAATATCTCCCTACTGAATTTTCATATATTTTAGATCATGACATTTACACATGATGTAGATGTTTGTTAATTGATGTTATCAGAATGATGTATTCATATTTCCTTCTGAGTTTGTTGCTGATGACTGTTGCTACTATTACTGTTATGACAGGTTCATGATGTTGAATAGCCATTACAATAATGGCTTTCTTATTATTTCAATGTACTATCTGTCAGACATGCATCATTATTTTGGAGTCGGCAAGCATCTCAGGTGAAAATTGTATTGCTAACCAGTATTTCAGTTGATTGTGAAAATTGTCTCTTAAAGCAAAGCAGAATGGTATCAGCTGGGACTTTCGGGTGAGCAGAGAAAGGTAGCAAAACATGCTAAGCCTTGTTCCCTATGTCTTACCATATCAAACTCCGCCCAGATTTAATTTCATTGAATCAGGATTGTGTATGATAATTTTTTATCAAAATGAAATTAATTTGATTGAGATCTTATTCAGTGAAAAAATTTGTGTTACGATCATCACAAATATATTGCCAAAAATGCTTCATTCATGGTAACTGAAAATTATTGGGGTTGTAATTCAACACATCTGGAAGAGCTGTTAGTGAGGGTAATGTAATAATATGTCTAGCAATTATGGTAGTTTTGGTCAAAATAACTATATATTTGAAGCCCTTTCTTTCTTTAAATAATTAGTTCTCAGGTTAATGCTTCACATCACTCTTGGCAGAATCTGTAGCTTCACATTTTAACTCTTGTCATTATTCCTTGTGAGAAAAAGTTATAGGAAGCAGATAATTAAAAGCATAATGCTTGTTTTAATAAACATATTATTAAGGATGAGATTTTATGTAAAAGCAACATTAACTTTGTTACTGACTTTTTCCTTTTGTTTTTTTAAAGGTATATAAAAAGAAAACTGAAGCTGCTAAGAAAGAATATCTGAAGCAGTTAGCTGCGTATAGAGCAAGCCTTGTATCAAAGGTAACAAGGGTTTCAGTTGTCATAGAATTTTGCAGGCTGAAACTATGAGAAGGACTGGAAATAAAAAATAGTTTCCAATTTCCAATACAAAGTTGACTTCTTCAACCTGGTGTGGTGTAATGTTGGACTTCAGATATCAGAATTCCAGTCTAGTGATTGTCACAACTGCCAACCAGCAGCTTTACTGGCCAACTGTTTTGACATATTTTCCTAACATGTCTAGCATATTTTATTTTTGAATTACTTTAAAAATAGCCATGTTCATTTAAAAATGATGTTAGAAATATATGCTGGTATAATATTGGAAAATGTGCCAGAGCATTCTCAAACCTTTTTGCCATTCTGAAATTTGCCACTGGTAAATGAACAGTGATACTGAAATTAATCTTGAATGCTTTATTGGCCAAGTGTGATTAGATACAGAAGGAATTTGTCACTGGTAGCTCTCAATGTACATGCAAGTAGCTCTCAATGTACATGCAAAGCAACAGAATCATTATGATCGTCATCATTGTACAAAAGTGGTTTGTAGTCTACTTACTTGATATGTAGAAGTGAATGAATAAAGTATCAATTCACAAAGCATTCTAGATAATGCTATTCAGATTATGAAATTATTTAAAATACTGGTGAAACTTTTTCATTGTTCTAAGTTGCAACTTTTATTAGTTTTGCATGTAGTTTAACAAATTATACAGCATTTTTAAAGATATGGTGAACTGCAACTTTGTTTCTAAAAAACAAACACTTTTCATTACTTACCAATGGCAATTGTTGTTGTTGCTGTTGAGCTGGCTAGATTTGTCACTTCATCTGTTGAAGAGATATTCCTGAATGTTTCCAGGTCCAACAGAATACAACATAAAAATCTATCCCAAGAAATTTAAAAGATAGGAAACCCATACCTACTTCAATGTAGAGCGAAATATAGAAAGTTCCTTTGTCTGTCTGTCTGTCTACCTGTCTATTAAATTTTTTTTGCTGGCCATCTCCACAAGACAACTCTTACAGTGAGTAATAATTCTCCAGACTTTCAAGCAGAATGATTTTTTTTCAAATGCCAGGAATTGAATTTGGGACCTCCAATATGGAAACCAAGCATTATACTATTGAGTTGTGATCCATTTCTGTATCTCAGATATGTGGTAACAAATCATTTATAATCTTTCAACCCCTAAAGAATAGCTTCGTTATAAGACAAATGCTTACCCTCAAGTTTCTGAGAATCATGCATAAAGATAATGCTTTGTATTCATGTTTGGTTCAAGGATTCCTACACTGCATTCAAGATGGCTGAATAATAATTTGCATTCACAAGTTTCTCTAGAGCGGGGGTCTCCAACCTTGGCAACTTGAAGACTTGTGGACTTCAACGCCCAGAATTCCACAAGTCTTCAAGTTGCCAAGGTTGGAGATCCCCGCTCTAGAGTTCTGATTACAGAGGATAGTTAGTAAACATCCTGTTATGCATTATCAGATCCAACTAAGATCTGACTGCCAGGGCTTCATGATTATTCTTCTAAATATATGTAATTCTTATTCCCTGAAATATAGAAAAGCAGATACATTTTTATATAATTTATAAAGATTAAATTATCTTCGAAATTCACACAGAAAAATAATCTTCTCTTCCTCAGAAGTTTAAAATATATTAGATTTTGAATTAATATACTTAAACTTTCCTTACTAAATCCTAAAAATATAGCTTTCAGATTTTTGTTTGACTTTGTAACAATTTAGTGGCTTTCCTTGTGCCCCTTGTAACTTCACCCTTCAGCAAAAATTCTTAGGATTTTTACCCTTAGGGAAATTATAAACATACAAAGACATCCGTCCCATTTTCAAATTATTGCCAGCCGTATTCACGGACTTCGTGCACTATCCACTCTTTCTTAAATTAATGTTTTTGTTTGTTTCCTTTTTTTATTTGGGTATAACTTGGATCAGTACTTTGACTCTGAATCTGGCGGCAGGGTTCTAAAACATTCAAAGAGTTTTTAGCTCGCTATAGTATGCAATATTTGGGTGGAACAACTGTTACAAATCACTCATAAAATGAACTTTATAAAGAATTAAATTCTATTACCATTTTTATTGGTATAAGAATGAAATACCGTTTGTTTGTTTGCTTGCTTGCTTGCTTGCTTGCTTGCTTGCTTGCTTGCTTGCTTATTTATTTATTTATATGCCGCCCTTCTCCAGAGATTCAGGGCGGCTTACATGCGTTAAGCAATAGCCTTCATACTTCTGTATATACCTGCTTAGTAGGGCTTTCGCCCCCCCCCCAAGTGCTGTTCTTTTTTTATACAAAGTCAGCTTATTGCCCCCACAATCCGGGTCCTCATTTTACCTACCTCAAAAGGATGGAAAGCTGAGTCAACCTTGAGCCTGGTGAGATTCGAACTTGCAGTAATTGCAGGCAGCTGGTGCTAGTTAACAGCACTTTAGTCTGCTGTTTAGACTGCTGCGCCATCAAGGCTCTTAGTAGAGCCTATGGTCTATATCAATGGTCTATACCAGTGATGGCTAACCTTTTTGCCGTCATGTGCCAAAAACGGGGGTAATGGGGGGGATTGTGTGCACACGTGCCCTCACCCATAATTCAATGCGCCCCATCCCCCCCCACGCATGCATGACCCCCCCACCCCCTCTCTCCCCCTGCTTTTGGCACGCGATGGCACGGTGGGCCTGGTAGGCCCATTTTTTTGCCCTCCCCAGGCTCCAGAGCCTTTCTAGGAGCCTGGGGAGGGTGAAAACAGCCTTCCCCACTCCCCCGGAGACCCTCCGGAGGCATGGAAACAGCCTGTTTCCTGACTTCCGGTGTGTCCGGAAGGCCCGAAAATCAGTTGGCCAGAGCGCACATCCGTGCTGGACTGAGGTAGGGCAATGCTCACGTGCCCACAGATATGGCTCCGTGTGCCACCTGTGGCACCCGTGCCATAGGTTCGCCATCACGGGTCTATACCAATAGACCATTGATATGTTCTACTTTTTTTGGTGCAACTTTTGCCTTAGTTTTTAAAAAGCAGCACTTCATATTTTTTGCCTTTACAAATATATTCTTTTCTCTGTGCATAAATGTGTACATGTACCACTCTGCAGAAATGAAAGGCATACTCTTACCTATACACAGAGAATTGAATTCCCTTTATCATTTCCATTTAATTTTGTGCAGTTTACTGGAGAAAATACATTTTTGTTGCTATCATTATTAAAGCTTGATGGGGGCAAATGAAGTTATCATTTTTTTCCCACTGTACATTATTACAGATAATGAAGCAATTTCTGTAATGTGCATATTTGCTGATTGGTGGTGATGGTGCGTATATCAGAAAGAATACAAATGGCTCTCACAGGCTCCAGTGACCCTAGAAAGCTTAGAGTCACATTAAACTTACTTTGACTTGAAAATGGAGCAAATGTGACATGGAGGTCATAGAATAAGGCCATATAGGAAGCTTCCCTTGTTTGTTTTGACATAGAACCACTTGCTTTCAAAGGAAGGTTTTGTCAATTTTTTTCCTGGCATATTTCAATAGTTATTCCTTCAACTTCTCCTTAAGATATAAATTACTATACAGGTACATATCTGCTGGCAAGCCCTTGGGAGTTAATACTGTACTCTTTACTGCATTTATGTGAGCACATCAAGTTTATAATACAGGTATTAGAAAATAACAATGCAGGAAACTGAGAAAAAAAATTATAGAAGCTCTTTTTAATGTTAACATATCATGTCTTGTCTCTCAGGATAACCACATCTCAGACTTCTACTAATTGATGGTGGGCTTTTTTCTTTTTCTTTTTCTTTTTTAAATAGAGCTACAATGAACCCGTGGATGTTAAGGTATCCCAGCAACCTCAGATGATGAGCCCAAAGCAGCCAGTATTCCATGCATCCACACAGCCTCATTCAGCAATGTACTTAGGTTCCCATTACCACCAACAAACAGGAATGAATCCTCATATAACAGCCATACATCCCAATATTCCAAGGAATATAGCACCCAAGCCTAACAACCAAATGCCAGTGACTGTTTCAATAGCCAACCTGGCTGTAACTCCTCCACCAACCCTTCAGATGAGTCCCCCAATTCATCCACATCTCAGTATACAACAACATCAGACACTTACAATGCAGCAATCCATTGGAAATCAGCTGCCAATGCAAGTGCAGTCTGCTATACATTCACCAACAATGCAACAAGTAAGTTTTTGCCGAATTTTAAGCTGTTACCACCCAATATATGTCATGAATAATTTCTTTTGTTTACTTAATCAGCTTATGTAATTAAATTAGGAAACTCAGCACATGAGCAGTCCCTGTTGACCTTTGTTAAATGACATCTGCATCCTGAAGTAAAGTATTAAATGTAGGCAGTGGTGGAATTCAATTTTTTTTTATTACCGGTTCTATGGGCATGGCTTGGTGGGCGTGGTTTGATGGGTGTGGCAGGGGAAGGATACTGCCAAATCTCCATTTCCACCCACTCCAGAGGAAGGAACCTGCAAAATCCCCATTCCCTCCCCACTCCTGGGGGAAGGATATTACAAAATCTCCATTCCCACCCCATTCTGGGGCCAGTCAGAGGTGGTATTTGCTGGTTCTCCAAACTACTCAAAATTTCCACTACTGGTTCTCCAGAACCTGCTGAATTTCACCCCTGGTTGTAGGGAAAGAATTGTTCTGATCTGTCACTGAATTGTTCCGATCTATCACTCGGTGTACGGACTATTCCACAAGCAATGACCCTAATTGTGGAGAGTATAGGTTTGCTTGCAAGAAAGAATTATGGCATCATTTTAGAAGCATCAGTGGGAGGGAATGTATTGGGCATGTTCATATGGTGATGATTTTCAGTTCTTAGCAAGTTATAATCTTTGGAGAACATTTTTCTCCAAAGTGAAAGAACAACTAGATGCTCAGCTCCTTAACCATATAAAACATTCCAGTTTTAATATATTGTGTGGAAATTGGACAGTCATATTATAATTCTGTTGTTGATTATAGCTCAATTTAACCTACTTGATACATTATATTTCTGAACCTAAATTTCAGTTGGACATTCTGATTTAAACCTGAATCTAAAGCAGAGCACATTTTCTTACTTTCGATTATATACCACGACTATATTCAGTTCTCAAGTGATATCTCCAAGCTAAGAAGTGGGTAGTAGCATAGAAGTAGGAATATTATAGAGGATCCTAGCTTTCACTACTTTATTGTAATGAAGAACTGTGTGTTGCACTATTAGTTATGTTAGAGTATGGTATTATTTAATTTGACAAAGTATAATACCATAGCCTGAAAATAAAATTTTACATGTGTTGTATCCTTTTTTGTAAGTCTGATCCTTGTACTATGTGTTATTCAGATGTTTTAAGTTAGCACATGCCGAAATTACCTAGCCTTTTTCATAAGCACAAACATTAAAATTAATTTTGCACTGTGCTTTAATTTATATATGGTTAAAATGAATTCATTATGTTCCCTTTTCACCTAGAGATTTTGCCTCTATCTGAAATTTCTCATTGGTCGTATTTTCTTCTAAATTCATTAGCAGAAAAAAATCACAACAGGCTAGCTAGTTAAGTAAAGTTCCTTATACTATTCATAAGCAAAACAGCTCTGCATTTTCTTTTAGTTATCATAAATTTAAGTATACCTTACACATTTTATTTTCAAGTAGAACTATTTTTTTTTAAATTTGATTTATATGCCGCCCTTCTCCGGAGACTCAGGGCGGCTTACAATGTGCTAAACAATAGCCTTCATACTTTTGTATATTTACAAAGTCAGCTTATTGCCCCCACAAACTGGGTCCTCAATTTACCTACCTTAGAAAGGATGGAAGGCTGAGTCAACCTTGAGCCTTGGTAAGATTCAAACCTGCAATAATTGCAGGCAGCTGATGTTAATAAAAGGGCTTTAGACCACTGTACTATCCAAGGCTCTTTGATAATGAGTTCTAGGAAATAGATCACATAAATATGGATGTCTTTATTTGCACTGCTAATGACCTTTTGTAACTTACCATAGATTTTCTTACTTACCCGTAAAATGTAAATAGAATTTTTATTGAAACAGAATAAAAACATACTGTGGTTCAAAAACTACCTTATTTTGATTTGTAATATATTTCTTGCATTGCAATATTCAATATGCTAATTTCCTGCATACAGAATAACAGAGTTGCAAGGGACCTTGGAGGTCTTTTAGTCCAACCCCCATACTTTATTTTTTAAGCAGTATACAAATAATTTGGGAGCAGCTTCCTTCCTAAATATTGATGTTCTGCTAGGAGTCAGCTTATTTTCTTACCTGTGTCTCTAAGTCAAATTGCCTATTTTCAACATTGGATTTGTACCATTTATATATGCTAATATGTCATGCAAGAACATGGTGGCTCAGTGGCTAAGACGCTGAGCTTGTCAATCGAAAGGTTAGCAGCTCAGCGGTTCAAATCCCTAGTGCCGCGTAACGGGGTGAGCTCCCATTACTTGTCCCAGCTTCTGCCAACCTAGCAGTTCGAAAGCACATAAAAAATGCAAGTAGAAAAATAGGGACCACCTTCGGTGGGAAGGTAACAGCGTTCCGTGCACCTTTGGCATGTAGTCATGCTGGGCACATGACCATGGAGAGGTCTTCGGACAGTGCTGGCTCTTGGGCGCCAGCACATATATGCAAGGGGAACCTTTACCTTTACCTTATCATGTGTATATTTGTAATTACAAAAAGCTAATTAAAACAGTCTGCCTCTTCCAAAAAAAAATTTGGACTAGGTGTTCCATAATTCCTAGTCAGGTTTAGCAATGCAGATTTAAAAATATTGTGGCTTCCTGTGTGGAGATATGCCAAGAGAATGATCATTTCCCAGTGACTGGGACATAGTCAATTGTACTATCATATATAATTTCCTAATAAAAATTAGGAATTTTCTAATTTCCTAATAAGAAGGTATTGATTCCCTAATTTCCTAATAAGAAGTATTGAGTTTGGGGAAAAACTAAGTGACTGAGTGCAGTGATGGAGTTGAACCATAGGAAAATGAAATGAAAGAAGTAGTATAATGAAATGAAAATGAAAGAATTAGTATAACTCCTTAATAGCCAAGATAAGTGCTTGCTTAATTCTGCACTATATACTGAAACACATGAAAATATGAAATCATATAGTGCTATATATGACAGACATCTAAGCGAAAGATGTATGTAACCACTCCTCAAAAATCACCTTACTAATCTGGTAGAACCACCAGTAATGGAGGCAGGAAATAACAAGGACCACATTTTTCGGAGTATAAGATGCACCGGAGTATAAGATGCACCTTAGTTTTTCGGGAAAAAAATAAGAAAAAAGCTGATTGGTGGGTGGATCGGCCTCCCGGAATACCCCCAATCAACTGTTCCCAGAGGTGAATTTTAGCAACAGGTTCCTTGGTTGTAAGCTTTGTACCTTGCTTTTTTCCCCTGCCTCTGAAACTGCTGAAACTCCGTTTCAGTCAAAAAAAAAATTCTGCCTCTAAAAGCCTCCGAAACAGAACTTCAGGAAAAAAAAGGCTTTTTTTCTGAAGCTTCTTTCAAAGGCTTTTATTCTGAAGGACTGTCTGTACGCTGTTCAATCTCCTTTCTTTGGTATTGGTATGTAGATTAACCTCTTCCGATCTGTTGGGTTATCGTGTCATTCTCCAGATTTGTTAATATAGTTTGGTTAGAACCTTTACTGATTCTTCTTTTGTTGTTTGCCATATTATTTTAGATAAAAGCCTTTCAGAGGCTTTTTTTCTGAAGCTTCGTTTCTGAGGCTTTTTTTCTGAAGCGTCTTTCAGAGGCTTCTTTCAGCCTCTGAAATCTCTTTTTGCAAGGCTGGGTGGGGCTACATTCGGAGTATAAGATGCACCCAGATTTTCACCCTCTTTTTGGGGGGCGGGGGGAAGGTTCATCTTATATTCCAAAAAATATGGTAATAGTGGTGGAAAGATCATTGTCTAAGCATAATTCTAGCTTCTTCATCTTTCACCTTGGAAAGACATAGGGAGGAAAGTCTTTATTTTCAGATTTTTGTCAACTCTTTTGTCAAGAGACAACATGTGTCGTGCACTAGGAAAGAAGAACATAAGTAAAAGTTTTACTTATTGAGTAATGCCTGATAAAATATGACTGTACCAAAAGTGGGATTTTTGTTTTAATCATAGTGATATCAAGATTCTTTGCTAGTGTAATTGTTGAAATATAAGATGTAAACATTGAAAAACATAGTTCTTATAACATCGTATTGAAAAAAGCTTTTCTCATCTCTGTAATCTCTGCATGATAGGCAGATACCTATACAAACATAAACAGACACACACATGAATTTTATTATCTTTGTATTAGTCAACTAGCAGGAACTACTTCTTATTTAATTCCCATGAGAAATGGATACGTATTTCAAATATATTCATTTCTACTCTTTTACAACATTTTTTTCTTTAGCATTATGATTATGCACTAGCTTTTTAAGAAAATGTTGGCTTGTTTTGTCTGCAGTTTTAAAATTCAGTAAGTATTTGGTTGTATTTCATTCCTTTTAGCCACTTCTACTACTCACTCCCCCTCGCATTGTTTTTCTGAATGTGGTTTAGGAGAAGGAGAAAAATCATTAATATCTGTCAACTGTCCTTATAACCTTAAGGGAGAATCTTTGTGTGATATCACACAGACAGATTTTCAATTTCCTTGTGTAATAAATAGATGCTTTAGAATTTGGATGTAATTTAAGAGTTTAAAAAAACATCACATTGAGATTGATGAATAAATCAGTTGTGAAGACAAAACATAGATGCCTGTTGAAAATACCTCTCTAGACAGGCAGGAAATGAAATTAGTTCCTGTTAAAGTGGGAAGATGAGGGTCACTGTTTATGTTTCGCTGGAAGCTTTTTTGTACTTGCTATAGGCCCACACAAAACCCCCAAGTAGGGATACAGAAATCTAATTAAAGAGCAAATGTGCCATCTGACGTCAAATTAATCTTTATCAAGTGCCCTATTTTTATTTCAGCATGGAGCTAGGAAATGAACCTTAAAATTCAAGGCATGCCACAAAATGGTTGTTGATCTTATCTTGGGTAGCACACCACATAACATTTACCACTGTGTTTTTAGTTCATAGAGTTTCAGTTTTATGGTTTTTAAAAAGCGCAAAGCTCTTCTACTGATACCTGTTTCTGTGTCAGAATAGTTTACCTGATCTCTCATGAGCTGCTCTTGAGAGTAAGTAAAAGAACAATTTGAAACCCTATTTTCTCAGTTTGTATTTCTGATATTCTCCCATTAGCTTTGTGATAAAATTTTAATAAGCATTATTATACCAACAAAATTGTCAAATTAAATCTAAGAAACTGGAATATTAGGATGTACTTTCATTTATCCTACTGTTTTGCAATTAACAATAGAAAAAGAAACTCTTCATTAATAAGGAAATCTGCTTAAAAATTTAAATGACAGCTTATTTATTCTTTCTTGAGCAGAAGCAGAAAAGTAGGCTATTAATTCAATAACACTTTGCTTATTGTTCTCAGTATTAATAAATCTAGCTTTGTTCTGAAAACAAAATATAAAAGAGCAATAATGGAAAGTAAAGAAGAACAAAAACAGAAAGTAAATCAACTGATCAGAGTTGTCAGTTCCAAGACATAGAAAAATTTCAAACCAGACATTTCAAAAATAAGTCATGCAGTTGATTTGTGCAGGAGCTAGAGTAAAAAAAATGAACTGGCCCCACCTTAATTTCTTGTTTCAGAAAATGCTTTGATTCATGAATTACTGTGAACCAGTTCAGTGGGTCAGTTGACTAATACAGAATTTGGCAACTCAAAGGATGCAGATCAATTTTTGTGGAAATAAAAAGAACAAGTTTTATTTTTTAAAAAAGTTGGGGGGTTTTATCCCTGTTCTATGGGGTTCCTCAGATTGAACCAGAGATGCAGTAAAACTCTTGATCCAGTGTTTGGAAGATATAATTGGAAGATATAATAGGAGGAAAAATGTTAAAAGTTAACCTTTGCAAAATGTAAATACTGTTTGTGTATAAACAATACAACATTGTATTCATCTCCAATGTTAGCTGTGGATATTGACACATTTATTCTGAAGGGCAGATCTATGAGTGAAGGTTTTCCTGTGTTTCACAGCTCTTATTTACTTTCAGATTCACAGTAAGATGAATTAATTGTTTGGAACTTGTCTTATGTTGTATTTTTTTCTTATTTTAACTTTGAATTCAATGAAGCCCATTGAATTCTGAAATTGACATGGATTGCTTGCCTTTACTTGCTTTTAATTACTATTAAAATGCAGTTAATCATGGCTCAATTATAATTATCAAGAAAGGAAACTGAATATGCATATATGAAGAGGCTCAAAAATTATAAAGGTCACAAGTTGGTGATTTGATATCTTATACCGAAGAATACATTCATGGATATGTTGATTGAAAATATACATTAATCTTACAAATTTTTAAAATTGAATTTTGTGCATAACTGATGAATATAGGCTGGTTATTGAAATTATTTCATTTCAAGGTATTCAGTTAATTTATTGGATGCACTTGATTTCTTGATGCACTTAGTTCTTTTGAATTTTTAAAGTTGGCATTTAATTGTATATCTTAAATAAGTTAATTTTATGCAGGATTATACAAACAGAAATGTCAGGATAAATTATGATATACGGATAATTGGTTAAATTTAATATTCTTTAAATAAAATATTAGCCTTAGTTTGTCAGATAGCACAATGTTTTTAAAAGGTATTAATCATTCTTTGATGCATACAATGAAAGGACAAAGAAACTGTGGTTTGCTGTATAAGAATACTTCAGATGATCTTTAACATTTGCCTGGAGAAAACTGTATTACTGTTTTGTTTCAAATGCATGTCTTGTGTTTTAGAGTATTCCCAAGACAACTCATAAATTACATGAGCATTATAATATTATAGTTTCACTTAAAATACAAGAAATATTTTCTGTTAAAATCTCCAATACAGATTTATAGATTTAAAACAATATCCATTCTTAAGAATTGCTAACATACTACATTTAAATGGAGTTAAATGTTAACTCGGCAGTTAAAAGAAACAGTTATCATGTGGAAAAGTTTAAAAAGTACCCTAAGGGAAGAGCAGCATAGGAGATTAGGAAAGAATTATGTGTTATACAATTTAACAAGACATCACAGAACTAGGATAAAAATTAGCATATATGATTTATTTATATTAAAAAGAAATGTCATGGAATAAAATTTTAAAGAGACTGTTTCAGAGAAATATGACACCCCAAATTACATTCAGATGTTCTCAAATATGCTATGTACAGCAGTAAAATAAATACATTGTTTTTGCTTATTCATATTGTAGCCACTCCTAATATTAGAGGCATATTAATAGCATACTTTTAACTCTATTATTTTTCACTGGAACACAAAATATCAAGATTTTCTGAGCTATTTGTTTGTTTAAAAAAACCCCACACCTTTATAAAGACACTCAAATCTGCTTTGGAAATCTGGAATTCATTTAGAAGGGCTTTTCCCTACTCTTTCCCTCTCTCCCTTTCTCCCTCCCTTTCCAATAGGCTGTATATTTTTTATTTTAGTTGCCATATAGAAAAAATAATAATTAGAAAGCAGGTGAATTTAAACATTATCCCCCAACATAATATTAAACCATTCCTGAGATTAGTTGACAGGAGCCTGTAAATCTGGAGATACTGTAAGAACTTCCATTGATAGGCCAAGTAAATTGATTGCAATTTATATTCGAGCAATTAAGGGCTCCATCCTTCATAAGTTCTGTATCTTGGCCTACCTGAAAATAAATAGTGCTTGAAAAGTTTACCCTTGTTAAATGAACCCCACCTCATGAGCTACTCGTGAAATAATAAGATGAATAGTCAGTTAGAAACCTGTTGGTTTAAGTTAGGTATTTATTCTGTTTGCCAAATATAAACTAGTGAGAAGAGAGTGCAATTTCTGACAAATTTGTTCTGCTCAGTTAAACGGAACATTTACTTAATGTATCATCCTCTGATGTCCTTGGGAAGTTTCTTTTTAGTCTGGTTTGTTCTATTTACTCCGGTGTACATTAGTTGGTCTATTGTGATACACAATAAAGCAGGTCTCCTGGCTTTTTGGCAGTAAAGCGTTCTTGAAAATCTGATCAGCTTTCTGATTTGGAAAACATTTAAACATGTTGAAAACAACAGCAAGTGGGGGGGTTAGAGGGGGAGGGCTGTTGGTTTTTTTGCTACATTAGTCTAACAACGGTTAAAAAGCTTTAGTTGATTTTTTTTGTGTGTAGTTGAGAAAGAAGTGCAAATAAAGGAAGCAGCAGATGGTCCTTTTGTGGCTGAACCAAATAAAAGGGGTTTGAGAACAATAATTGTGAATAGGTGTAGTCTAATAAAACACTCAGCCACCTGCTGCCTGCCTCCTTCAAAAAGATTCTGTTGCATATTCTTGGAATTAACTAATAGAATATCCTTGGATTGAATTGAAATATGAGCTTCAAGAAACACACAGACCTTTCTTTTATTTTCTCATGTTGAATGCCCTGGTTTTTTTTTTCTTTTCTTTTTGGTGGTTTTTTTAAAGCTTTAAAATGTTTTTGTTCTTTGTCTCAACATTCTCTCTACATGATTGCAATTTGTTGTCTGGCATTTGTCTTAACCAATTAAAATTATTGTCTGAAAAGCCACAAGTGCCCATTTATTTTCCTTTTGCTGCAAGTTTCAGAATGGCGAAGAACAACTTGGTACTTTCAATTGAGAGGTTAGCTTTCATAATTAAACCTTGTTTTATTTTGTTTTTGTTTCTAGGGTTTTACTCTCCAGCCTGATTATCAGAATATTATCAATCCAGCATCTACAGCTGCACAAGTTGTTACCCAAGCAATGGAATATGTTCGTTCAGGGTGCAGAAATCCCCCAGCACAGACTGTGGAATGGAATAATGATTACTGCAGTAATGGGTGAGCAGGCTGTGTTTGCCACCTGGCATTGAGTCGCATTTAAAACAAAAACTGGACTCAGGCATTTTCATTTTTATACAACAAATATATTCTAGAGACTAGCATAAATGTCCATATAGCTAGTAGAAGGATCATTTTCATATGCCACAATTAAGAGGTTTTGCGAAAAGATCTTGCACTATAACTAAGATTTACATTTCAAAAATTCTAGACTGAGAAGGGACAATCACATTAACTTATATAAAGAAGTCTTTGTTAAATAACTCTGGTCAACCTTGAGTCTTGGCTGCCATTGTTCTGTGGCCAAACTTGGGGAACTTGTAAGGCGGATTCAGAAGACAGTATAATGTCTTATTACATAGGCAGAGTTCCCTGCCTGTCTCTTTGCTCCTCTAATTATAGTTCAGTTATGATGTCAGACTTAACATCCAACTGGGCTTTATGACCTGAAGAGAATTTGCAAAGATTGTATTTTCATTCAGCCACAATACTTTATAATTATAAGAACTATTAATTTGCAACCTCCCTCCACAAAGTGCTATAAAGAAAAGGTTTTAAAATACCAGACCAGAATAAATATTACATTTGAGAGAATAAAATTTCTGGAGTTTCCCCATATAGGTTTTCCTCCACTATCAAAAGAATATGGTTTCCTTTCAACAATGAGCTCTCTGTGAAAATAAAGCTTCGCCGGAGTTTAATGAGAATATGAAATATAGTGTGACTGTTTCAGCAGCTTTGAAAAATCACAGCACGGATTCAGAGATTAACAGTATCCTATCTCTTGTCCCCGCTTAAATTTGCTTTTTAATGTGACTCCTAACTTCTTTTTTTCTCCCTCCTCTCTTCAATAGGGCCATGCAGAGGGACAAAGCGCTGTATCTTACCTGAAAATATTTTGGAAATGCATCTCTTCTTTTCGCTGAGGAATGCAGGGAAGTCTTTTCATCATGGATTGCTTTATGCAGTCAAGGCAGTTCTGCATTTATTTAGAACATATAAAGTCGCTAAGCACTTAGGACTATTTTTGCTGGTGGGTCATTCACTCTGGGAAAAAAATGTCTTGTTCCTCCACCCTTCCTTTCTTTTTCTTTCCCCTTCCTTAAATGGACATTGCTTTTCTTCTTTCCTTGCAGGAGGAGGATTGGACCATTTGGATTTTGTTGGTTTTTATTTTTGCTGTGAAGTGCTGCGCTAGTAACTGCCTTAGCAGCTGTAGATGTCTTGGATAAAAGTCCTGGATTTTCCATTGGTTTTCATAATGGGTGTTTATATGAAACTACTAAAGACTTTTTAAATGGCTTTATGTAGCAGTCATAGCAAGTTGTAAATAGCATCTATGTTTCACTCTCCTAGAGTATAAAATGTGAATGTTTTTTGTAGCTAATTGTACTTTGAAACTGGCTCATTCCAGTTTATTGATTTCACAAAGGGGGTTAAATTGGCAAACATTCATATTTTTACTTCATTTTTAAGCAACTGACTAATAGTTCTATATTTTCAAACTCTGAAAAGAAAGATGAAAATTATTCCCAAATGATTTTAATTAAACAGAAATTGGCTTTGTGTCATTAATTATACAAAGAAAAAAATGATATTGGGAAAAGAGCAAACACATTTATTTTGTACTGCCTAAAACTGCTTTTTTATCACTTTATGTGTAACAGTTAGTAAATGTCATTTACGTCCTCTTATGTATAAAACTGCCAAATGCTTTCTTGATATTTTATTAGATGCAGAAACAGATTGGAAACAGCTAAATTATAATCTTTACATATGGTTCTGTATTATTGTTTCTTCATCCTGTGTCTGTATTTAATCTTTTTTTATGGAAGCTGTTGCGCCTATTTATGAAATAATAAATATAGGTGTTTGTAAGTAAATTTGTTAGCATCTTAAAAAGGATTTTTTAAAAAAAATACTTTTGTGGGCATCAGTGTATTTGCTGCTGATATGATTTTTTTTCCTGTGAGATAAATAAAGCCAACCAGCTTTTGTGGCAGAAAATGGAAATAATAAGAAATTATTCTGTACTTCATACGTTGAACTGAGACCAAACTGGGGAAAAATAATTCCACTCTATTAAATCAAAACTTTTTTTAATCTTTCTTGCTAAGTTCAGTCTTGAGCTAGCATGATGATGATTAAGAAAAACAGTGTACCCAAAGACTATGGTTGCAGAGATTCTTCCTCCTATTCTCTTCTGTGAAAAGAAGATTTCTGCATATTCATAGGAATTATGTTGGTTGTAGAGGTCATTCAACTGCTCATAAAGTAGAGAAAGAACAACTTATAGCTGTGCAGCCCCTATAATCTACTTGAATTGCTAGACCAGTGCTATAATTCTGAAGCAAACCTTTACATATTCAAAGAATATCTCACCTGCTCTCAAAAAAAACCCGATCATGAGAAAGGAATAATTATAATGGAGAGAAAATCCACAAAATTTATTACTGTTATGAAAGCACAAAGTAGAGTTCTATTATCCTTTAGGGTATGAAGTAGCTGAAAAAAGTGATTCATTGCTTCTTTTCTTGCTGGCCCAATAGGAGAACAGAAAATGAGACGCCAACATTGAAGATGTCTAAGGACTATTGTCATGGATAGTGAAGAATAAAGCAGCTTTGATAAATCTATCTTGGATTTTAAGTGTGCAAATGAGTTCAGACAAGGGAGAGGAAGAATGAATTATTGATCTATACCAGTGTTCTCAACCTTAGCAACTTTAACTTGTGTGGACTTCCAATTCCCTAGCCAGAATAGCATAGCCACTGGCTTAGATAGATAGTAAAAGGTGCATCTGATTTCCCATCTGTATAGTGAATATATATGCAACTGTTCTAAGTAATGACTGTGGTCAACACTTTTCTTCGGTAGCTGATGTTTCCCATTATAAACCATATAGTATCTATAGACTTATGGGTGACATTCTGCCTACTTACTCTTGATTATAATCTCTGACATAGAAGGAATTTCTCAAAATTTGGAAAAATAGGCTTCTTTTTATAAAGATGAACAATATCTGACAATATCTGTGACTCTCTTCACTGTTGGAAACTCCTTAGATAATAATACACAATATGTAAAAAAAAAAAACCAAACCTATAGTATTTACCTTTGCAGTAGACTTAACAGTATTTAAAAGCAAAAAAAATAATATAATCTCCCACCTTTCATGGTGGTAAACCAAAACCATGGTAGGAAATAAATCTACCAACTATCATCTTAATGTTTCCCAAAAAATCTTTAAACAGTTGGATTCTGCTTCATAAATAAAATAGAGACATTATAATAATTAGTAAAAGAATGTTATTCAAATGCCCAAGAAATATAGTATCTTTGGTTTGATATAACATATGAGCATATACCTTGAAACATTTCAGCATATAGGAACTAATAGTGAAAGACAAATGTGATAATTCAAGCAGCTGTAGATGAGGCCTAATTTTATTATTTTTAGTCCATAGAGGAATTCATGATTGAACTCAGTCTTTATGTTTAGCTGTTTATCAGCACTAATAATTAGTTAATGTTTTCTATTAATTTTATTTTAATAAAAGATCAAATTCCACTGAAATTAATACTAAAGAAGCTCAATAAGTAACTATGTGAATCAGACTTGACGGAATTTGATAGGAAAGTCTGTATTCTGTTGGCATCTTTTTTAGAGAAGATTTAGAGACAAAACATAATATTTAATTTCAATCCGAAGCATAATCCAAAATAGAAATACACATTAATGACAATTAAATAACATCTGCATGGAGATATTGCTTCCTGAAACTATTAGAGTAACAAGCTTACACAAAACATTATGAAAGTGCAAGAGTTGCTATTGCTGTATATCCTAGAAAACTGGGGGAGTTTTATGTCCAGGAAACAAAAGGATATACCTTACTATTTAATTATTTACTTAAACTCTAAGAATTAAAATCACAGCATGTAAAATGATAAAAACTCCACTGAAAAGTATAACTTTACAAGTATGAATGTTGTGCAAAAGGCTGGACTGACATCTATAGATAATCAATTTTAAATTGAAACTGTATTTTTCCTCGAAGTACATTACCAAGCTTAGACTATGCTTTGTATCTACAATGGAATGCACAATGTAGTCTTTTTAAAAATAATTTTGCATGCTACATTTTCTTTTTGAGAACAGAAACTATATTTTCAAACTGCAAAATACAACCAGAAGTAATTGAAAGATATGAAATGGACACAAATTACTATCTGGGCTAATTCTATTGCTATTTGGAGAACATCTCAAATATTCATATAACATCATATTAAACTGTGTAGATAAAGTGACAAAGTACTTTCGGATTGTGCGTGCTTTCCCGCTTGGGAGCTTGGCCCAGTGAGTGGCAGGCAAACGGAGGGCGCTTGTGCTGGCACGCAAAGCTCCACTTGCACAAGAGGAGGGTACTGGCACTCACGCGCTAAGCTTCAGTCATAAGAGTGGCAGGCACTTGTGCTCACACACAGAGCTGGACACCGCTCACGCAATTGGAGCTTCACACAGGCTTGCTTGCCCATCTATCCCACGGCCAGGTTTTCAACAGGTTGCAGCCCAGTAATGGGTCACGGCCTGGGGATTGGGAACTCCTGATTTAGATGAAATGCTTCAGATCTTATACAAGCACAGCAGCACTGTGCTATTCATTTAAACAATTCTTCTTTCAGGCTTCTGGGTGTATCTGAAAAAAAGATGCAGTTGCTTTATGAGTTAGTTTGACATTAATAAATCTTGTCTTTAATGCAGATGCTCCATTTGAAGGCTCATATAGAAGCATGGCAGAGGAAGGGGGGTGACTTTTATTAACAGCAGAATAATGTACTGCTTGGGCCCACATGCAGTTTTTAGCTCAACTTTTTAATAATTTTTGAAGTGCTCATATCTCTAAAACACAAAGAATAGAATTGGGCAATTCTATTATAATTTCTCTGGGTACCATTGGATAGGATTCATTGAGTTTGATCTTCATTTCTGAAAATCTGTCTATACAATAGAAAGAAGATAATAATACTTATAATCCTTCCAAAGTCTTGGTCATCTTCAGGACTATCCCCACTGAAAGAAGATAAGAAATCGCATGCCACAATTATTTTAGTTACTGAATGAATCCACTTGAGGGATTTAAACATCATGTTAGGCCATTTAAAAATGAAACAAAATTTAATAATTAAATCAAGAAGTTCACATATTATGCAACTATAAGCACCACGTCTTTTTCTGATCTGGTCAAGCATCTTACACAAACACAATCTATTTGCTATTGCTTTCTCACCAATAATTTTCTTTATGTAGGCAAATATTAATTCACAAGCATCATTAAAAGCTAACAACCAATCATAAGAAAACAAGAGAGCAACAATAATGCATTTTCTTTCAAAAAGAGTTATGAAAAATATAATTAGCACTGTTCAGAAACAAAGTACTAAGACTGCAATTATATGCACATTTACTTGAGAATACAGCAAACTTCCTTTAAAGATCTTAAAATAGAGTTACATGTCCCTCATCAAATCAGCATAATTCCCACTTACATTTTTCGAAAGGAAACATTTAGTTTTAATCAGCAAAGGAAGACATTATAGTCTATTAGCTGACGCTACCATTAACTGCAAGATTACATAGCTAGTAATCAATTACATGAGATATTTCTCTATTTCATTCATTCCAATACAGTGTTGTATGCCAACCTTTCCAAATCAATAAGGCTAGAGGAAAACATCTATAAAACAGCTATCACAATAAAGTTAATGATACATATTTAAGCACTGACAATATAGAGTTTGGAGATTGTTTATGAATATCCTGCCAGATGGGTAGCAATAGGCATTGGTAAAATCTCCAGGGATAAAAATGAGTATAAAGCAGTCAAACATGGTGCAATTTTACCAAAATATTACTTATACATTCATAATTTACCCCACACCACTAGTATAACAGTAATAGCTTTCTGATAAAAGAAAATAAAACAATCCACTTATTGTGTATCACACACTATATTCTTCTTGGTAAAACTATCTTAATCCCAAATGCAATCCATATATATAAATGCATCCATATATATAAAGTTTCCAGACTTGTTATTACATTTTGATTCTATCAGTTTATTATAAAATTATAGAAACCTATTACCTTACATACATTGGCAGATATAAACAGCAATTGTGTTGTTGTACATTTCAAAGTCAGACACTAATTCTTTCACAAAACACAATATTTTACTAAGATTACATAGCATATCAGGGATATGTGTGAAACCACTGCCTATTTATCACACAATTTGTAAGTGCCATAAGTATAGCATAAGCCCACAGATCTTTGCTAGATGGATTGTCTAGAAACAGGTTCTTCAACTGCTGTATCTGGCATTGTTCTTGCAAGTACCTGTCTTAGAAGATAAAACCACTGGTTTTCCTGCACATGATTTGGAATATTCTTCTTGATGCCAAACAAATGCTTTCTGGAGAGAATTTTTTCTCTCTAAGGAAGTACAATACTCGAAGCTCAGATTCCAAAGTTGAATGTGCCTGAACTTTATAAATCAGAAAACCACAGTTTTTAACAGTTGGATTATTATGTATGAACAGAAGAGGAGACAGGATGAGTTCAAGAGTCAGATAGTTAGATTTGTATAGTAGGATTATAGAATACTGAATAACAATTAATCTTTTCTTTTATGGTGAGATAAGGTTTTAAAAAGGCTTTTTGAATCTATTTCTATATCTGATCAAAGTTATGCAAACACATATTGTATATGTACAGTATTACATGCAGTATAATGCAGCAATGAAAAACTGTTAAATATCCAAAATAAAGAGAATATGCATGTGTGTGTGTGTATGTATAATTATAAACACACATATATACACATACACACCCATATTGATACAAATATAAGACATACTACAAACGGTGTTATTTCTGTGTTATTGGAAATAAAGAAAACTAATGCTTCTTAGGTTTTTACAACAGATTACCAGAACACACAAGCATTACACATGTTTAATACCCTCTTGTTTTCATGGAATTAGTTATACTGTTGTTTGAATCTTAGTCCTAAACAGGGTTTATGAAAAAAAAACACTTTTTGTCCATCTGTTTTGTCTCTCAGCAACTAGGAACAATCTTAGAATCAAACATTAGGAATAAAGATCATAATGTGCCATTGTGCCTTAATAACGATGCATATAACAATGAGCTACAATTTAAGCTGATTTGGCCTTTTCTACAGGACTCACGGTTCTTTGTTTTTAGATTAACACTGACCTTTTCAAGTTGCATCAGGCTGAAGTAATTTGTCAGAACAGATATGAATTGCATTTGCAAAGAATAATTGTGATGTATCTTGCCCATAAATTTCACCTAATTCTGGCTAAATAAATTAATATATTTTTCTAAAGCAGCCTAACCACAAAACAGCTGCACCTATCTTTCTGAAATTAGTGTTTTCATTGCATTAGGTATCAGATATTCTAATATTCCTGGAAATTTTACCCATTCTTATAAAGATTTAAAAAGTATCTCTGGTTTCTCCTTGTTAGACCGGAGTCAAAGTTATAAATACAGCTTTTAAAGATGTTTGATTACAGGACAATTAATATTCAGCCAATATTCAGCTATTTGTCAGGTTATAGTGACATCATCATTATTGGAAAATGTATAAGAAAATTCCCTTGAGTCACGCCTTTAAACAATAAACAACATTAAATCAGAAGGCAGGTGCACCACACACAAAAATTATCATAAAGTTTGAAAAAATTGTCCAAGATATTTTGATACCTAAGGCTGCAACTCTATCCCTTGCCATTCCATATTCACCAAACACAGGATTGCATTATCCAAGTGACAAATGATTGAAGTAATTTGCTTTGCCCAATGCTGTTTGTAGTTAAGTTTCAAAACTTTGAGAAAACTCTTTATTTGATAGAAATTATGCTAGATATTCATTAAAAATTAAGACGTTAATAGAAAAATAGGTAATGTATGTTATTATTAACATCTATATCAGGTTCAGCCATGTGGATTGTCTTCATATCACTTAGGCTTCATTTTTAATATGCAAAGGAATATATTTCAAAGCTTTTTTTAATTATAAGATTATAAGTAACTTGCTAATTTACTCTGTCCTGTATAATATCCATTACTAATCTAGTGATTTCAGTCTCTTCTAACCTGCACTAGATTCTAAATAGGGAAAAAATGTTCTTACTTTATTTAAAATAAACCAAGTGACAAGTAGGTTCACTATTCTGACAAAAATGGAAATAAATAAAGTCTCACTCCTGTTAAGAAATTAAAATGAAGACATTTGCCCTTTTAGGAGAATCTATGAACTTGAAGTCAATAAACAAACAAATAAATAGGTAAATTTTAATTTCAAAACACGGTACTCTAACATATGATTATTCCAGCATATTCAAACACTTGCCAACTACAGTTGCGTTTGCATTTGCATTCTTCCTTGTTTTTGCTGTTACTATTATCACTAGCATTTCCCTGCCATTCTTTGGAAAGTTAATCCAAGGTAACTTCAGTGTCCAAACCAGTTACAGTAACCTCTTCAACTAGATCAAGAGTATTGTGTTAGTCTTATCCAATATATCTTGAAATTTAATAATAATTATTATAACAACAATAACAACAACAAGAATAGGATTCAGTGATTGTTCAACAAGGGAATGAATGATGAATGAGCCCTATCATTCATCTCAAGTTTTCTGTGTGCGCGCTATAACTCCTGGCTGGATGTATCACATAATGCTGATTTCAAATAGAAGAAAAGCCCTGCTGGATTAGGCCAAGTGCAATTTATCCAAGACCAGTGTTTCTGAACTTCAACTTTAAGATGTGTAGACTTCAACTCACAGAATACCACAACCAACTCAATTATCTAGTCAATTTCAAACAGTGAGAAGTTGACTAAATCCTTGCATTCAATGGCTGCATGGTTTAAGTAAGCCATGATTGGCTGAAAAGATTCTTTACTAACTCTAGAATCTTGGCCTATACTATCCTGACCACATTTTTTATATAGTGATGACAAAGGAACTTAAAATACTCTAATACATGTTTAAGAATTAATATGAACTAAAATATACAAAGTTCAAATAATAAATAAATTCATTAAAGTATCAATAATTACAAGACATTCAATAAATCAGGATCACAATTATGAAGGCAACAAAGATATATTTCCTTATTTTCCAGAATTGAGGGTCATTCAGTTCCATACAAGTTGTAATATTACAACTTGAAAGGGGATTTGTGTCTCCATTTAGAGATGCCCTTGAGTCAAGCTTGATTTTTGTTAACTATATCCATGCAATTTTCTTGGCAGAATTATGAAAATCATTTGCCATCATCTTCTTATGGGACTTTTTGACTTTCCAATCTAGCCAACAGCACTGAAATTCCCAGATGTTCCTTCATCCAAATATTACCTGCATTTTAATTAAACTTCTGTAACATGGTTCTCATCTTAAGATGTTCATTTCCATTGTCTGTCACTTTCTAATTTTCAGTTAATAATTTGAGGTTGAGAGAAGAACTGCAAACACTAATCCAAACATGGCTAAACACCACTTTATATCAGGGGTGGATTTTCTACCAAGAATGGCATTTTATTTCTAAATTAATTTTAGCTTGCCAAAGCCACAGGATGCATTCTTAATCATATCACTGTGAGAAGTTATGGTCAAGTATTTTGACCTTTTTTCATAATTTGGAACACGTAGCAAAACTGAGAAATATGTTTGTTAAGCATTGCAAAGGCCTGCAACCTTGAGAAAATTACAAGTGGTGCTATGATCTCAGGAATAGCAAACATTATTGATGAGAACTGCATATGACCCACCTTTCTAAGCAGTTTGATTTATGTAAAGACATTAATGCAGAAGTACCCACAGGAGTGTAAAAAAGTCAAGATAATGGCCACACCCACACAAGAAAGCCCCAACTCGTTTTACAGATGCCTGCGTTGATCATGCTTTTGGGCTACTATCTTAATTTTAATTTTTAAAAATCATCCTTCCCGGATACCCTTGCATTTGCAAGGTTTATTTCATTATTAATTGCTATCTCACATCTCTCTTTTTATCTATATTTCATCTATATCTATGTATATCATCTATATCTATGTATATCATCTATCTATCTATCTATCTATCATCTATCTATCTATCATCTATCATATATATCTACCTACCTACCTTGAGAGTGGTAATTATAAGTAGCACCTTATGGTGGTCTAACAGACATACTACCAGATATGTGTTCTTGCGAGTCCTTTTCTAAGAAATGAAACTTGACTGTATATTTTTCTTGAAAAATTGATTTATGTCCCAAATTACATTCCTTAATACTATAGGATCCTGAGGCAAAATGATATAATTTATTTCATTTCTTTTTTACTTTTAATTTTCCAAAAAGTCAAGAAGGAATATGCCTTTTCTCTGGTTTAGAAAGAATGCCATGTGACTCTGCCTCCCCCAATGGCCTGAAAGATAAAAGCTTCAGTACTATGTACAGCTACAACAGGATAAGAAGTAAAGGAGGGGCATATAGACTTAGTGAGCTTCTGGAAAAGAAGATTTGAAAACACGACCTTTCTCTCTACAGGTCCTGCCATGTCACTATAGGAGTGATGAAACAGAACCATGGCTGACCTCAGACAAATCATGCTATTGTTTTCTGCATTGCCTGAAGTCATTAGATTTGCTTCAAAAGAAGCCTGAAAATACATTTTTATATATGTTCTTCTCAGAATAATCCCTAAATTGTTCATTACATTCAGAGGTTTTTCAAAAGTACTACACATTCTTTGTGTGTATCTTAAATTGCTACTGTTCTGCTTCTGGGCACTTTATTACTTCTCTAGCCCTATTAAATATAATAAGGTGAAAAGAAGCAACAGAGAATAAACTGTGGAGTACAGTTCATGAACAAATCACCAAAGCAGCAAAAAATTGGTTACTTCCTGGGAGTAATGAAGATGAAAGATATAGGTAGCTCAAGTAATAAAATGAGCCCAGTGCATTTGTCAAATAAATACGATCTGCTGAAGTGGGACTTACAAACTAAGTTCAAAAATCAAGGGAAACCCAGCATACAGTGAATTACAATAATCCAACTTGGAGATAAACAGAGCACATCGATAACCAGGGCTATATTTAGATCAGAACCTGAAAGAAAAGGACAGACCTGATTGAATTGTCAGGTAACAGAAGCAACCCCAAACCACAGCACTAACCTGAGATGATATGATGAAAGATGGCTCTAAAATGGCCACTGAATCTCGAACCTTGGACACAATCTGTAATTCCTCAGTTTCTAAGAATAATCAGGCCAAGATTCTATTTACATTCTGCCAAATGCTTCTCCCTACCTAACATCAACATTTTTGTCATGACAACATTTTGTCATGTCAAAGCAAACCTTTCAGGTGACACATGAGCAGGGGTGAAATGCTCCCAGATTGAACCAAATTGCCTGGTCCGGTAGCGATCTTGGCCAGTGGCAATCCGGTAGCGATGGTGGAGCAAAGCTCCGCCCACCTGCCCGGGTGTCATTACTTCCTGGTTTTAACCAGGAAGTAATTTTTTTTTACCTTCTGCGCATGTGCAGGTTTTGCACATGTGCAGGTCTGCATGTGCATGTGGTACATGTGTGCGCGTGTGAGCAAAGCAAGGGCACGCGCAGCGCACGTGCTTCCAAACTGGTAAGGAAGGTAAGTAGATTTCACTCTTGTTCATGAGCATCCATTGGGATAGCACACTGAAAGCCCAGCCATGTGCAAACAGACTGAAATATAGAGCTGGGTATCATCTACAAGTAGTCCTCACCTTAAAACCAGTCATGTAGCAACCTTTCAAAATTATAATGGACCCCCAAAAGCTACTTGCAACCTGATTCCAAAGTTACAACATCTCTTACCCTCCCCAACAGTTACCTAGTAGCATTTTGGGTCTTGGCAATTAGCCCACATTCATAGTCATTTGCAGCACCTTGCAGTGATATAAAAATGATTTAAATGTTTATGAAAACATTTTTTTTTCCATGAACCAGCATTTACTTTCTGGGGGAGGGAAATCTGATACTGAATGAGTGTAATTATAGTATCTTCTTAATGACCCTGGCATTGACTTTAACAATTGCTGCCAAAAAGGTCATAAAATCAGGTCTGGTCATATAATGACCTGCTTTAGGGCCATCAGGAGTTTCAACCATAATTGCCAGGCTACGTTATGGTAGTAAGTCAAGGACTGTCTGTACATACCTATGATATGAAATGAAAATCAATATAAAGCTGTGCCCTGCCTTTGTAGTGATTGTGGAACACTATAAAGGCAGGGTACAGGAGCTGAAATAAATATACCCACTATTAATAGTTGAGACAAGTCCTCCATATGATAGTGGAACCAAGCAAGAAAATGGTCCTCCAGCCAAACCAGAGGCTGGAGTCTTCTCACTAACAACCATGTTCGGTGCAATCAAATGCTCCCAATAAATCAAACAACAGAAAAAATGGAAAGACTGCCCTCATCCATCACTAAAAAGAAAGCTATTTCTGTATTATATCCAGTTCTATATATAGACATTGGTCTAGAACAGTGATGGCTAACTTTTTCCCGACCGAGTGCTCAAAGTGCACACATGCGAATGTGCATGTGCACACTTCAACCCCCAAAATGCAATCTGTGTGTGGTCCCCACGCATGTGCACATGGCCACTTGAATGCATCCTGCCCACCATGTATGCGCACAGCCCCCGCACGCCACTAACTTCCATGCATGTGTGCACGTCCCCCCCGCATGCGCCCTACCCCCCTGCAGGCATGTGGCCTCCACGCATGCCCCCTGCCTCCCGTGCATAAGTGGCAGAGAGCCGAAGACCAGCTGGCCAGCAGGAGGCGCGCATACATGCACAGCAGAACTGAACTGGGGCGACAGCTCATGTGCCATCAGAGAGGGCGCTGCATGCCACCTCTGGCACGCGTGGTCTAGAATCATTCTCAGATGCTACGGAGCATCCTGATTTTGTTCTCTATTCTTGCTTTTCAGTTATCCCCTTTGTCCACAAACTGCACTGCACTGCACTGTGCTGTGTGCAGTTTCTACTACCTTATTAGTCCACATACCTTATTTTGAAGAGCCCCTCAGAACATAGCATTGAGACCAGGATGGGCAGCTGGAGGAAACCCATTTGTATACCTACAAGCTGGCTAATTAGCAAGCAAATCTATCAGGCACAGAATGGGCAGGAGAGGTGTGGAAGGCAAAACCAAGCAACTTCCATCTTCCCCTCTCCACTGAAATTGCCATTTTGCATGCCTCCATATCTGTTTTCTCTGAGTAGAAAAATGGGTAGGATTGTAGCAAGGAAAAAGAAGAACATCATTGTGTCTAATGCGGGTGTAAAGACATTACAGAATTTGTTACAAACCTTGGATAGTGAGAATCTCAACTCTAATACATTCTAAGTGACTTAAGTGTCTACAATATGATAAACTAGAAGATATACAAAAAGGGGAAAAGTATAAACCCATTAGTTCTTTTTCTTTTATGTTTTGGTATTTTAATTCTTGTTGAACTTATTTTGCTTATCTTATTTTTTTCCTTTTATGAACACATACAAAGACAAACACAAATACACATACACAGTATGAAGTACGGTAATTATAAATGGATGTAAATGGAGACTTCAGCAACCAGTTCAAGATCACAATACATACTTTGATGTAATCTGCAGCATTTTCTTTTTTCCTAATGTTATATTCAATTTTATGTCTTTTTGTCTAATATTTTACTCAACTTTATAGAGAAAAATTATTTTATGCTTATAATACCACTGCCCTGTTATAATTAATCTGACAAAGTATTTCTCATTTATTTTCATTATTGAATAGAAAATAAATAATTTTAATTAATACTACAGAAGTATCATTGTATTTAAACTACAATGTATCATGATTTGCAACAATATAATTAAAAAAAAATATCAACCCAAGTATTGGGATTAATAGAAAAATATGCCAAGTATACCAGAAAGTTACAAATATAAATGTAGTACTAATTAAGAGAAAGAATCTGAGGAACTAACAGTATATAAATTCTGCCAAAGTTCTCAATCTCTTTAGGGAAAATTAACTAATTGAGAGACTGTACAGTTCAAACAATTTAAAGCGACTTATATTTATTAATGCTGTACGAAAGATGCTCATCAGATATTCCATCAAGAATATTTACATCTAATCCCTAGTCTTCATAAAAATTAACAACTTTGATATTAGCATTTTTAGAGTTTAATGAACTTCATGCCAGTAAAGAAATAGCATCTCAGTCAAATGGATAAAATAGCATCAATGCTAATTCCAGAAACTTGGCATCCTATCTTATATATTTTTCCAATATCTCATAATTAATTTTTCTTAATGCAAACACTGCTATGTAAGGAGGCTGTCCTGGCATTCAGTTTTCATTATTAATGTCCTTGAGCTCAATAGCCCTAAGACATTGAACAAGACTTTCGAAGAGCCCCTAACATTAATTTGGGCCCTTAGCATACTAGGAGTTGCTAGGATCCCTTATAGGAGCCGAGGTGGCACAATGGTTAGAGTGCAGTACTGCAGGCTACTTCAGCTGACTGTTAGCTGAAGTTTGGCAGTTCAAATCTCACCAGCTCAAGGTTGACTCAGCCTTCCATCCTTCCGAGGTAGGTAAAATGGTGATCCAGATTGTTGGGGGCAATATGCTGACTCTGTAAACCACTTAGAGATGGCTGTAAAAGCACTATGAAGCAGTATATAAGTCTAAGTGCTATTGCTATCAACATCTGTCAACAAGTAGTAGCACCCACAAACATTTCATTGGGCATATCTATTCAAACTCATGCAACAAGATTTTCTTGTGAACTCTGATGCATTTATTTAGGCAGCCATCTCCATTAAAGGCAGAAATGAAGCAGCTCCATGCAGATCCACCATATATTCCTGAACTAAAATTCCCAGCATTGCCAGTATTAGCTGGAAGTTGTAATTCAGTCATGTTTCCTAGCATTGCTAGTACAGCTTCTGGAAGCTGTAATTCAGTCATGTTTAGAAAGCTATAAGTCACCAGACTGAAGAAAACTGAGTTAAATGCTGGAACAAAATAATTTGTGTTATTTGGTATTTGTTAAATAATGGGAAATATTTTAGTATTATATTTTTACAATATTTTTCAAAGAATAACAGAGTATTCTTCTTCTTTTCATTGTAACTTTGGCAACTTGGCCCAAAGTCATTCAGTGAAGTTTATGGCTGAGCAGATACTTGAACTTGAAAATCTCTACTTAGTTCCAATGGCATATGTAATTAATTTGAAACAGGAGTGGCACTTTGCAAAACATTGCAGAACAAAAACATCTTGGCATTGCTTATCATCTGGCAAACAGGTTGCTACATTCCTTGCACTGAGACCACTAGAAAAAGGTAGGAGGAATACCAGTGGACTCACCTATGCTTGTTGATAGATGACTTACTGTAGATGAGATCAGGGATCAGGCCAATGGCATTTATCCCTTTTGCTATTTCTACCTAAGTAAATTTCTTCTCACACCTAATTCCTCCTCATCTCTCTCTTCTTTCTTTTTTCTTTTTGTGAGATATTCAACCTATCCTGCTATATTGGACCTCAAATAGAAAGAAGTTATGTTGGCTGATCACCATATTGCCCTGTGATAAATGAAACGTTATAGTATACATATCCATTTCTAAGTTTCTGTAACCCTTTTCACTTCAATACATCAGACCAGTAAGACAGCTCTGGAAATTCTAGCTTTCTTGGTTAGAAGCAGATGTGAGGGACTTGTGAGACGTATGGCAACATTGTGACATGCAGGATGATTAATAAGATAATGAATCCTAATCACCGCATTCATGATGTCAACCCTGGTAGGCTCTCTAAGAATTTGCAAACTTTGGTAGTACCTGAGCATTCCGAGTATTGACATGGGACCAGTCCAGATGACTACAATAATATTGATACAAATACGAACATGGATGCATTGCTGTTTCCAAATAGGCTGCTTGTAAGAATGTTTGCTGCTGCATGTAACCTTCTTTGCTGCGATAGGTCAAAGGTCTGTAGGTCACTATTGAGCTAACCCATCCATGTGAATTAATCCAATAGTAGTGGATGTCTAATGATGTCTGTCCCTTTTATAATACAGCTGCGACAGTGCTTGCATAAACAGACTGCTAGTATAAACTGACAATTTGTCATAAGGGTGACATAAACCTTGGTGTTGTAGAGTTACAGGAAATTGTGAGCAGTACAAGGACAAGCTTCTGAATTACAGAGCTCTTTGTTTTAAAAAAGGCTACATGGAAAAAATTAAGATTACTGCATCACAGCCTTTCAGAAAGGCTACAGCTCTGTGCACATGTGTTACAGGCAGAAGATCACAGATCCCGTCTCCATAAGCTACAGGAAGCATTGGCAAAATTCCTGTCTGATGACTCTAGAAGTTCATAGTGAATACAAGTACCTGGATTCAGCAGGCAGCTATTTTTTGCATTCCTAGCAAGATGTAAGAGACAACACCTCAAACATCTAAAAGCCTCTGCAAAAGTATAATCACTAGAGACAGACAACTAATAAGTATTTTACCATGAATTAAAAATCAAATTGTGCAGCATTTTGGATACAAAAGCAAAATGGTACCTCAGAGTGCAGAAGGGCAATCTCTACCTGCAGCCTAAAGCATTTCTATTTTATTCTGCGATTGCACAGCTGCCCTCCCCATAACTGCAACACAATCCTAAGAAAAGGTATGTTGGCTTTATAGGATTGCTTACAGATGCTATGTCTGGCCTTTTGCAGGCTCCAAAGCACCTTTTTAATCTTTCAATATGAATTGTTGCACAGCTGTTATTACTAAAGGTTTCAGCATCAGACCTATTTTGCTGGGTGCAGATTAAAGTTCTGCCATTCTACAAAATAGCTGAATGACAAGCAGAGTGAAATACTTCTATTTCTTCAGGCTATAAAATTAATACCTTTCAAACATCTTAGGCTTTGTTTTGGTTCTGTTTTGTTTTTAGAACAACGATGTCATCAAATTGCTAGGTGTTGCATGGCTTTACTTGTTTGTTTTCCAAAAAAAAACAATCAAGAATTTATCATTATGGAAAGCAGAATGCTAGACTGGGTGAATGAAATAATGTACTACTACAATGAGGAAAACAGTGCTCAATTTCAATGATTATAACTGGATTTAGATTAGAATGCTTTATCATGCAGAGTCAATTTATGAAAATTGTATTTCAATATTTATAGAATATTCTATAATTTCAAAATCACCATGATAGTAATTATTCTTTGAAATATGCCAGAAAGGTAATCTACAATTTTATATCTGGTTTCCTCTATTCTCTTTCCCTTTTCCTCCCTCAAAACCATCTGTTTCAGTAGCAGTTTGACCCTAGCAACCAGAAGTACTTCCATTAAGCCTGTTGTGGAAGCAACAGAGGAGATAAAGTCAAACAAAGTTAGGTTTTAAATTTGTGTGAATGAAATATATTATCTTTTTTTTTTTAGAAAACCTTATATTCCTTAGTTAATTTAATCTCTTGGCGTAAATTCCACATTCTTAGTTCAACTATTTTCTTTAATATGCTATCTCATTAAAGGAATTGTTTAATAAGGAACCATATGGATTAGGAATGTACTGAGGCTACCTAATTTAAGTCATTCTAGAAACTATGAATGTTTTTATGCCTGTATCTGGGCTGAGATTAAGCAAAGTATAGTTTTCTTTTCACATGGAAACAGTAAATATAAAATAGCAGATTGACAGTTGTAATACAAAATAGTGGATGACAGTTGCAAACAAGAGAGAAAGTAAAAGGGAGTAATTCATACCAACTTTTGCAAAAGTTGGTACAAGATTTTTGGAGTTTAGTTTATTATTTTATTTTCTAAGAAGGGTTACTTGGCTACTTTGACATGGAATGAATCTGCTGTGAGGAACAGAAGATCTGAATGGAGTTAGTACAGAGCAATCAGTTATGCCCTGGGAAATTAATAATCAATTACTTCATACTTCAGGGTTTCCTGATCCAACGTTGATTAATCCTAATATATATAGTTAATGTTCCTCTCAGACCCGACACACAGCAAAGTGAATATTTTTTGCTCAACAGACCCTGGCAAGAAAGGTAAAACAAAGAATTATTGTCAGAAATATGGCAAGACAAGAACCTGGACTCATTTGAGTTTTTCTTCATGAAACAAAAGTTTATAGGAATGATGAAAATCATATTGTAAAATCTGCTTTTGTCTGCCTCAGAATCTCAGGATGGCCATCTGGACTTATCATATAAATGCCATACCATTTAAGAACCCTGAGTTGAACTACCACTATCCAGACAGAAGAAAAATGTAATAGACAAGATATAATGTAACTAACATGCTGTCATCCAATCTAAGCAGAAAATGTGGGGTATGCATTGTATCATAAATTCAAATACAGGTAGCCTATTTTTATTCATATCATATAGTTTGCTGGTGGATTTTGAAATTAAAATATACACAAACAGGTCTTGCACTGCACAAAACTATAAGCAAATACCAAATGAAAATACCAAATATTAAATTTATACCAATTGGTGCTTTAGAAAAGATATCAGACATATTATTGGGATAATTACTAATCATAAATATTTAAATCTGACATTATTAGTTAAGAATACAAATTCTTGGTGGAAAGAGGAAGTATAATATTCTCTAGTACTGGAAGCAGAATATCAGAAATCGTGCTGTTGCATTCAAAAACTGAATGTCTATTTCAATGGACATTTAAATGTTCAGCTTGTGGATGGATTGCTATTTTTTATTATGTGATTCAACTCAGGTATTTTTAAGTAAGTAAATACTGATTCTCCCAAATAATGATTGATTACCTTTAGCACAATAAATTACAGCTATTTTGATTCAGGACAAGTTAAGTTATCTGAAATTATAATACAGAATATGACTGCAATGTTGTTGCTTTACCACAAACAAGCCACAGAGACTCTTTTGTGCCCAGGAACCTCTCTTATTTTTAAAAATGAAACCCTGCAGATGAGTAAACATTCTATGCCACCCTTGCCAGATTCTGCTTCTTGACAGAAATCCAAGTTACAAGAAAATAGTACTTCTCAAGAGAAAAAATCATATTGATGCTTTTTTTATTTTCATTTTGCTAAGCTGCCTTAGCTAAAGCTTGCCAATAAGGCTCAGTTCAAATTGGTTATATATTTCAGTTACTTTTCCAAACTTCACTTCGGCAGACTTATGAATAAACCCTTTATGATAAGACACAAGTCCCTTTGGTATAAAGCTCAAACTTGGCTAAGCATAGAAAAATATCTACCACTTCATGAAAGTTAAACACTACAACTAATTGTCAAAAGAATCAGAAAGAACATATATTATTTACAAGACATTAGTTATGATTCATGTCCATAGGAGGGAATCAATAAATTCTTATTTTTTCTAGAACTTCATTAGTTGGCAGTGGTCAATATTTTTGGCTACGTTCTGCAAAGAGAATTTGCTTTTAGGTTGTTGAACAACCTTTCTAAACCTACATCCTTCTATGTATCTGGGGGATGATAAGAATTCAGACACATTTGGCTGACTATGAATGTGAATAGAATTCACTTTGGGGGGTGGAAAATATCCGGTTTAACACTTTTAATCATGTAATATTTCAACTATTCCAAATTCTAAATGACAAGAACTAGTCAGATAAGGCATTTCTCTGACAGAATTGTGTTTTCATTCATTACCTATTAAGACACTGTTGTTGTCAAGCCTGAATTTGATTGGGGTGTGGGATTTTTTGTATCCTGGGTTGTTAACATGAATTCAGTTTGACACACTTGGGAGCTGAAAGGGGGGAGAGTTGAGGTGGATGGAGTCCTCAGCCAAAACAACATAGTTAGCTGATGAGTCAGCTATATTCCAACAGCTGTTTGGCCAGAAAAGGAGGAGTGAAGTCACCAAGCAACCAACTCTCATCCCAATTGGACAATGTGACATATTGTTTTGGAAAAATAAGAAAATCTTATTTATAGTGGGGTGGAAAGCCCTGGAACTTTTAGTACTGGCTTTCCACCAGTTAGTGCCAAGAGGGTGTATCTAAATAAATTTGTTCTTTGAGGAAATGGAATGCCTCAGAGTTTGATTTGTGATGGGTGCATTATTTGGAAGCTGACAGTTGTATTTTAACCTGTAAGTGACCTGAGAGCCAGATATTTAAAGATTATTTTTTTCTCATACTGTATATATCTAAATATTTAGCACATCATTTATGATACATGAAAGATTTTGAATCTTTCTACCAGCTAATGCAAGAAATTGATATCTCCTGGCCTTTCCAATTCCAACCGAAGATCTGGTTCTTTAAAAGGAGGAAACATAATGAGGAATTATTTTGGCTATTAAACATTGAAGTTTCTTTTAAAGGTTGTTCTCTTCATTGGTTTTTAAGATGTGCAATAGTGTTTAATTTACTTTTGTTTTTTAATATTTATTATAAATTACAATGAGCTCCTTACATAAATATTTTTCCTTTCAGAAAGTTAAATAAATAATTTTAGCTCAATACTGAGGCCATAATCATTTTGATGAAATATTAATAAGCTCTGTTTTATTCAAAACAAATACACAAAGACCACATTTGTATGCATTTTTTCAGAAGTCCATTGAGTTCAGTGGGTTTACCTTCAAGTATGATTACAGAGTTGGAACTGAATTGCTTTTTCATTTTGAAAATTGTGAACCAATGAGAAGCAACATTATAGCTATGTTAGTCACTTTCAAAGTGAACAGATTTTATTATGCTTTTTTCTATCCTGAGTTATATTTCCTGAAGTACTACGAACAACCACTTTTCCAGTTCTTTATTCCAATTTATATTATTCAAATTCCTGCCCTTTTACTAAAACGACTAGGGGGAAAAAGACATATTGTACAGTTTGAAAAGTATATGTAGCATTGCTTCTTGGCTTTCTTTTAAGAGTTAGATTTTGATGTTGGCAGAAAATTATTGAATTTACTGAGGTGAATTGGAATATATTGAGCAAGTAAAACTATCACAGATCAGCACAGACTTGTATGACACCACTGGATTAAAATGTCACCAGATACAGCAGTTTGTCTGGATAAGTCTCACAAGCAAATAGTCTGTTACCAAACAAAACATTGATGAAAACCATTGTTCCTTCCCAGAAAAAAATAGAGAGGAAAAAGACATGCAAAAAAATTGATTTCATTATAAATAGGTTTTGCATTTTATACAAGAATCACTGGAATCTTTTTTATAATTGTTTCTTTAGGTTTTTTTTTTTTTGCAATAAGCGCACTTATTAGAATTTCTTGTACCCTTGAGTGTCTGTCTATCTGTTTATCAGTTCAGCTTGCTGGAAGAAACAAGACAATCTATTTGCATCTTCTGCAATGAAATTATAAATGAGTACAGTATTTTTGCACTAATATATTAACATTAGATACAAGAACTTCTGAAGAATTAAAATATCCTGATTGATAGTACAAACCAAAAAGAGGGAATAATACAGAAGGGCAAATCACCTACTATTTTAGTATCCTGATTTGCACCACTCCCATTTTGCCATTCAGTATCTTTTCTTCTTTTATTTTGCCCAACTCGTTCAAGACTGAGAAAATATTTATGCAAGCTACTAAAGTAACTAATGAACCCAAGACCTCCTTCTGTCTCATCAATCTTGAAGCAGGACAATAGCAAGCCTGTCCACGCTAAACCTCCCAAAGAATAGGTAAGACTTGTACTCAAGGTTATAAATTCAAGAAGAAAGAATATAAAGAACTCAATGATTCTCCCTAAGGGCGGTGTAGAACAAAGAGATCTATAGTATGACTCTGGGGAATGAAAAAGAAAGGTCTAAAGGGCATTCTTTGTGGTTTGAGTTAAAGCTAGGTAACTGAGTGAGCATTCCAATAGCCGTAACTTTGGAGAGACTTAGAACCAAAAAGATGAACATGCATGAGCAGATTGTAATCTTACAAGCTTCTGGAAGACACTCAACCATATTTCCTGTTACAGTTGCATACTAGATCATATTTATTTATTTACTTGTTTGTTTTATTATTAGACTTTTATGCTGCCCATCTTATGCTGCCAAGGCAGTAATTAAATGGTATCCTCATGAGTTGCTAAAGGTAACTTAAAATGCAGGATATTGCCTGCATTTATTGATTGCAGCACATGTCTTAACTGTATCAACAGAGGTTAAGATCATTCACTTACTTTAATTACTCAGTTTAAATAATTACATTCTAAACCATTATCCCTTCCAATTATTTGGGGACCTCATGATATTCTGGATTGCTCCAGGTTTCTTGCCTCTCCTGTCCTTGCCAGAACAAAGTGGATCCTTGAGTCAACATGGCATCATAATACTAATAAAGATTCACTACACATTTATAGAAATGTGCTTAACCAAAGCTTTTTTTATAGCATTGCTTCTTGCTTAGCACTTTAACTACTACATTACACAGGGTTTCCTTGTCTAGAAAGTTTTAACTTTGCCTGGATTGTGTTTATATGAAGCTTAAGAAAGAAGTAACAATGTTACTTATAAGAAATTTGGTGATTTTAAACATATTTTTAAAACTAAAGAAAAATTCAATATCAACAATATTGAACAAATAGGATTAGGCAAATGTCCAAAGAAATAGTAGCTATGGTGTTCATTTATTATTTAGGAACATGTCACTTGAATTCAGACAGACTTTTAAGGAGTTTTATTATTGTTGAAATCTAGCCATAAAGAACATAAACATGACCAGTCCGTGTTTCAGCATAAACCTTTTAAGGTACTGAATTAATGAGTATCATGTTGGTTTAGTGCCACCAAGCGACCAAAAATGAGAAGCACTGAAGTTTTGCTTTGTTTTTTGAAACATAAGGTGGGCAGGAATTAACAGTTATTCCCACCCTTCTAAAAAGCATCAACGTAGGAGAAGCTGTTTTATATTTGTTGATATTAGTGGCCTGACAAATGATGCATATGGAAGATGCTATTTCTGTACAGCCAATCCCACAAACCATTATTTGCATTTTTAACATCTTCTTTCATTGTGCTTAGACCTGAATTATAAAATGTACAATATTACAATATTTCCTTATTTCAACTGAAAATGAAATTCTGGGCAAAACTGATACCAAGGATGGTGCAGAGTCTGAAACTTTGTGGGATTCTAGAGAGTGTTGATTGTTGGTACATAGAGAAAATTGAATATCCCTCTTGCTGATCTAATACCTCTTCCTATCTCCAATGCAGCCTTTTGAATCTCAATAGCACAATATCAAATTGACTGAACTACAGCTGGGAAGAAATTAATATTTAACAATTTACCTTTTTCCATAATTGATCATGATATCATCATTGGCATCCTTCAGTCTCAAGAGACTATGGTATTATGCTCTGGAAAGAGGTCCTAAAACAGCATCCAGTGGACTAAAAAGGCCAGAGAGTTGCAATCCCTTCCACACTGAGGGCAGATACATTCTGTCCCCTGCCCAGCCCCCCCATTTCGCTGGTTCCGGAACTGCCTCTTTGCCTCAACCTGCCGAACAAGTGTCTCTTCGAATTGGAGAAGGCCATGCTGCATCTTTAGCCTCCAAGCTGAACGATCAAAGGTCAAGGTTTCCCAGTTGTTAATGTCCATTCCCATGGCCTTTAGGTCCCTCTTGCAGATATCCTTATATCGCAGCTGTGGTCTCCCTCTGAGGTCCTTTCCCTGCACTAATTCTCCATACAGGAGATCTTTCGGAATCCGACCATCAGCCATTCTCATGACATGCCCCAGCCAGCATAGATGTCGCTGTTTCAATAGTGTATACATGTTAGAAATTCCAGCACGTTCCAAGACTGTGCTATTTGGAACTTTGTCCTGTCAGGTGATGCCAAGAATACGTCGGAGACAGCGCATATGACAGATGAACATTCAACTTTCTCTCCTGCCGTGCGTAAAGGATCCAAGACTCACTGCAGTACAAGAGTGTGCTCAGGACGCAGGCTCTATAGACCTGGATCTTTGTATGTTCCGTCAGCTTCTTATTAACCCATACTCTCTTTGTAACTCTGGAAAATGTGGTGGCCGCTTTACCAATACGTTATTCAGCTCAGTATCTAAAGAGAGATACTGAGAGATACTGACATTGCATCTGCATGTCATTGATCATGACATGCAGACGCAAAACAAGCCAGAGAAGTTTTCAATGCTTACTATACTTTCTGCAGCCAAGAAACATTTTTAGAATATATCTTAGAATTAACAATTTCAACCATTTTATTTAAAATACCATACATACCATGTTTGCCATCCTTTATAGCAAAACAATATGCATGCTCCCCATTTATTTATTTTCACTATTCTGCTGATAAAGTCACGGTAGGAGGGAAGTAATTGTATCAAGATTATTGATAAGTTACATAGCTGAGTCGAGATTTAAACTGGGACTTTTCTGTGACTAAACAAATAGTTTATCAAGTAGACTACAATAGTGGTAATACTACAATGTCTAATAAAGACTCTGCATTGCAATTGAAACTCTATATTTTGGCTTTTTATATGTAAAAATGCAAATTACATGTCATGTTTGAAAAAGAAGCCACAAATTCACTGACAAAATGAAAATGTACTTTCCAATGCTAAGTGTAGGCTGGAAACATCAACTTTAAAATTCTATGCAGATGGTAGTTTTTTTTTTTTTAATGAAGATCTATGGCAGATCCTGGCATACTAGAAGAAAGGAACAATTTTTCAAAACTTTCATACATGTATACTTTTTGCTTTGTGGTTATGTTAAACATAAGGCAAATTTCATTAAATTGATTTCTTCTGAGAATTATTTCCCAAATCCTGAGCTGTGCTAAGCTATTTTTAAAAATTATTTGATTAAGTTACCATTTGATTAAGCCATTAGAATTTGATTCATACATACGGTACAAACATAACATAGAATTTATGCTCTCAAACATATCATGCAATTCTGTGTGGGTCTATACATCAAGTGGCATAAATATATAAACAAATAATGGGTATAAACCTCATTTGACTGCCAGAGCTGAGATTTTGTCTTAATTCTAATGCTTAATTCTCATTCTACAGCCATTTTAAAAAAAATTACCATTAGGGATGTATTAAACACTTACTACAGATATCACAGGTTATGTGAGCTCTCCTTTCTTGATCTATAACTTAAGCTAAAACTATGTTTTGAAACCAGTAATGGAATTCACAAACCTACTAGAACGAAATACTGTGATTTAACATAAGGAGTGAATGGAAGTGTGAGTAGGTATTGTTTAAGACAGTAGGAGGTTGCAGATGTTTCTAAAAGGCAGAAGAAAATGGGATTACAGATTACCACAACATGGTTTCACTTTATTTATTAAATACATCATTTTGCCATATACTAAGGTAGCTCAAAGACTTACAATAAGACATTAAAATTAGAAAATAAATAAAATTAGCATGTCACATGAGACTAACCACCATAATTTGTAAAACATTATTTATGACTTAAGGGGAATTCAATTGTGACTTATTCAACAAACCATAGTTAAACTATATTAGCATATCTACTAATCCACCAGAGTATGGTTTGTCTTTAGCCCTAGTCATAAACCAACTTCCTTATAGTCTTTTAGGAAAAGCTGTTAATCATTCTATAAGATTATTCACATAATTGGCTTTAAAAAGAGAACATGTATAACTAATTCTGACTTGAATTGTCTACATATTGTTTATAAGGTAGTTTAAAACTGTGATGACTAACACCGATATAGAACACATTTCAAATACTTTCTCATTGCAGTAAATTAGGATTGCAAAGAAAAACAAGTAATCTGTTTTCAAGAATTTATTTGACTTCAATTAGCTATTGAGCTAACTAATTTGAATTGCTCAAGAAAACTAGTTTCTGCAGCAGTCAGTGCCTAATAGAGTAATTTTATTGAATTGACTTTCTAATTAACTAACTTTAAGATGAAGCACCTTCTGCATATTTAAGAAAGCTATGTGCTGTAACCATATATGACCACAAGAAGGAGCTCCAAATCCAGATATTTTATAGTTAAAGCAAACATTAGTGAGAAAAGAAGTGCAAGGGAACTATAAAGTCAAAATATAACAAATTTGGGGAGCATAATAATCAATTATAATATTATCAACACAAGCGGCATATCTTGAATATGATTTTAGTGTGTGTATGTTTTACTACAGAAGGTGGTACGTGAACAACTGATTTTAATTTTGATGAAACAGTTTAACATGCAAGTTGCAAAACACTGTCTTTAGCATATTAGATTTTCTACCTCCAGGATAATAATCTAAAAAGATATTTGAGGAGCTAGAGATGAAATACCCCTTCCTTTGTTTTTCATATTACTTGACTGAAATTGAAATTTGGAACAATTAAAGATATCACTTCCTTTCTTAAAATATCAGCAATCAACATTTCTGAAGAGTGAATTAGGACAGGTTGCAGTGCTGGTCTTTCACTCTTAAAGTTGTATTTCTCTTTCAAATATATAAGTTGTTAATAAAAAGTAGTATTTATATTATTATAATTCAGACAAGAAAATTGGGAAGAAACTCTTTTGACTCAGCTCATAGTGATGAAATGGAATTATCAATGTTGTGGGGTTTGGGCAACTGTCCGACATTGGTTATCTTTGCCTGATTCTGAATTTTCTTTTTTTTTTCTTTTTTACTTTCCTTCTTCATTTACAATACCACAATTTGAAGGAAGTAGGAAGCATGATCACATCTCACTGTTTGTAACTGGAAACTGACCATGACTTTACGACACATATAAATGATTGGCTATGACACATTTACAAAAGTACAGTTATAATTTCCAAGAGAATCATCATCTGTTTTCATGGGATACTACTCAAGTAGCATATAGAAAGGAGAAATACTTCCAATGTAGGCAACATTCCCCTGTAACCAATAAGAAAAACCCCAGAGGCATACTTAGCTTCCAGCATAGCTTCAGATAGAGATTTGTAATACTGTATTTAATATTGGTACACACAAGTGCCAGAAAATCCCTCTAAAGTTTCAAAGCAATACTCAAAATTCACAACTATCATGAAGCTTGTGATCTGGATATACAGAATTACTCTGCTAATGACCAGTCCAGGAAGTTACCAGGGGTCAATGCTAACTTGAAGGCATTGCAAAAACACATAAAACAATAAAAAAAAATCAAAAGCCAACCTAAAAGATAGCATCTCCCAAGGAAAGAATCACCAATTTTCTCCCAACCCCAGGAAATAAAAACAGAACCTCCCAATGGGAGTTTCCTCTTCCCTGATGATAGAGAAGAAATTTACTTTCAAACTTGTAACACCGGTCCCAGCCTTGTGAAGTAGTGCAGACAGGAAGTAGACCCAGATGAACTAACTGCATCTTTGTTGTAAAGTTGCATTAGCAGAATCTATCAAGTCTGAAAGTACATCTCTCATCCTTCACCCTTTGTCCAAAAAATTAGGAAGGGTCCCATCTGAGATGTTTGTCATATTCATGCTGTCAGCTAAGTTGCAATAAGAAATAGCAACTAGCAGCATTGGAAAAGAATCTTTATTTCCCTTCTTTGACAGAGTGACTAAATTAGTAGACCAAGGAAATACTACGGATGTAGTATACTTAGACTTCAATATGGCATTAGATAAAATAGACCACAGCTTATTTCTTCATAAGATAGAACAATGTGGAATGCACAGTACCAAGACCAGATGGATTTGCAGTTGGCTGACCAACTACACTCAGTGTATGATCCTCAGTGTAACTACATCTACATGAAGGAAGCATGCAAAAGAATACCTCAAGATTCTCTCTTGGGCCGTCTCTTGGGCCCTCTTCAACGTCTTCCTAAATGACCTACATGAGGGAGACTGAAGAGGGAATTAAATTTACAGATGTCACCAAACTGGGAGGAATTTCTAACACTTGGAAAATAGACTCATGATTCAGAAGGATCTTGACAATTTGAGCTCTAGGCCCTATCAAACAAGTTCAGTGGCGAGAAAAGTAAGGTTCTGCACTTACTTGGGAGGAAAACCAAATGCACTGGTATAGAATAGGCATCAGGGACACGGTGGCTCAGTGGCTAAGATGCTGAGCTTGTCGATCAAAAGGTCGGCAGTTCAATGGTTCAAATCCCGAGTGCCGTGATGGCGAACCTATGGCACGGGTGCCACAGGTGGCATGCGAAGCCATATCTGTGGGCACGTGAGTGTTGCCCTAGCTCAGCTCCAACACGTATGTGCGCATCAGCTAGCTGATTTTTGGGCCTTCCGGGCCCATTGGAAGTCAGGAAATGGGCCATTTCCGGCCTCTGGAGAGCCTCGGGGGAGGGAGGCTGTTTTCACCCTCCCCAGGCTCCAAGGAAGCCTCTGGAATCTGGGGAGGGCAAAAAATGGGCCTACTAGGCCCACCATTAACCTTTTTGCCGTCATGTGCCAAAAGCGGGAGTAGCACGAGGGGGGGTCGTGTGCGCATGCGCGGGGGTGTGGGATGGGGGGATATTGAATTATGGGTGTGGGCGCATGTGCGCACAACCCCCCCATGCTCCCCATGCTTTTGGCACACAATGGCAAAAAGGTTAGCCATCACTGCCCTAGTGCCACGTAACGGGGTGAGCTCCCATTACTTGTCCCAGCTCCTGCCAACCTAGCAGTTCAAAAGCATGTAAAAAATGTAAGTAGAAAAAAAGGGCCACCTTTGGTGAGAAGGTAACAGCATTCCGTGTGCCTTTGGCATTTAGTCATGCTGGCCACATGACCACGGAGACGTCTTCGGACAGCGCTGGCTCTTCAGCTTTGAAACGGAGATGAGCACTACCCCCTAGCGTCGGGAATGACTAGCACATTTGTGCAAGGGGAATCTTTTCCTTTTTTTAGCTCAATAGTAATATGTATCTGAGATCTAGGTGTCCTGGTGGATTACCACTTAAGTATGAGCCAACACTGTGCTGCAGCTGCCAAAAAAATCCAGCATAATCCTAGACTGCATCATCAGAGGGATAACGTCAAGATCATGAGAAGGAATAGTACTGTTCTATATTTCACTAGTGAGGCCAGACTTGGAATATTGCATCCAGTTCTAGTTACCAGATGTTGAGACCCTAGAAAGAGTGCAGAGAAGGACAAAGGGATCTGCAAATTAATCTATATGTCTAAGGAAATTAGTATGTTTATCCTAACAAAGAGAAGGCTTAAAAGGGACATGATAACTGTCTTTCAATAATTGAAGGGCTGTCATGCTGGGAGAAGGGGGTTGATTTAAGTATCGGAGGACAAGACAAAAAGTAATGGGTGGAAGCCAGTCACAGGAAGAGTCAACACAGAACCAAAGGAGAAACTTCATGGCAGTGAGAACAATTACTGCTTGCCTCCATAAGTTATAGGTGCTTCATTGCTGGAAATTTTCAAGAAAAGATTGGACAACCAATTGTCCAGGATGGAATAAGGACTCCTGTTTGTACGAGGATTGGAGTGGGGTGAAATCCAGCAGGTTCTAACGGGTTCTGGAGAACCGGTAGCAGAAATTTGAGCAGTTTGGAGAACTGGTAGCGGAAATTTTGAGTAGTTTGGAGAATCAGCAAATACCACCTCTGTCTGGCCCCAGAGTGGGGTGGGAATGGAGATTTTGCAATATCCTTCCCCCAGGAGTGTGGAGGGAATGGGAATTTTGCAGTATCCTTTCCCTGGAATGCAGTGGGAATGGAGATTTTGCAGTATCCTTCCCCTGCTATGCCTACCAAGCCACACCATGACCACTAAGCCACCCCCACATTCACCACTGGATTGGACTAGCGGCCCTCCAAGGTCCCTTCCAGCCCTATGATCTAAAAAACTGACATCCAACTGGAACAATGCACCTTACCTCTAGAATGATTACGTGAAAGCTTTGAGTTAGTAAACATAAATATGCAAATGTTAGTATTGAGTTAGTAAACATAAATATGCAAATGTTAGGGTTTTTTATTTTTTTATTTGATTTATATGCCGTCCTTCTCTGGAGACTCAGGGTGGCTTACAATGCATTAAGCAATAACCTTCATACTTTTGTATATATTTATACAAAGTCAGCTTATTGCCCCCACAATCTGGGTCCTCATTTTACCTCCCTTAGAAAGGATGGAAGGCTGAGTCAACCTTGAACCTGGTGAGATTTGAACTTACAGTAATTGCAGACAGCTGATGTTAATAACAGTTAATAACACTGCTGTAGTCCACCAGTATTGAGTTAGAATGCTGCATAGAATAAATATGCAAATGTTAAGATGACATATTTGGCTGTGTCATGTTCTTGAAACAAACACTTTTCAGAGGTCAGATAGCCAAACTGACACAGCTCCTTGCTCATTCTTCTAGAGCAGCCTGCACAGATCAAACAATGAATTAAAGATCTTCTTGGACTGCAAATACCTGATATAGAGCCAACAGGAAGAACTATTCCCCCCCCCCCCCGATTTATATCCTGTTTTTCATCCACCTCCACCATAAATTCACCTCTTACGGCTAATGGACTCGACCTCACTCCCAGATTTAATTTTTAACCACTATGCCTCATTTGCCTATATCCTTTCAAATGTGTGCTAAGGTGCCCATGGCTCAATTCCAGCTGCTCTGGCACCAGTTCAAGACCAGAGCAGGTGGAAGGGGGAGAAAAGGCAGGGAAAAGCACAGCCACTTTTTTCCTTTTTGTCCTTTCCTGCGTTTTGCCTTTTTTTTCCCCCAAGACGATTTTCCTCCAGATGTATCGGATGGCAACTTCCACAACTTCCAGGAATACTGCGAGTTGTAATTCAAGCCTTTCGAAAGCTGCCCGTTTGTAAGGGGGATGGGGGGGGGATGCCATCAACTACAACATAAATTGTTATACTCCACACTCCGGGTGCGCAGGCACACTGAACCGAGGTGGCTCTTGATTTTGCCCCTTCTTTACACCCCCCAGAAAATCTATCGTGAGTGCCCAAGTTCACAAGGGAAGGAAAAAGCCGTCCAAAGCAAGTGGCCATAATAAAGCAGGGAATTCCCGATTTCCCAGCCTTCGAAAGGCAAGAAAGGCACATGCCTGTCACAAGGCAAATCTGCCGAAAAGAAAGCCAGCCCGGAAACGTGAGCGGGGAAAAAGTAGATCTGGGCACCGCAGAGCGATCTCAACCAGCCGAGGGACCAGACAGAGCCGACGCTCCTGCGGCCGTATAAATGGCCGGCGAGGGTTGCCTGCTGCTGGGCCCCTAGCGGCGAATGAAGTTGCTGCCTCTCGGCAAGTTCCTGGTGCAAAACAGAGGCGCTGCGGAAGCAGGGTCGGGTCAGCTCCATGGCCTTCATTCGGAAGCGACGGCGGGAGCCGGACCTCTACTCCAAAGAGAGGTGGGTGAAACGCCCGGGGTTAAGAGCCGAGCGCCCAGTTCCTCCGAAGGGAAGGCTGCGGCAAGGCCAGCGAACCTGAGCCAACGCTCAGGAGTTGGGCCGCTCTGAACGCCGCCCCGCCGCCCGCGGTAGCGTCTCTCTGCTGGGGAAGCCAGAGAAAACCGAAAGTACTCCAGCTGCTCTCAAAGCGGCCGTGGAGCAGCAAAGGGAACCCGCCCTCAGCAGCCACCGAAATCGCTTTCTTGTTCATTGGGTGCAAAGAAGCGAGAGAACCGGGAATACTTGGGGGGAGGGGCATGAAAGAAGGGACTCCTAATTGGGGGATGTGTGTATGTGTTGTTGTTGTTGCTTTTGCTTGAAACTAGCATAGCATCAGCCTTCCTTGCGCTGTCCCGGTGCGTCCTATTGCGAGTCATAATCTTGCAATACGGAAGTGGCGTGGGGACGATTGTCTTGGGACACTGCGGCGTATGCGTTGTATTGTCCGTCCTCTTAAAGCTACAAAGGCTCCAATCCCAAAACACGACAATTGGGACGTCGGGGCGATTTACGATGAATTGCACGCGATTTTCGTTCGATTACTATCCCCCCTCCCCCCCTTAGCAATCCTGTTTCCCTCCGGATAAAATTGTAAAAAACATGCATCACGCTTTTTTACTCCTTTGGTGTAGCCAACAAGCTTTATTATTGCATTTCGTTACCAGCCACACGCTCCTTTAATTAAACAAATTACGGTTTTATCAAAGCAATTTGCTGGATTGTTCTGAAGGCGATGGGACTAAACTAAAGTGAGTGGGTGTCTTGGTTCCTGTTTGATGTAGTAGTACAGTTGAACCAATGAATAGAAAAGAGTATAACTGGCAACTTTAGTTTCTGTATGTCAATCTCCTTCAGTTTTGTCCTAGAGCTGATTTTGGAATAATGAAGAATGTTATGGAGTGTTTTTATGTAGTATGTTTTTCTTATTATTAATTCGAGTGCATTTCTATACAGTCAGTATAAACTCTTCCAAACAGGAATTTTGGCCCAGAGGCAAGAAAAACAAAGAATAACCACATATTGTAAATTCTGAACAAGTTAGAAAACTTTTAACAATAAATGCTTTTTAAAAATGTAATAATTTAGCTATCCACAGCTCATATTGATCTAAATTCTTGAAATTGGTAAAATTTCACAAACAAAAATACGAATCCATGAAGATTTAGATGGAATTAAAATAAGTTTACAAGAGGCATAAATGTGTGCTTTAATTTTAAGAGGATCCAGATTACATCATATTCCTCTTGGGAACATTTGTCATTTTCCTTCAGTCACTACTTCTGTTTTGTTCTTACTGTTCTGCATTAAGGCGGAAAAGGCAAAATTCTTTAACTTTTAATACCTTTAGAAAATGGAAGTAGAGAAAAATATACCAGGCTCAAATAGAAATTAGTAAGGTTTATGCAGAAAACAAAATGAATCAAACTCCTTTAGATCTCCTTTAGATTCTCCTACACCTGTAAAAGATAATGTGAAATTTTGCCTTATTTTCATCCTAAAATTACACAAAATAGACTATATTCATCACCATTCTCCCAGATTAAAAATAAGGAAACTAAAGTTAAATCCAGTGCAAAGTAATTATGTCAACATCCTTAAGCAGTGAACACCTACAGATAGTTCTCAATTTACAATCTCAATTGAGCCCAAAATTACAGTCATAAGTCGAGGCACCCAGTGACCGGAAGTAATTTTCTGATTACTATGTAGTATTGAAAATATTTATATTCATTATGTGAAATCATCTATGAAAACCTTTCTTAGCTATTCATACGAACTGCATCCTTCAAAAAGAATGCAGACTTGTTTCCGTTATTAATGACATAAAAACAGAGTAGAATAGAGATCAATACTCCTTGAAGAATAAACTACTAGAAAAAATAAAATTTCTCAATTATCTTTTAGGCTGAATCAGTAATTAACTGGAAATTTTTAAAAGACTGCTACATTATTGCTTATTAGTGTTACAAAAACCAATTTTGTTTTTTTTTTCTTAAAGGGATACTTTTAAAGTTTATGCATCCATTTAGAAGTTAAAATCAATGTTGCAGTTTTTTCCTAATGTTGCTGGTTTTTCACAGTGGGTAAGAAAAAAGCACTTCATTTGGGGAAAAAGATGCAAGTAAAATTTGTTACAATTATCCAAATATTAAACATTTCCAACATTGGTTCTTAAATTTTTGTATCTATGTTTTTTTATCTTTGCCTGTTCACCGCCCTGAGTCCCTTCGGGGAGAAGGGCGGTCTATAAATCTAATAAATAATAATAATAATAATAATAATAATAACAACAACAACAACAACAACAACACATTTTTTTTGGTTATTACTATTGGATGTATATTTTTCTGTTTTGTTTTTTTGTTTTGTATTTTATTCCTATTGATAAAACACAATAAAAAAAGATCATCCAAAATTTCTTCCCCTTGGATTGTTTACAAAATATTGTGCTGTGTGTGCCAAGTATCCTTAGTAATTGGATTTGCTTTCTGATCTGAAACTAAGGCACTTCCAACATGTGGTTTCTTAAAGTGGATGACTTTCACTTCCATGTCTAATTATTTCCACTGCCAAACTACTTTTGACTTTTAGTCAGAAGCTGCCTTCTTCGAACGCATCTAGCCACCTTATCATGGCTGTAAGTCATGACAGTTGTAAAACTATTACCATTTTTTGTGTATGATGGTTGTAAAGCAAATGCCACAGTTGTAAAGTAGCTGCTGCAGTAATTAAGCAAATGCCATAGCTATTAAGTGAACCAATGGTTTGTTATGGGTGCAGTTTTGCCACAAACCTTTCAGCAAACTGTTATAAAATATGCTCACGTGATTGTAGGATACCACTGTAAAAGTAGCCCAGTTACCAAGTGAAGTTTAGTCATGTGACTCCCAGAGAGGGAATTGCTGAATCCAGGCCCTAAGTAGCCCTGAGGTACATCCTTTGTATCTTTGAATGGTTGCTAAGTGACTATTCATAAATGGAGGGCCATCTGTAATGCGTATTAGTAGCAAAGCTCAGAGTTCCATTAACACATTATTTTGTTTTCCATTATTTACTTCTAGATTTTCCTTATTACTCCTTAATCTGGAAGAATACTACTTTGAACAACATACAGCTAATTACATTTTAAAGAAAGATGGCAAGGGAATAAGGTATTACACTCTTTTCATAAAAGGGAAAACACTAATATTGTGATGTATCAAAATTCTGCAATAACTTTCTAATGTCTTCTAATGCTTAGGAAAATTAAAGGATCATTTAAAATTTGCTCAAAATCAGTGATATTTGAGCCTGATGAAATAAGCCACCCCATTATTAAGGTAAGTAGATGACTAAGTAATACCAAGAATTTTGGCTGGTTTTAACATCAAACTCAAATGAAATTTTCTTTTTTTGGTGAATTCACATAGATTTCTTTGAGAGATTGTATTAAAATTGAAGCACCAGAAGATAGTGTAAATTATTTCTTTACAAGGTAAATGCTTTTAAAGATATGTTAAAGACATATTTGTTTATTATCAACACAACTGAATAGTGTGATAATGTTATTTTCTTTTTCCTCAAATTTGTGTTTTAGTGATACTTCTGGGCAGATTGCTATTTTATCTAGTCAAGTAAGTAATGAATAATCTAAAAGTCCTTGTTTATAGCTTTTTAAATGTAATTTTTAAATTAAAATTAAAATTCTTGTGACTTTGAAAGATTTTTCAGAGTTTTGCCATGATCTCTGAAAAGGCTTTTAATTCAGACCAAGCTCCATTTGTATTTGTATCAAATTTGTATTTTGCCAAGACAGTTTGAAACTTCCATCATAATTCATACTGTAAGTGACAGTGGAAAAATTACTCCAGGAGCAATGCTTAATGATGATATATTGATTAACACTGCAGAGATAAATCAGTTTTCTGTTTCTGCTGTATAAACTAAAGGGATATAAGAGATTTGTCAAATAATAAGCATAATAATGCATAAGGAAGGTCAATGAGAGTATGTAGTATGACGATAGGTGACTTCAGCTCTGCCATTAGTACAACAATGCTACAGTGGAACATAAATCATGATGCTCATAAGATAAGCGCCCCTGGTTGAACACAGACTGAACAAAATTGATTTGTGTCAAAAGTGTGGATTCACACAACCCTGTCTGAAAAACCTGTCAACTTTGAACAGCAAAGATTTTCCTGTGCCCCAGACTCATTAGCTCAGGGAGGCAAAACATTTTTATCATAAATCTTTGCACAAGCAAATATTTGTTTTAAGTTCTTCAAAGCAGAATCGGAGAAAAGTAACAAATGGTATTAAGAAAAAAAGATGAGCTCTGATAGCTGATGTAAAATGGATATAAAATGAATAAAGGATAACATCAGTCTGCATGATTAAGAAGTTCATAGGCAATGGGAAAGAAGATATTTTTATTTTCTTCACTCGGGAAGAGATAAACAGCATGCTTGGCATGTAAGAAGTAAAATAATGCTGAAGAGGAAATGACTGGAAGTTCAGATAAGATCATGAAGCCAAAGAGTATTTCTATGACAACAAAGATCAGAATGTACCAGAATATCAAATATTCTCTTCAGTCAAGATCAGAATAGTTAAATCAGTGCACTTCCTAGCCCTAGTGGTACTGTTTGGCTGAGAAAGTTGAACATTGATGAATGGCTTTTAATTGCAGATTTGATTATAGTTATTAAGAGTATCATGGGCTAAAAGAGTCAGTCAATTAGTCCTGGAAGAAAAAAAAAAGGTAGTGAGGCAATGATTAATAAGCAAAAACTCTGCAGATGATGGACTAGAAAAAATAACTGCTTGGCATGATTGGAGAAAATTAAAAAAGAGGAAGGCAATGGAGAAGAAAAAGAAAAAGATCAGGAATATCATTTGAATGTCCCTAAAAGAACAATAACCATGATTTGCCAGTATGCATGGAAAATGGCTGGCTGGGAAATTCTGGGAGTTGAAGTCTACTCATCTTAGAGTTGCTAAGATTGACAAACACTGCAATAGAGAAACAACAAAATGGGGGATGTCCATAAAGTCACTGGGATTTGTGTCTGACAATATCACTAATTATAGGGACATATTTTTAAATAAAGGCAAAGTTAAACTAGAGTCACAGTGAAATATCACCCTACAATTTTGATTTGGTTTTTGTAAAAAAAAAACTATTTTAAAATTAAAATGTAATTTTCCTTTAAAATGAAGAAAAAAGGTTTAGGAACATGATGTGAGGAGGAACTTTCTGAACAGTTGCTATCCTTTATTCATACTTTATAAGCTTCCCTGCATTTCTGATAATATCTAATAGCTACAGTATATTACAAAAAAATAAGTACTAAACATCCTTATCCTTTTCTAAAGGCTTTTCTCACTAAAGAACAAAATATCATCGCACCCTTTAAAACCGAAAGAGTAAGTATATACTCTTCCATTCAAAGAAAACAAAATTGAAAAGTTATGTAACTATATGCTTTGTCTCTGAAAAAAAATATCATTTTTGTAAAAAAAATAACTCTAAATGTTTAAACATAATCTTATTTTTAATGTAAAAGTATTAAAGTATTAACAATATGAACTGTTAAATAAAACTTTTATGTGAAATATACAAACAATGTTTGATTTTCCAAATGTCATTAACAAAAAAAAAGAGTAATAAGAAACTGGAGATATAATACAGCAGCTGGATTAGAGTATCAGTAATAACAGGGATTAAATCTTGAATTTGTTTGCATGGAATATAGATGTTAAACTAGACCCTTTCGTAGTTTGAAGGGGTTGTGTGTGGTTTGACTACACTGAGTTGTAATATAATTTTAATTCTCTCTTTTTGTCAGGGTCAAACTAAATATGTATTTGAACTGAATGTTGCTGGAAAAGTCGAAGATGTCATACAAACACTTCACCAAGTATGAATAGTTGTTGGTTTTATTGCTGCCTGTAGCATGGGATATGTAGCAATATTTGTTTCAAATATTTAAAACAATTAACAAGTAGTTAATTCTTTTTCTTTTACTTGGTAGTCCTGGGTTAAATGTGGCTAATCAGTCATTAGGCAATCCTGCTGACTGCCTCTGCAATCCCATAGAGCAGGGGTCCTCAAACTTTTTAAATAGGGGCCAATTCACGGTCCCTCAGACTGTTGGGGTCCGGATCGGCTGGGTGGGTGTGGCTATGTGGTCATGTGACTAGGTGGGTGTGGCCAATTTAACAGTCCATTGAACAATGCACACAAATTAAACTTTAATTTATTTTGCTCCTGGGAGTGTTTTACTTGCTTTTGTTTGCACGTTGCTCTTTTGGTTGCCTTTTCTTTTTACTAGATCATTTTTTCAGTTGTTTAGGAGTCTAGTAGCCCACTTCAAGAAACTGTTTTGCAGCAATTCTTCTCAGCCCCAAGGAGCGTGAGAAATCTCTCTTTTTCTTTGTCCCTCTCCCTATCTCTCTCTTTCTCTCTCTCTCTATTTCTCCCCCTCTTCTCTCTCCCTCTCTTTCTTTCTCTCTCCCTGTTTCTCTCCCTCTCTTCTCTCTCCCTCTCTCTCCCTTTCTGTCTCTTTCTTTCTTTCTTTCTTTCTTTCTTTCTTTCTTTCTTTCTTTCTCCCTCTCTTTCTGTCTCTCCCTCCTTCTCTTTCTCTCTCCCTTTCTTTCTTTCTCTCTATCTTCTGGAGGTGGGGAAGGTGAAAAATGGGCCATTTTCGCCTGTTTTTTTCACCTCCTCCCCCCACCTCCAGAGGTATTCTACAGGCCAAAACCAGGCAAAAATGGCTCATTTTTGGCCAAAAATGGGCCGTTTTCGCCCTTTTTTTGCCTCCTCCTCCCACCCCACTCGCAGGCCCTCCCCTGCCCACCCACACCCTTCGGCCTTACCTTTGCGACCGCAACATGTGGTAAAGGTTGAACCATTGAAATGAGCAGAAGTGGGAAGTGTGGCTGGACAGTGGAAGATAAGGAGGCTGCCCCAGGGCTCCCATCAGCCAGGAAAAGCCAACTATGCAGGAAGTGGCTGGGACGAGTGGGGTGAGGGTTGGGGCTTAACCCACCACTCTGCAGGCTGGATAAATTGGGTCAGTGGGCTACATCCGGCCCATGGGTCATAGTTTGAGGATGCCTGCCATAGAGCAATCTCTGGCGTAGATGCTGTTGAAAATTAGTAGACATGTACAAAACCACATTTCCAAGCAATTAAACAATTAAAGGAGAAGTTTATATCAGTTTCTTTCTTTTTTTTTTTCATTTGTAGCAGTCATGAGTATATCTCTGCTTAGAAAATCTGTGCTTACTAATCATGAACTAGTAGCAGCACCTAGCCAACTTTGAGTGATTTTGAAAAGGCTTAGCAAGAATGTGGCCTGATTTGCATTTATGGGATTTACTGGAAAACTGAATAACATTACAGAAGAAGGCAATGTCAAAATCATTTCATATCTCGGCCAAGGAATCTACATGTATATAGCCACCAGAGTCAAACTTGAATCAAGGGAAGCATTGCTGCTGAGAATAATACTGATTAGGACAAAATTATTATGAATGCACGTATACGGATGGATGTATAAAAATCTTGGTAAAGTTAAATTGTTAAGAATCTATATTAAGAATTGACCTTTCATTGAGTGTACGAGATTCTTTGTTTACTGTGGTAATCTACTTTTGGGAGCTTCTGCTACTGTTCTGAAATGTTTATCATTTCAAAATGGTGATTAAGTAGGCTAATAGGTTTCAGCGTTATTGGGGGCTCTTAATGATATAAAAAGGGGATCCTGGGGGAATACATGTGGCTCTAAAGCCATGAATTGTGATATTGATCTATAATTTTATGATTATATATGTCTGTTGTGAAGCAAATCTGTAGATAAAAATGGATATAATGCAAAATTGGTAATTCTGGCAGAAGTCTCGCCTGTATCTGTGGCCTTCAAATCCCTTATATTTGGGGAAACTTCTAAATTTCATTTGATTGCTTCTGTTTTTTAACAGTTATACAGAGCATCGCACTTGGACAAACTAGGGGACCAGGCTGCTATGGTAAATATGTACTAAAGATGCAGTATTATTGGAGGGATTAATGTGACAATCCTATTTGCATTAAAAATTTAAAGCTGTTTATTGTTATTATTTTAAATCAGATAACTGCTATTCTACAGTCACGTTTGGCCAGAACATCATTTGATAAGAACAGGTATGTTTCTTTATGTTGGTTCAGGAAACATCTCATCTTTTCACTCTTTAGTTTCTAAAAAAAATGAACATGCTTAGGAAAATATGAAAAGCAAAGAGTAGATCAGCAATGGGAATCTATGTGTTGCAATATATTATCTATTTATATATGTTTATCTTACTCTGCTGAATTCTGAATTTTTGAATCGCGTATTTCTGTGACAAAATAAAGATAACCAAAGAAGTCTAAAATATGGTTGGAGACCCCCGTTGTTGGTTCACATTTTATTCTTCTGCATTTCAGATAGAAAGGGGAACAAATCTTGCTTTCACCATATTCTCCTTGGCAAAGACTTTGTTATTTGGTCTTAGCTCTTTTGAAATGTTTTTGCAAATGTGTTCAGTTTTTAGGTGGCTATACCTTCTGATATGCTAAGCAGCAAAAATTTCACGCTTTTACAATATAATCAGTACTGTAAAATAGATTTCATACTGGTTGTTATAAAATATATAAAGTAATAAATATTATATTCTAAAAATATGTGTAAAGGTGTGATAGAAAACTGATGTTTTGGTAAAGAATAAATAGAAATTTACACTGAGCATTCTCTTCGTTATTCGAATAGATTTCAGAATGTTTCTGAAACACTGCATATGGAATGTAAAGCGGAAATGGTCACTCCTTTAGTAACTAATCCAGGGCATGTATGCATCACTGATGCAAACCTGTATTTCCAGCCTCTCAATGGCTATCCTGTGAGTAACTTGCATTTTCTAATCAGCTGCTATTAAAACCTTGATAAGTGCGCTAACAAAATGTTCTCCAAATGTATACAATGTATTCTTTATTTGGCCCTCAAATCAAATCATACAATTCAGTGTCCAATGAGTTCTGCTTTTAATGCAAATCAAACAATCCTGTCATTTTCTAGTAGGTGCTATATTTCTACAGGCTGAGGAAATCTAATTTCAGCTCAAGCCTGCTTTTTAAAAATATCCATCTTCTAATTAAGGATAACAATATTTAAGCACACACACAAGTACTGCCTAGTTAATACACTACTCTATCAGAGGTGGAAAACTAGTCTTGGATCATTTCCTAATTGGTGACTTATAGCACTGGACTCATCCAACTATTATTGTGTCAAAGTAGTAATAAAGAGGACAGACGACTATGACTTCATTATGGCTCAAATGACACCACAAAGATGGTATGAATTAATAAATGGAAAACGGCCTTAATGGCTATTCTGTTACACACTGATGATTCTGGGGAACACAAGAATTGGGGTGCTTTGGCTTGCATATGTGGATTTCCATTGGTATTTGAGATCCATCTGGTTTTTCTGCTGTAGTTAAGCTAAATACGTCTATCTGTTGTCAAGGTTCCATACTATCTCAATTAATTAAGAAAGTCTAAGTGTTCTTCAAACTAGAAAGCAGATTCATGTATTTCCTTGTGGGAAGCCATGGTATCTTCTGCTCACTTGTGTATGTTTAATTATATTATACCACATTTCTATAATGTGAATCTGTCCTTAACATCAAGAAGTTGGTTTAATTTTTAATTAGCTTCCACAGATAACAAATAGCTGGCTATTTTCAGAACACATACAGATTACTGAATAATCTCAGAAGTTGCCTCTCTAAATTAAGATAATTGACCTATCCTTTTTTTTAAAAAATCCCAAAAATCTTACAAAATGATCTTTTTTGGATGTAACATTGAGACTCACTATTGATAAAGTGCTAAAGGAGAAAATGTATCTTCTACCTGGAACATGTGACTAAAACTGGAAGGAATGTGTCATCTTTTGACTTCTTTCCTTATAGAAACCTGTGGTACAAGTGACACTGCGTAGTGTCAGACGCATCTATAAAAGAAGACATAGCCTATCACCTTTGGTAAGATAATGCTTCCTTTTGATCCTTGGTATCATAGATGTGCTTCATGGGTTTAAATTTAGCCATTTCAATTCCTTAGGGAACAAACATTACACAGTATGAAATCTTTTCTGGACATGGTGGAGCCTATTTAACACAACAGATACAAAATTACCTTTTGATTGAATTTCCTAGCAGTTAGTTTATAGAAAACAGTTGAACAGTTGAATATATTATATAATCATAGGGTTTTTTTTTCTTTTAAAGTGTATTTATTTGTGGAAAGCTAGATTATTCTTTGATCTTGGAAGTATTTTTGTAGTGATAAAGGCAATAATTTAAATGGTACAAAATGCCTAGTAAAAATAAATTAATTGCAATGATTTATTAGTGCTATAAAAATAATGTAGACATCACTTTTGCTATTGTGAAAACAATAAGAATCAGATATCTATGCTTAACATATGCTATATGGATCCTGGTTAATTCAGTAAATTTGTTAAATTGATTACATGTCATTTTTATCTTTTTTTTAATTTTCAAGGGTCTGGAAGTATTTTGCACCGAGAATGATTTATGTTCAGACATCTATTTGAAATTCTACAACACTGAGGATCGAGATAATGTCTTTTTCTACGTATCAACGTATTTAGGTTTCAACACCAATTCTAATAAATTTTGTGTGTGTGTGTGTGTGTGTGTGTGTGTGTGTGTGAATCTGACTAACTTCAGCTTTTTGAATAGATTTAGTTTTTATAGAAGATTGGAAGTATTGCATAGAAAAAGAACTCTCTATTGTTTTGTGGAGAAACTTAATACCATCTTTAAGATTGTGTATGAATAGCAGAAGAAGGCCATTGAAAGGTGAGAATCGTGCAAAGAGAGTTCTATATCTTCCGTATGTTATCATTTGATAATATAATTGTCTATATAATCAGAAGAGCACCTTTAATATAAGGTAGGAGAATATGCAACTTGGGGCAAATAACAAAGATTAGGTATATATTAAGGTTCCCTTACCTATGCCTTTTTCCCCAATATTTTATTTATTTTTTAAAAAAAAATACTCTTAGCCAATAATATTTAGATTGGTGGCAGATAGAATTATGGAATGTATTAACTACCCAATTTACTTGAAACTTCAAATAACAGAGTTTACTTGTTTTTGTCATAGTAGTCATCACAGGCATAAACCCAGTACTTAGCACTTAAATTATATACTGCTTCACAGTGCTTTACAGTCCTCTGTAAGCGGTTACAGAGTCAGCATATTTCCCCCAACAGTCTGGGTCCTCATTTTACTGACCTTGGAAGGATGGATGGCTAAGTCAACCTTGAGCCGGTCAGGATTGGAGGAATTGAACTCCTGGCAGTGAGCAGAGTTAGCCTGCAATACTGCATTCTAACCTGTGTGCCACCACGACTCTTACTATGTAACTATAATAGTAACTACTATATATTTTTTTTCCCTGCTGGACTTTTATGCATAGTTTTTAATTTTGTTTTTCTTAGAAAAAATACTGCTGGAGACTTTGTAAACTAGTAAAAACTGAATTTAAATGAATTTGAAAGCCCAACATTAACAAAAGAGCATGGATAGAATACAAACATTAGACCTGTACAACGTTTCAGAAGTAATATAGAAAAGGTGGTTCAGAATGTGCAACTATCTAGAACAGCCAGTTTCTTTCTCTGCGGTTATACAGCTGCCTTATATAGCTGCCACGTGATACATGTAGTCTTCAACTTAAGACCACAATTGTGACCAAAACATACATTGCTAAGTGAAGCAGTAATTAAGTGAATTATGCCTGACTTTGCAAATTGTTTTGCTGTGGTCAGTGAATCAACATGGTTGTTAAATAAGTCACATGTTTGTTAATGAATACAGCTCCCCATTGCCTTTGCTTGTTGGAAAATCGCAACTGGCGATCACATGACCCCAGGATGCTGCAGCCTTAATAAATGCGTGCTAATTCCTAAACTCCCAAACTTTGATCAAATGACTGCAGGGATGATATGACAGGGATGATATTCAGTGCCATCGTATCTTTGAATGGTTGCTAAACAAATGGTCATACTCTGAGGACTACCTGCATTGGGAAAATGTGGTGATTTAAAAAGGAACAGGTGACACATTTTCACTGGTTTCTTGGAACCAAATGCAAAGCATTGCATATCTCTTATAAGCTAATGACAAAATTCAGCAAACCAAGCCAAATCATAAATGTAGTAGTATTAGAATAACTCAGCAGTACCAGCAACTCTTGTGCCTGAAGCAATGTTTTCTCCTACATAACAATCTTTGTATTTGCCTATCTTTGAATCTCAGACAGTATGCCTAAAAAACAAAGTGGAACATGAAACACACCTATAGTTAATCTGCATGAAATCTACCGTAACTTTCCCACAGGAAATTTGTTTTTAAGAGGCAGCAACATATCTACCAGGAAGGCAGGCATAAAATCTTCATCTATGAAGAAGAAAAAGCTGAACAGAGCCATAGCAGCTCTTTAGAGCTTTGTCATGGTTGCAGGAGCTGTGGCTTTGCTCCAACATTAGATCTGATTTCAATCAATACTGTTGGGAAATTTTTTTTAATAATGCAGCCATGCTGGTTCCTGACACAGCACTTGAAACAATGCAACCATGCTGGGTCCTGACACAGCATTTGAAACCTTGCAGTGGATTAGTTCTAATATAGATCTTGAGACGCATGAAAAGCCTGAAACTTGAGTTCAGAATATTTAGTACATTATCACAAATGATGTAGAAAGATAGGAGGGCAGCTATGTACGGTGTAATCCAAAATCAAATGAGGTATGAGCATGATCAGTGGAATACAAAAAGACAAGTCTAGTTTGGATTAAGAGTGGCACATCAAAATGTGTGCAGGGTCAGGATAAAGAAGGATAAAGTCCTTAAAGATTAAACAAAATATAATAATTATATACCTTATTTTATTCCCATCATATTATATTAATTTTGTATATTTTAATGCAGGCACCTTCTCCATCATCACCCATCCCAAGATTCTCATTGTCAGCTTTTTTGTCATGAAATTTCCATGGAAGACAACAGTTTAGAAGATAATTATTTAGGAAAACTAGTGGAGGATTGCTCTTAATAATTGCTCATTTTTATATTAGAACATACACATATATAGAATAGGGATGGCAAGATAATTATTTTGTGGGCAATAGCTTCACCCATTTCTCATAAATCTGAATATTTGCTTTCATATCTGCCTTATCTGATCAATGATGAACGATTGCTCTATAAGCCTTGTGGGATAGAAATTCAGCCTAATACAAGTTCCTTGGAGAGCCTTAATTGCAAATTACATTAATTTCTTATTTGCATTCTGCCACATTTTCTGTATCCTTCTAGAAAATCATATTACGGAGCACACCGCAGAGAGCTACATGTTACAATGGCAACGAGGGCATATTTCAAACTACCAATACCTTCTTCATCTCAATAATCTGGCTGATCGGAGCTGCAATGATCTTTCCCAGTACCATGTCTTTCCATGGATCATAGCAGATTATTCTAGTTCAGAACTAGGTAAGACTTCTTTGGAAACAAGCAAAGTGAATGCAATAGGACAATCCAGACCAGGTATCCTGGGCAGTTGACTGTTTGTGCTGTCAGTTCATTTTCTCAAGCTTCTGTTTCCAAAATGGAATAGTGTTTAGTAGCAACATCATTTTCAGTATTGGTATATAAACTTGATTTTAAAAAGTTGCACAGCCTGCTGCTTACTTTGCTACATTTAGACTTTCAAATGAATCCTCAAGGGAATACAAGTCTGGAAACATTAATAACAACCTGGGGCATGAAGATAAGAGATTCAGTAAGTACTGTTGCAAAAATCCATTCATTTCAATTAAGGTTGCATAGAGTTTCACAGCCTGCATCGTAAGCAGTAACTTTGACATGTTATTCATAGAAAGTAAGGGTCTTTAATAGATTTGGGAAGGGTGGTTTGCATATATGTTTTCTGCTTATCTAAGAAAAGAACTAAATAAGAGCTGTTAGCATTTTTTTTAAAAAAAGTGATTGTACCTTTTCAGTATGGTTTTAAATAAAGTTGCTTGCTATCTAAAATCCAAAAATCTAATTTCTATGAATTTTTCAACTTGAAGAAAGCATAAACATCTACCTTTTACCAAAATAGCATGAAAACTAAAATAGCCTAAAATGCATAATTGTGAATAGAAAATATCAAATGACTGAAACTTCATTGAAAATACAGAAAATACAGGCTGAAAATATAGAAAACATGTATTTTATTTTTAAACTGGTTATTTTAAATTGGTTATTTCAAAATAAGTTAAAAAAGAATTTAAATAATATATCTCGGTTATAAAATCCCATTATATTAGATTTTGTTTGCAAAATATTTGTCCAATCAATAAAAATTGATCGTTTCATTATATTTTTCATATTGGTAATAAGTTGTGAAAAAAATGTTAAAATATTAAAACAAAAAATAAAGGGAAGAAAACTGTGTTCATGAAGTATTTGCCTTTCTGGTTTAAGAAGCTACCAGTAATTACAAAACTGGAAATGAGGTGCATTCATTAAGTACCGTATATGCTTCCTGATTTGATTGTGAAGTGAAAATTGGGCTAATTTTTCCATAAAATGATATATTTGAGGATGGAAAAAAAAATACGTTTCTACCAAAGTAACTTCAGTGCAGGTATCTGAAAAAACAAAAATGTTCAGTGAAGTTTTTCCCTATACTGAAATTATTGGATTTCTCTCTAGTAGCTAAATATGCAAACACATTAGTCCAAATTCTTCCCAAGGATTACAATTATGCTTTAAAGATTGGTGAAGAGAGTATAGATCCTAATTAACCCTAATTCGATGTCTTAAGTTTTGTCCACATGCATTAGAAAATAAAATTGTCATTTATAGTATATGTTTATAAATGTTCTTTTTTTATAGATCTAACAAATCCCGAAACTTTTCGTGATCTTAGTAAACCTGTAGGTGCACTAAATAAAGAAAGATTGGAAAGATTACTGGTATGTAGAAAAACACCTTATTTGTATATTTGTGTATGTGTAAATTGATATATTAAAATAACTTTTTTGTTTACTATATCTTAAGTACAGTGGTGGGATTCAGCCAGTTCGCATCTGTTCGGGAGAACCGGTTGTTAACTTTCTAAGCAGTTAGGAGAACCGGTTGTTGGAAGAAATCTTACTTTGTTTTTTTCCCACTTTACAGGGCTAATCCTATAAGGAAGGCAGGAAGGAAACATTCTGGTGTTATTTCTAGCCTAATCTTTATTGCCCTGCTTACAGAAACTGCCTCTCTGGTTAACCCTTATTACATTGTAACAGCTAAGGCAAACCACCCATCGACATGAGTGACGAGTTGGCCACGCCTACCCGATCACATGACCACGAGCCACACCTACCCAGCTGGTCATCAGGGCAGAGAACCGATTGTTAAATTATTTGAATCCCACCACTACTTAAGTATTGTTTTTTTCTAGTGAAATGTTTCAATTTGTTATAAAAGATAGGTGCAAAATTGCTAGGACAACTGGTTTTAAAAGTAATTGTTAAAGAATGTAACTTTACCTGTATATATTTGAGAGAGTCTAATTTCAGGTGGGATGGGAGGGTTTTTACTTGGTAAAGGTATCCAAATGTGAATAAAAGCATATGCATTGATAGAAAATGAGAAAACTGTAAAAGGATTGAAGATCCAGTGGCCCTTCAGGTGTTCCTAAGCTAAAACTCCCATTACCTCCATCATTGCACATGTATTATTAAGCTGCTGTTTTTTGTGGTTCAGCAACATTTAGAATGTTTTTCTCAAGTCTGTAGTAGAGCATAATTGGCTATTATCTAGGTGTAAAGAGCAGCATAAAAGTTTATAGATGATATATTTAGGTTGAACTGTGATTTCTTCGGTTGTCAATAAAAGATTAAATATGTGACTATTTCTAACTAATTTTATTATTAAGTATGCCTATTTTATCTAAACATTTCAGTATATGCAAAAGAAGGATGCAAAAGACTAGGCTAGAATATCTTTCTCAGTTTTTCATATGCAGGTTCCAATGGTTTGATAGGTATTTTTTCAAATATTTTAGGATCAGATTATACTATGCATATAAACCATTTTTTTTTTACTGGATACAGGGAAGAATTCATCCAAGTGCCCCTGGAGTCTAGCATTTTCCTACAAAGTAGTACATTTTGTAATTGTTTCCAGTAGCAATCGACTGAGATTGAATATATGGTTGTGTCGGTGACTCATTTCAGTCGTTGCGGAACAATGTGCACAAAAAAAGAAATGCTGACTCATTTTTTAATATAAACTCCATGTAATTTACTCTAGAAGAATGTTATCACTTAATTGATTCTCTCCGTTTTCCCCCTTCCCCCCTTTTTTGCCTTTCTTGCATTGATAGGTGCGTTATCAAGAAATGCAAGAACCAAAATTTATGTATGGCAGCCACTACTCATCACCAGGTTACGTTCTCTTTTACCTGGTCAGAGTTGGTAAGATATAATCAGAGGTATTTCAGAGAATGTCATTATGGTACTTGATTGGATATATGTATCTAACCTTTTTTGTTTTTATAGCACCAGAGCATATGCTTTGCTTACAAAATGGAAAGTTTGATCATCCTGATAGAATGTTCAACAGGTTAGTTTTGAATTCACAACCAGTTCAGGTAACTTTTGTGTTTGTCACACTTACAGTGTTGCTTTAAACAACTTGTTATTCTCTGTGCTATTCTTAACTAGTATTGCAGAAACCTGGAAGAACTGTTTAGATGGAGCAACAGACTTCAAAGAGGTAAATAATCTTCGTGTACTTCAATCTGTAGCAATTGGCTTTCTTTATGTTGCCAATTGAGATACTGCAGGTATGTCATCTAAAAATGAATTTCCATCTAACAGGTCTAGTAAGTTACCCCAAGTTTTGGGGGCCTGTCACGTAGAAAATCCCAAGTTGTTAGCGTCCCTAATTATAAGACTAAGATAATAAATGATATTGGACTTCTTCTAAAAACTTGCAGCCAGACATGACTAGAATAAATTCAATGTAGCAAGTTGAAATATATATTCACTGAAAATTTTGCCTAATAGATGTTTCATGTTATCATATCACAATAACTAATCGTGAGCCTGATGCTTCAGAATATTATCTAAACACGTGCTAGAAGTTTAAATAAAAACAAGCATTTGAATCCATATTTGAAGCACAAAGATAAATTGTACAGTGAAAGTTGGTAATTAAATATTCCCTGCTATAGGTAGGTAGAACTATAGATAACATTAAGTGCTACCATGATTGAAATGGTATAAACAGTTGAAATAAACAAACCAAGCTTTATAAAACCTGGATGTTCTTTTGTAACATCTAGCAACTTTTACTTATGCTGGGGGTTTTTTCCTGCCAAAAAAGCAAGTATAGGCTTTATGATATCAGTAATGGCATCAGATCTTGAAGAGAAAACCTTGAAGGATATGTCTTCAACATCATTGTAATTTTATATATAACTGATCATTTCAGTTGCTGGATTTTATCCAGCAGAATAGTGCTTAGTGGAGTTTCAATAATACTCAGGGGATTGGGAAAGCAATCTTCATGATCTTTTATCCTCTTGCACGCTCTGTAGAGCTGAGCTAGAGGGCATAAAAGCCATTACAGGGAGAAATGAGAATCTTTTCCACTCCTCTTTCCTATACTAAAAAGCTTGTGTTGTGTTATGCTTAGTGTTTATTTTTTTAATGAATACATGGAACCTTTGCATTAATATGTGCAATAGAGATCCACAACTGTAAACACGTTCAAGGAAAGGCAGCCTTTGTGTAGATTAAGATATACTGTTGCACAAAAATATGGATGGTGGCCAATAAAAATCTTTGAACTATGGAATCAAGTGTGCTAAATTTACGCACTTCAAGATAATTTATATCACTTTAAAGGATGGCCAAGTTAACATTCACCTGGCCAATCTGTTGCTGGCAGGTAAAAAAAGATATCCAGTTTTGACTGATATTTTAAAATAAGAAAGTAAAGCCCCACAATACTTGGCCATAGACATTTCCTGATTCCCACTGTAGCTTAATGGTTTACTTGGAATAGTCTGAATCTGGTAAGTTCATAGTTAATGTTAAGGCTGATGTTCTGACATGTTGGTGACAAATGCCCACACTTAAAAATATCTGGCCAACAGTGCATTCTACCAATTCCTATTATGTATTCAACTGGAGAATGGGACTAGTGGTCTATCTTCTGTTAGGAGTTAGTCAGGTTTGGATTTTCTTTTTGATTTTCTTTTTGAAAGAGTGCGGTCTTTGAGAGTGCCTTATGCTGGCTTTAGAAGCATGTATAAACACTAGTAAATGTTGTGCTGTAATGCTGTTATGAATATAAATGCAATTTTGTTTCATTGCTAACAGTTCCCTACTTTTCTTTTATCCAGTTAATCCCCGAGTTCTATGAAAATGATTCTAGTTTCTTATTGAATAATCTGAAACTGGACTTGGGGAAGACACAAGGAGGAAAGATGGTTGACAATGTAGAACTTCCTCCCTGGGCATCAGGTAAATAGAAAATTTTAGGTGTAACTATTATTTGTATTCTGCCTCAGAGATTTGCTCTCATGCTTTCCATAAACCTCTGGAATAACATCCATTTTTCTCCTACTCTGTGCTTTAAGATAAATATGAATTTCTGATTAATAAAAGCTTGTGCTTTTTTAATTACAATAGTTTTTTGTAAGGGAGACAGGAAATAGTGAATAGAGGTGTGCTGTCCACAACATGCAAGAAATTTAGATATTATTTATTTCAGATGCCAGTGATTTTCTCCAGAAGAGTCAAGATGCTTTAGAAAGCCAGTATGTGTCAGAACATCTTCATGAATGGATTGATCTTGTGTTTGGCTATAAGCAGAAGGGGAATGAAGCCATTGCAGCTCAGAATGGTAATTTTGATATAGATATTTATAGTTCTTAATGGTTATTTATACATTTCATCTGTATGGCTTTCTATTATACTAGGACTTCTTTGAAACACCCCACCTGTTGTTGAACATATAATGTCATAATTTCTCTTCCATATCTGTACTAAATTATAAAGCTAAAGAAAACAAATGCAAGCATATTTTAATGGCACAGTTCTAGATACGTTTTCTCCTAAATAAATTTTATTATGTTAAGTAGTATTTGCTGTCTGCAAGTATTTTTGATTTTTGTTGTATACAACTGTCTTGCTTGATTATATCCAGATTAAATTTAAGTTTCTCTTTAGTTGAAGTTATAGTTAAAGGTCATAACTGTAATCTTATATAAATATACATAGAAGTAAATTATATGAATTTGGTGTGGCTTGCTTCTGAATAGCCACATATATGTTTCCATTGTAATTAAGTTAGTAAGATCCTTCTAAAGTAGAATGGGTTGCTTATGTATCCATTTAAGGAACCAGACAGAACTATCCATCATATTTGACTGCTACTTGAAGGAGCAATGGAAGTTCAGTTCTAAGACTTATGCAATAAAACTTTTATATAATACACAGTACTTTAATTTAGTGGATTTGCATTAAATCTGAAAAAAGTCTGCTGGCTCCACTGGGTTGCAGCTAGGCATTGCTTGGCTTCTAAGCTGCTGCTTGCTTCTTCCACTCTTTTCATTGTCTTTGGAAGCTTCTCTTCCTCTGAAATCAATAAGGCTGGACAATGATCCTGTTAAATATTCCTAGTTTTCAGGTGCCTCCCTGATGTGCTCAGGTTTTGACTTACTAATCTGCTGTATTTGTGGTTTCTGGAGTTTTCTTATCACTGGACTGCTGCTCCTGCTGCCTCTTGGTTTTTGGGTACAGCTGTCCCTCCCTGCTTCCTTCCCTCCCTTAATGGGCATTTGGCTTTACTAGACATCCCTTCACTGCATTAGTTCACATAATCAAAACTTGTGCCTCTGAGAAGTAGACAATGTACCGGTAAGCCTTCAAAGCCACGAAGAGGTGCAGTTAGCATTGTCTGATACAGATAATTCACAGGAGGAAGAAAAACGGATTAAAATTCTGTTTCAGAGAGCTAGACCAATATTTATATAGCACAAGCTGTCTAAGTGTTAGAAATTTACATCATCAGAGATCATAAAGAGAAACTATTTGAATGTTGAGCAGTTGCATAGAGTTAGAGCTTTAAAAATTATATTGCAGACAATAAGTGCTGTGCGTCTTGATATTGAGTTGAGCTGAAATTTATTGTGTACAAATGACACAGCATGTTGTTGTGAGAGATTGCAGAATGCTTCTTGATTTGAGAGTCTTGCCATAACAATTGTATTTTCAAGTCAACAGCATACCTCTCTGCTTCTTTTTAGTATTTCATCCTTTGACCTATGAAGGAGGAGTAGATCTGAACAGGTAACTTCTATATGCTTATAGTGAGAATATAGCATTCATTTCTTTCTATTACAAATCCTGGTTTTAATTACAAATTTTATATAGCACCCTTTGAGAAAATGCTATATATGCTTAATGCCACCCATCCCCCAAAAGAAAAAAATGTATTACCCCAATGCAGTTTTTTAGCATGAATTCCGAGATATTTTATATGCACTCAAAGGAGATAATGTGATAGTCTTTAGACTATCTTTAGGTTTGCGAAAGCATATAAGCAGCAAACTAACCTTTAGGAAAAATCCTAAAAAGAATGGAGCGAGATACATGTTCAGAAATAGTGTGCTGAACACAAAACAATATTCCATGTCTTGAATGTTCCGATGGCTGTGGAAGAGGAGGCACTCAGAACTGAAAGTGGGGGTGAAGAGGTCAAGCAATGTCATAGTCTTAAAGAGAGCATGACTACTTTATTCAATTGAAATCCTAGGTAGGATCATTGCGTACTGCAACATTTTTATAGCCAACTAATGATCCTGTACATTTAATGGGATGCCCAATTTGGAAAGCTGCAAAATCCACACATTAATAATTAATAAAATCAGTGACATCGAGCCTTTCTCAATGCCAGATTCCTGACTTTGTAAGCCTGCTGAGAATAGTTCAAGATTCTCATATGTTTCTATTGCCCTCCGATTCCAAATTTGGTGTTGAGATCCTGGTTTGTCTAAATCAAAGTTTGCATTCTGCACAGGACAATTTTGGTGTAAACATTGAAGCTCTTTCTATCAAAACAGTTTTTAAAAAGGTGATGTTGGAAAAGGCTGATTAAAAAACAATACATTTCAAGGTAAATTTCTCTTCCTAAGGCTTTCTAGACTTTGCAGGCCATTTTGAAGAGTTTGTGGAAACTGCATATGAGTTGTGTTTCCATAAATTAATTACACAATTAGCTAGTTAAGATATGTAAAACTTTTTATTCACCAGTTTAAAAAATATGCATTTCTGGTTAATTCAATGTTGTAAAGAGCCTTAAACTGGAGTTGAAAAAAAACATTTCAGATTCTCATTCCATATCGTTTACTAGAAATGAAGTTGACTCTAAATTCAAAATGATTATCTACAAAAAGGAATTGCAGATATAAAAGAAAAAAATAGGAAAAGTACTACTTTTTCAATTTAGGATTGCCAGGTGCTGAAAAATTTCCTCCTGCCAACATACACCCTCAGATTTCCTGAAGATTTCTTCCTGCCAGTAAATGTGTGCATATGTCATATGGCAAGAGCAGAACAGAAAAGTCTATACATGTATGTTTAGTTAAACAGTACCAAGAAAATGAATTGCCTATAAAATTAATGTGTAAATACCGTTCATTCTATTCTTCCAGCTGAAATAACAAAAATAAGAGCAATAAGATATTGGTTGGAAATGGGAAAGAAAGGGAAGAAATACAACTGAATAGGGATAAAGGAAAGACAAGAAAACTTTTAAAAGAAACAAAGAAAAAGAAAGACTGTTTGGTGAAAAGGGTTAAATTCACCCAGACAAGTAACTCCTTCAAACCAAAGTCAGTCTTCACAGCCATCCTTTCAACCACAGTGTCTGCATCTCTTTGCATTTCCTGCCACACACAGTAATTATTTGGGATGGAGCGAAAGCCCTCATTTTCCTATTATGTTAGAAATAGTTTAGTAGACATTATAGTTCCTGCCACAGAGGTAAGGAGAGAAAATTCTGTATCTTGAATCTTATCAGCTTAAACTATGAGAATTATTATTGGTAGAAACATACAACTTTAACCTAGCATAATAAATATGCCCAAAGGAGCTTTTTTCCCAATAGGCAACTGGACTTTCTTGGTTTTATCTTTGGAAATATTTCACTTCTCAAGAAGAAGATTCATCAGTTCTCACCAACTAATGGGGAATTCAAGAATTTATATTCTTTGCAGTCATTTGGTTGTTCGCATTCTGAGAGAAAGTTGTTAGCTCTCAAGAAGAAACTTCTTAGATAAGAAGTGAAATGTTTTCAAAGAAAAAACCCAAGAAATTCAGTTGTCTTTTGGACAAGCATCGCCTGAATGATTGAGAATCACCATAGATACCAGTATATAATCATATTATATATCTATATATATACTACGATGTTTTTCTTGGTACAATGCAAGATCATTTTTTTTTCTTCTCCTGAAGCATTATGGACACAAATGAAAGAGTAGCTCTGTTGACGCAAATCTTAGAATTTGGACAGACTCCAAAACAGTTGTTCACAATCCCACATCCAAGAAGGATAATCCCAAAGTTAAAAAGTTGGTCTCGAGCATCCAGCCATAGCCCTTCTGTGACTGAATCTTCAGGTAAATTTAGTAAACTTTTAGATTCTGCTTATTGTTCAGCTCATTGTCTATTTCAGTCCCTGAATTCACTATCAGGTTTGAGCCCCATAGAATAACTTCTGATTTTCTATAAGGATGAAATTGATAATGTGGTGCCTCCTGGTAGACATTATAATTGACACTTTTTTTGGGTGGGGGGAGGGTTATTTAAAAGAGAAAAGGAGACAGAATGTGAAAAAAACTGAATTGTCTCTTACCTGAAATAACATCCGGTAGTAAATATACATTTTTGACTTTCATCTAATTACTTTGATTTTACATTATTATCATGTTTGCCAGTTTCTCCAGGTGAAGAATCTTTTGAGGATCTGACAGAAGAAAGCATCTTACTTTCCTGGAATAATATGGCCAGTTTAAAACTTGATGGACAGTACAAGATCCACAAAGGGTAAATTGTAGCAGCCAGATGGGCAATTGTATAAAATGAAACAATAACGAACTTTTTATAATTAGCTATAAAAGTTCCAGTTGGGAATGTTTAACTACTGAGGTATTTGTTAACAATATATATATATATATCAAATAGTCAGGTTCTCCAGAGCTTAACAGCTAAAACAATTGCTTGAAACTGAGCCAAGGGGGTGAAACAATAATTTTGGTGCAATTAAATGTTGAAATTGTAATTCAGGTATCACCAGATACCTGATAGATAGCCACTAACTGGCTATCATTGGGAAGTTCATTTCATCTTTTTCATTTTGAAAACAGAGCTACTGTTGAGCTTGGAGTGGGATGAGAAATCACCCTAAACTTTGAATTGATGTGATGCCTGTAATTTTGAAATGTTGTAAATATTCTTTCCTTTAAGACTTTATTGATGAAGTGCTTACTTTAGTTACTTTGGAGTAAATCCATTGAATACAAATGGATTTACATCTGAATATCAAACAAATTTAGAATTCCAGCATGGGTTAAATGTAATGAGTAAAAGCCTTAGTTAAAGACTTCAGAAAGCACTGGTGTATGTTTTCAATCAGCCTGAAGTAACTAAATAAATAACACGATTTTGTTTTGAAAAGGCCAATAACTGGAATTGCCATGTGTTCTACTTCTAACCAATCTTCCATCTTTACTACATCTCAAGGTGAGTAATGCCTTTATCAGATGCCTGCTTTCAAGGAATGTGAAATATTAGAATTTCAAAATGGTTTACTATAGGTTTGGCATATGTTACGGTCTGTAAAATTAAAATTAAATTAAATTAAAAATCCAAAGAGTCACAGACTATCTGAACATTTTAATATGTATATATTATTAAAGGCCTGAGTGGCGCAGTAGACTAAGGCACTGATTAACATTCAGCTGCCTGCAATTACTGCAAGTTCTAATCTCAACAGGCTCAAGGTTGACTCAGCCTTCCATCCTTTCTAAAGTGGGTAAAATGAGGACCCAGATTGTGGGGGCAATAAGCTGACTTTGTATAAATATACAAAAGTATGGAGGCTATTGCTTAATGCATTGTAAGCCGCCCTGAATCTCTGGAGAAGGGCGACATATAAATCAAATTTTTTTTAAAAAATGTATGTATGCATGAACAAAAAGGAAGGAAGCCATTCCATAGTTCTGTGCAAATACAGTAAACATCACATGGTGCAGAAGTTAACTTCCTTAAATAACCAGAAGTGTGGACAAATTCCTGTTAAAATTTTAGAAGTTAGGGTAGCAAAGTACTTTCAGTAGGTGAAAAATATAGTAACAGAAGTGGCTTTATACAAGAACAAGGTAGAGATTGGCATGCTTGCCATGAACACCAAGTTTTGCAAAAATAGATTTAATTGCATCTGTAGATTTAATTGCATCTATACTCCTTCCATGTTCAGTGAAAATAAATCTAAAATGAAGTTGAAGTTTATCCTGTGCAAGCTCATTCAAAGACAGTAATGTTTTACCTTTTAATATATATTTATATAGCAATATAAAATATATAATACCTTTTCATTGCTTAACAAATGCACTTATTACTTATGCGTCAGTATACAGGACTGCACAAACAGACTTTTTGTCAACTGAAAATCCGTATCCTGACTAGGTTGATTTTTCAAACTGGAAGGTGAAGGATGCCTTTAAATGAGCACAGTTCTTATTATTTTTCTCTCATCATTTACCTTAGATTCAACTTTGAAGATGTTTTCGACAGATTCAAAAATGCTTCAGAGGAGTGTGTCTTTTTCAAATATGGTTAGTTCTTCCAAGCCTTTACTGTAGCCTTTTTAGATTTGGTTGGGATTATAATTCAGAAAACAGCAGAAATTAATGCAGGCAGAATTAGAGGCTGCTGATTTGCTTGCAAACTAGAAGTAGGTTTCAAAATATACAAAGTTTCTTGATGCCCAGTGACAATCTTAAGCCTTTGAATCTGGCCAGTGAGGACAATATTCCTTTTAAATCAAGCCAGGAGATTGATATAATCTATGGCATGCAATCTCCATTAGGAACACATAGTTACAGTAAAGGCCTGATGTAGAGATGGCAGCCAGACAGATGGCGCCTTTTTGTCTTTTTTATCTTAGCTACCTTTGAAAATTTAGATCGGGGTGTCAAACTCATGACAACACATTGTCATCTTGTAACGTATCACAACTTTCCCCCTTTCGCTAAAATGGGGCTGGGCATGGCCAGTGCATGACGCATCCAGGCTGCGGGCTGTGAGTTTGACACCTCTGATTTAGACACACCAAAATAGTGTCATATGTTTAATTACGTCAAAAGAATAGCTTTTGAATCCATCAAATACAAAATATGTTGTTTCAGAATATATTAATATCTTAATATATAATATATAATTTAATAATGCGAACCAAAACTTGTTGATTTTGTTACAGGCTTTGTCGTCTTGTTTAATCTTACCAGGGAATAGCACCGTTGTATGTTCTTCATGGGACAATAATATGTATGTGATTTTACACATTCCTAAATGTACAGCACTAGTTCATGATTCCTTTAATTTGGGCCAGTCTTTCCATGAGCTAAGTTCAAGTGAATTTGAGGAGGCAAAAGATTGTGCATGTACATAAGTAATAGAATAGAATAGAATTCTTTATTGAATACGTGTGATTGGATATAATTGGATATAATATGTTGCACAATGGGTTACCCCAGTGACCAGATCTGGCCAGGTTTTTCTGACAGAAATAGTTATTTTTACCATGGTTAAATCTTTGAATGAAGCAGCTGTTAGCAGCTGATAGCAGCTGATAAATGCTAGCAGGTTGTTAAGGAGAGATTTTTATGTTACACAGTCTCCTTACAACACTTCTTAAGTTAGCCTTTGGGAACAACAGAGATTAACAACAGATTCAATAACCAATCAGTGCAGTTTTATTCTTTACCTCAGGGAGCAAACGTTAATTGCTGGCATTGCAATATTTGCCTTATTACAGGATCTCCCACTGAAACTAATGAGTAAGACAATCCCAAATATAAATACTTTTTAAAATACTTTAAAAATGGGAAAATGAAAAGAATTACATTTTGGCTTGGCTTTTTATGTGCATGTACTATTCTGAATAAAAATATTTTATACATGTATAAATACATAAGTATTTATACAGCCCTTTCTCTTTTTTTTAATTTCTAAAAGCTATTTCTACTCAGTAGCCTTTGGAAGGCAGCAGGACACCTTAATAGGGCATCACGATGCCGTCAGCAAGATCTGTTGGCATAATAATCGTTTATACTCTGCATCATGGGATTCAACAGTAAAAGTAGGTATGATTGTGATGGAAGACATTTTGCAGATCATTATTCCCTACCAAATTCCCTCTAGATACAATATAAGTTGAGTACTATTTTCAGGATTTAACTCATACTGACTAAAAACTTGGATTGTTGCAGTCCAGTGCCTCTGGAGAGCAGCTAATTGTATAAACATCATATATTTGTAACAACAACTTTGTAACTGGATAACTGAGACTATTCAAAATCTGTCCCTTCCTTTTACAACATTAGGTTTCTATTACAATGCCAAAATTTTCCAACCATAAATTGGATAATAGCATCTAGTTTGACTCATGGACTGTGTCTACTTGAGATATCTTAGTAATGATTACTTTATAAAACTGCCCCATGGAACCTATTTAATCATCTCTAGTTGATAGCGCTTCCTGTGGTGTTTATAATAGGCTAGGTAGATTATCGCCTTATGGATGATCCATTATTTCATGTACTGCTGATAGATCTCTTCTCAGAAAAGTAGCCTAAGACCAACCCATCAGATAAATTGATTGACAAAACATTCTTCATGGTAGAATATTAACAGTGGCAAACAGCTGCAGAGATGGCTAAGAGATCTAAGGTGGCTTAGATACATAGATTTTGAATTGTTTAATTTGTGAAGAACATAATATACAATGTATAATAGAGCAAACCATAAGGAAAAAATCATATGACTTTCAGTAAGGTATCTTATATCTTACATGTATAATGTTATTGAAAAATATAAACACAAAAATAAATGTAGAATTTTTCTTTTTTGCAATCATTTAAGTCAATTTGACCAGTTTAGCAGGTTCTGAATATTTTCACTGACCATTCGTCTGTTGTAGGTATTACCAAATCTTTCTATCTTTGTGTATGCAATAATCTTACTGCAGTTATTCTATATTAAAAAGTGTTCCACAACTTTTTTTTCCCAATTCCTTATGTCTTATATTAATGGCATAATGAGTGAAAGCAATGCTTATATATTTATAATTGTTGTATCTTATGTTCCAGGTGTGGCATTGTAATCCAACAGAATTATTAAACACTAAGAAACATTTTGAATTGCTTGCTGAATTGGAACATGATGTTAGCGTAAGTATAAAGATACATAACAATTTTCACATAGATTGCCTTTGAATCTTGTATCCAAGGATCAAAAATTTGATCAAGGATATCTGCAGCATATGAGGAGAAAAAAGTCAAGATAGTGGCCACAATGATGCAGGAAGGCAAATCTCTGCCTATTTTTACATGTGACAGACATTAAAAAGTAGAGTTTTGATCGTACTGTGACCGCCATCTTGATTTTTTTTTACCATTCTGAGGCTATCTCTGCAGAGATTGCAGAAGCCTCTGCAGACAAATCCCATCTTTCTTATGCTCATTTTGTTTGTGAAAGTAATCCTTCATTTAAACACCCCCAGTTGTGAAGGGGGGAGTATGTATGCATATAATTTTAAATGTTAAGTGATTCAGGTATAAAGATTCAGTATATTAGGGAATGTGTGGAAACTTACTGATCATTGTATATATTATTAATAACGTGCAAATAAATAACATTAATATAATTGCTTAGGTAACAACTATCACCTTGAATCCTGCATATACTCTGCTAGCATCCGGAACAAAAGATGGAACTATTAGTATATGGGATGTTATTACTGCTTCTATAGTGCATCGCCTTCTGTGCCATTCAGGAACTGTTTTGGATGTTGCCTTCAGTCCTGGTATGGGTAATTCAAATTTTCTTCTTAAATATCCACATACCCATTCTGTCAAGGAAAACACTCTGATCATCCTGATAGATAATCAAAGCTATTATTTACTTCTGGATTGGAAACATACAATTCCAATACAATACTTGTTTGTGTTTCTGAGGAAACAAGGGCCATCACAGGTAATCTTCGACTTACAAACATTCATTTAATGATCATTTGAAGTTATAACAGCACTGAAAAAAGTGACCTATGTAAGTGACCTACACTTACAACCGTTGCAGCATCCCCATGGTCACATGATCAAAATTTGGACACCTGGCAGCTGTCATGAATTTATGTCAGTTGCAGTATCTTGGGGTTATGAGATCACCTTTTGCAACCTTGCCTTGCATACCTATGTTAGTATCTTTGTAGCATATTAGTTGTTTCAGAGAAGAAAGACATCAATTTATAGCACTAAAAGTTTTCTAGCTGCGGGTATTTTTCCTTGCATACATGCATGCATACAGTCAAAATGGTGAATGTAATTTGGAAGGCATCTTTCTTTTATCAACTAGCTAAATTTCCTGAATATAAACTATGGCACCAGATTTTGAGGCTCATAAGTGTTTTGTTCTCTGCTCAGTTAAGTATGTAATATACATATTAGCTAAAAATGATATCATTGCATCTGTGCGATGAATTATAGCTTGTGAGTTGAAGGCCTCTCTCAATTTTATTTGAGTAAACCATGTATGGGATTAAAGCAAAATATTCTATATTGAAGACAAGGTAATTAACATCAAATACTTGAGTTGAATACCCAGTGTAACTATTCTTATAATATAGATGGCAGGCACCTTTTAAGCACAGGAGAAGATGCCTATTTTAAAGTAACAGATGTGCAAACTGGAATGATTATCTCTTCTGTAGCTTTGGAGCAAATTCAAAGGTAATCTCTTTTGCCAAATTTAAATTTATTTTATTTTTTGTTAAACTCTATACTGTATATGAAACAGATTAGTTTTTTTATTTCAAGTTTTGAAAAATGTTCATATATATTATCTCAGCATGGGACCCAAAAGATTTGTCTCATAACTTTACCTGGGGGAGAAATAGATGGATTTTGTGATCTCTAAAGTTAGTACTAAGTTTAATGTTTGAGAAATATGAAGATGCAAAACTTCTAAATTACCTCCTTAGCTTGGATACGTTTGATTATAGTAATGGCTTTAATTTCCCAAATTATCACCCAAAATACAAATACATTTCAATTTTCTTGATCTGAAACCACACTTTCTTAGCAACAGCCTATGTTTTATTAAGCCCTGGAAAGTGTGGCGAGAGTAAAGTTGATATAACATCAAATGATAACCAATTTTTGTTTGATAAACTTACTTTTGCAGATGTTTCAAGTGGGATGGACACATAGTTTTATCAGGAAGTCAATCAGGAGAATTGTTTGTTTGGGATATACTTGGAGGAAAAACAGTAGGAAAAATTCCAGGACATGCAGGTATGTTTGAATATATTTTTAAAATGTTTCTCAGTGACATTTCAAAACTCTGAAGACCTTAAATATTAGATAAAAGTGCATGCTCATCTTATAAGTTGCTCTTGCTTCTTAAACTAATGTATAAAATTATCTATCTTGAAAGCATGAAGTAAAAATCCTAAGAATTTGTATACTGTAGAAAGAAATCAGAATATTGTTGTTAAGGATCCTATTAAACCATTCAATGGGAAATTCAGAAGAATGTTTACTCATAAGGTTCATGACCTTTGTTATATATTAAAGCTTGGAATATTAAGAAATAAGCAAAACATTTTTGAAGCTACTAAACCTGTGATTGTAAATAATTCCAATCAGGGAAAAAAATAGAGACAACAGAATCTGACTGCACAAAAAGTTTAGTGAAATTTTAAGGATGGATATAGGAAGGGCAAAAAAATATCAGTTTGGCTTGAATTGATTGATAGACTCTCCAAGCCTTATGACTGGGCAGCCTTTAGCCTGAGCATGTTCAGACTATTTTATCCAAATCAGGATCTTGTATAGCGGCTACTTTAAAAGAAATACACTATTGCCTGCATCCTACCAACTAGAAAGGAATGTGAAATTTTACATGTGCTCAGATATTACACTCACAATCCCCATAGCAAATAATCTTTTAAAAGCAGTGTCTTTCCTTAGACATAGGTTTGTGTCTGCTATGTTATTAGCTAATGCACTTCACATAGTTTGGAGATATTTTTATTAAAAAAACTAATAAAAAGTATCAGAAAACCAAAAACAATTTTGCCCTCAATTTATTCTGTCTTGGGACTCTGAGCTTGGTTGTCTTCTTGTGGATATTTCATTAATCAAACTAGGTAACATCAGTGCTAAACCGAGTGAGGTTTGTTCTCAGTTATATTCTAGTGCAGGGGGTCCTCAAACTTTTTAAACAGGGAGCCAATTCATGGTGCCTCAGACTGTTGGGGGCGGACTGGCTGGGTGGGCATGGCTAGGTGGTCATGTGACTGTGGGTGTGGCCAGGTCATGTGACTACATGGGCGTGGCCAATTTAACAGTCCATTAAACAATGCGTACAAATTAAACTTTGTTTGCTCCTGGGGGTGGTTTTTTAGCTTTTGTTTGCATGTTACTTGTTTGCATGTTTTGGTGGACTTTTCTTTTTACTAGATTGGTTTTTCAGTTGTTTAGGAGTCTATTTGTCCACTTCAGGAAACTCAGTTTTTCAGCAATTCTTTTCAGCCCCAAGGAGTTTACAATCAACAAGTCTCTCTCTGTGTGTGTGCCTCTTATCTATCTTTCTCTCTGTCTCTCTCTCTTTCTCTCTCTCTTTCTCTCTATCTTCTGGAGGGAGGGGAGGTGAAGAATGGTCCCGTTTTTCAGCTCCGTCACCTCCAGAAGCATTCTGCAGGCCCAAAACAGTCTAAAACAGCCCATTTTTTGGCCTCCAAGGCATCTGCATCAGGAGTGGGTTCTAACCGGCTTTACTACCGGTTCTCTTTGTGTGCGCGCTTTGCGCGCGATCGCCTCTTCGGTCGCACGCTTTGCATGCAATCGTAGTGCACATGCTTGCTTTGGTCGCCTGTGCGCCAAACGTGCGCTTTGCACAAACGCATTGCAAATCTGCCCAGATGAGGTGCGGCAATCCGCACCTTTCAGCTGGGTGAAAAAAGAAGAAATATAAGGTCGGCATAACGTGGGGGTGGGCGGGAGGGCCCAGCTCCCAAAGACAGAGAACCAGTTCGGTGACATCATATCGTCACTGCTGCTACCGGCTCTCGCGAACTGGGCTGAACTGGGAGGAACCCACCACTGATCTGCATGCCCCGTTTTTCACCTCCCTCCCCTCCCCCTCACAGGCTAACATAGCCCGTTTTTCGCCTGCGTGCTCCATTTTTCATCTCCCCCGCCTCCAGACCTCTTTACAGCTAAAAATATGGCTTTGCCTTCCAGTTCCAAAGATAACTCCTGTGCTTGGCAGAAGTGTGAGAGCCGGCGGGTGGGCAGGGTGATGTAGGCGGGGCAGCCTCGTGGTCCTGCATGGGTCAGATTAATGGCTTCAGCAAGGCCGTATGTGGCCTGTGGGTTGTAATTTGAGGACCCTTGTTCTACAGTGTCTTGCCCTGTCAGTATTGGTGGGGGTGGCCTTGGAGGTTCGTTGGTTGGGCTCTTTACTGTTAGCTTGTTTGGCAGTCCCTTGACTGTGGTATTATTTACTTTTTGATTGTTGATCTGATGTTAATTTTGGAGTTAATATATGCTCATCTGAGTGCTGATTGCTGGTGGGGAGATGTTTTGTTTTTGTTGTTTTTGGCTCATTGACTGTCTCTTTTGCATAGTATGTAGATATTGTTTATGACTATGTTCCATTGTTTATTTGTTAGAGTGCCAAGTTTCTAGAAATTCCCTAGCATTTTTGGACTTGGCTTGGTCTAGGTTTGTCTGTTTCCTAAATGAAACTATGGTTAAGTCTGTCCATATGTTGTGAAATTAGTTTCACAACTTCTTCTGATTGCTAATTGAAGTTCATGAATGCATTCTGCCAGTCATTTCCTGTTGGTCCTACGTAGTAGCTGCTGCAGTCATTACACTGTATGTTGTAGATGATTTCTGATGAATTGACAGCAAACTCCATTCCTTACTAGAACTAATGATGTTACCTAGTTTGAGTAATGAAACATTTGCAAAAAAACAGACTCAAGAGAGCACTAAGGACCGCTCATTTCAACCTGTACTTCAAATATTCTCCTTTATTGGTATCTTGGCTTTGGAACTCTTTTTTCAAACTCAGAGACATTGGAAGGCAATTGGCTCAAGTTTTAGAACCATTCGCAAGTTATTCTTAGTTCATTGCTTCCTTACTTACCTGAAATCCATAATTATTACTTACAATTTTGAAAGTACCAGTTCCAAATCAGATGCTTGGAAAGAATACCCTGCCTCGCCAATAGGGATGCAGGATATTACTTTTTACTGTTTCCTGTTCATTAATCAAGTTTATAGAACAGTTTCATGTCCCACCATTTTTAGCTTAGCTTGGGAGCTTTTGGTATATCATTTTTGTCATAATTGAATATGACAAATCCCATAACTTGCTTCTCAAAATGTAGATTTCATAGGTGCTGTGAGCTAACATTGTTTGTAGTTGGAATGAAGTTATGAATTGCAGCTAGCGGTTTGAGGAAGGTGGTTGCAAATGGTCAATCTGATTGACTTGCATATGTATCTTCCTTAGGTGCTGTGACTTGTATGTGGATGAATGACCAGTGCAGCAATATAATCACTGGAGGAGAAGATAGGCAAATTGTGTTCTGGAAACAACAATACTAAGTGCTTTTTCTCTGATTTTTCTCAACCCTTAATATTTTAAACGAGAATTTTAAAAGGACCTTGCCTAAATGTAAAAATGCTTTCTATAGTTCAAACAGAACTTCTGATCCCCTTCCACCACCCTATTCCTGTTGTGTATTGAAGACTCTAAAATGTTACAAATGTCTGTATGCTCTTGCCTATTTACTGAAGTAATATTTTAACAGCTTGAGGTACTTTGTCTTATACTCCTGTTGAAAATAAACTTATTTTTCAGTAATCAATATGTTCTAACTTGAAATCATACTACTCTATATATTGTTCCTTGTGTATTTTTTGTCTTCAAGCCAGGTTGATGCCTGGTGACTGCCTAGATAAATTCCTGCAGTTTTCTTGGCATTATTTTGCCAATATTGCAATCAGGAAATTACTGGGCTGGTTTGCCATTGTCTTCTTCCTAGGGCTAAAAGAGAAAGTGAATCAATGGGCTTGTGCCTAAGAATTCACGGTCTCCTGCTTTCTAACTAACAGGATTTTGTTCTGTTTATGTACTTGGCAGAAATATTTCCCCTAAACTTCCATCTCAATATGATGATATTTTTATTGTTTCACCCTAAACCGCTCACTATCAACCAGCTGTTTGATTGCTAAATCAATAACTTGACAACTTTGTATTTTAGTTGGGAAAGTCTCTTATTTTTTTTCCTGATTTTATAAAGCTGTTTGGAATATAAATCAATTGGTAGGGTTACTTTTTTTTTTTTTTTTGGTGGACTAGCACACATTTCTTATCCAACACCTTTACACGTTCTTACTAAGGGTTATCTATATATTGCCATGATTTGGCATTCAAATCTCTCTTCCAAGTGCCAGGGACAAGTGGAGTTTAACATTCTCATCCACATGTACTAGGTCTGACCTAGAGTGCTCATTTCTCCTTTATCATTTTTTTCTTTCACTGACTTCTGGTATTTCTGTGTTTGGACTGGGGAGTATTTCATTTACTAATAAATATTTAACAATGTTAAATGAAAACAGTAATTATCACTCTACCCTTTGTTAAGTCAAGTGCTGCAGTTTAATATCTGAAAAATGTATCAACTGTGATGGTTTACTGGCCAGGCCAAAACATTAATCCTTTTTCACCCTCCTCTGCAAACCAACATAAAACATGTTTGCATACACACTACTGAGTCCCATTCAAATGCTGATTTTCTATATACTGTAGTACTTAAAATTACAATATACTGTTTCAATATATTGTTTCAATGAATCTCCCAAAGTTTTTGTTTCTGCTTGGAGGTAGTAGTGGTAAATATTATTTATTTGCAATAACATTGTTTAATGTTATCATCTAATTCTCTTAAACCTCACCTCCTAAAATGATCAGTTTAATAGAAAAACATTAAATTGACCATGCAAGTCATAATTCCCAATGATTCTTCATTAGTATGTGCCAAAAAACCACTCAACTTTTCAGATGTAATTGTATTATTTTAATGCAGATACGACTGCTAAGCAATTAAGAATTACATCTACTTCTCTGTATTATACCTGTGATAGAATGCATATATTACATGCCAGTATTTGTAACCTTTTTCTTCTGTCTAGCTGCCAGGTTGAGCTTATCTTCTAGCATTAAAGCTTGTAATCCAACTGATAGAACATCAGTAAACAGCTGGTGGTTTCTTACTACAATTACTATATCGAAGGCTATCTGTTAGAGAAGAAATAAATTAAAAATCCTAATGACTAAGCTATTAAAATGTTACCCATGTCCAATATTACATTTTATTTAATATTAGTAATAAAAGAAATACTATAGCCTACACTGATTTTACTGTTTCAAGAGCCCATAAACCACACCATTGAGGTAAAATGTTTAACACTTTGATTGCTTCATTTATGCTGGATTATATTGCTCACAGTCAGGATTTAAGAGATTCATCAGTGCAAAATACTGCCCATTTAGGAAGTGAATATATTCGCAACTTTATTTCAGTTTTAAGAGGATTAAGGCAATACAATATAAGCATATTAGAACAAGTTTATAAGACAGCAAAAAGACAAACATTATTTTAAAATAGTTATGGAATGATAAATACAAGCTATGCTCAGTTTAACCAGCATGCTTTCTGTAAACATGATTACTAAAATCAGTTAATTAACACTAAGTTATATTTTCACTGGTAGATGCAGTACAAAAATGAATCTGAAAAGTACAAAGAGCAGCAGTATATCCGGATCAAAGAAAGCAAATACTAGATGCTTTCACAAACATTAGTTTTCTTCCATTTTTAATGACATAAATTTTCCTGACCTATATAATACAACCCTATGAAAGAAGCATATGTTTTGTCAAAGTAGCATGATGAATATAAAATGCAAAATGTGAGCAAGGTTTTTGTTGAAATGTGACATTCCCAGCCATAATGTAATATAAATGCTCAATGCAGCATTTCATGTAAAGAAAGGCTCATGTGCAGAATGTAAATATTGCGAAGACATAGTAGCCATGTTTAGCAGTGTCTCAATTACAAATGCATCCAAAATAAATTTTAGACTTCAGGAATAGTATGATCCATCAAGCTTTTCATAATGCTTGAAGCCATCCTAGAAAAAAAAAGTTCACAATGTATTAGCCCATAATGGAATATACAAGTCATTCAAAATTTGCAGAATTACAAAAAGAATAGAGCAAAATATTTGAGTTACATGAATTAATATTAGCAGGTTTGTGTAGAAGGATTGGCAGAGCTATGTGGAGAAATAAAAAGAGGGATCAGTTTAGAGTTCCACAAACCAAGTTGTTGACACTTATCTAATGCTAATCAGATTCTGACCATTAGTTGAAAATATTTCTGGGGATAGACTTTTAGCAATAAATCAGTTAATTTTGGACCTTTGCACATGGACCTCTTTTTGTTCATCTGACCAACATCTGATCACTATGATGTTAATCTATGAGCAAATATATGCAAAGAGTTATAACTTTCATTAATAGATGGAATCCTTGGTGCTCTCTGTGCTTGGTTGCTATCAAGCAGAAAAAATACCCCCTAATCAAGGAACTACAGAAGAGAAAACCACACCCCCTTCAAAACTGGCAGAGCCAGCTACTGTATATAAGCAGGGAGCAAACCCCATATTCACTTGTATTGGTTGTATCTAGTAGGGGAATTAAACATCTGCAGGCAAACAACCAAACTCAGCACTAAGGACTCTCAATTCAATCCTGAACTATATATATTCTCTTATATTAATGTTTACTCTTAAAAAGAAACTTCAAGAACTAAAAGTTTTCAATTATTTCCAATTGCAAAGTTTAGATGCGTTCCAATGTAATTGAGAATAAAGTTGCTGGAAAAAGGTATTATTACCAATACATATAATCTTCACATAGTGACTCTAATTGGGATTCAAAGTGAAGCAATCATTAAGTGAGAAATAATGTGACCACAACTGAGCTTTCTGGCTAGAAATAGACAAGACTCAGTTTCATATCTACAGCTTCTGTTTGTCCGCTAACTATAGTTCCATTCTTTGGAATGCTCAAGTACCTACTTACTGTCTTAGACATATCAAAAGTAATGTGAATGTTCTGCAGTATAGGATTGGCAGCCACAGCTGTGCTACGCAAACAGCTTACTCTCTCTAAACTGCCTCTTTAATCTCTCCACTCTGCAAGGTGGTTGGGTAGGAAGAAAGCGAATTTCTGTAAGCAATCTCTCCTTGCCTGACCCATCTTCCCCAAAAGAACGGAGAAGTAGGGATTTCAAGGGAGTAAGCTGTCTGCTTTTCTACACATCAAAAACTATGTGATTGCCTTGGCAGGAAGAAAGGGTCAGGCAAAGAAGAGAATGCCTACAGAAATCACTTATTTTCCAGCCACTCTGGAAAAACAAGAGAAATTGGAGAGGAAGGGATTTCAACAGCCAGTGCAATCACATTGCTTTCCATGTGCAGAAAATCAAAAAAACTTCCTTTCTTGTTCAACAAGGGGAGAAAAAATAAAAATAAAATAAAATGCAGGCACAGGACAACATGTGCCAATAGTAATGTTGATCACATTTCTGAGGGATTGTTCCAATGATCTTAAGTTGACCATTAAGTTACCTTTTCAGCACTGTCATAATTTTGGTAAATGAAGAAGCGGTTAGTAAGAGAAGACTACCTGCATTTTATATTCATTATAATAAGTTCAATGCATATTATCCATCCTTCCAAAAGATAAAGAGCCCATACCACACACATTTAAAAAAACACTCATACCTTTTTATTATGTGTTCAAAGATCTGGGAAGGCATCATAGTAATGGTCACTACATTTCCAGCTGTTGATAATATGTCCGCAATTTGGGAATCCTGTTAAACAAAGTGTAAAAGTCATAAATTCTTATAAACCTTAAAATTCTTTTATAGCCACAATGGTTTTAACTTTGTTTCAAGGGTGAATAAAGTAGTTTATTTAGTGGTTTAAATAAAATATACTCACAGGCTAAAGATAGTGTCAGATTATTTGAGAGATAAATCATGCACACAGCTACAATTCAGCAGATAAAATAGTTATTTTTTCATCAGCAAGAGGAAACAGCAGCTCTTTACAAGAAAAGTAAAGCTAGAAGCTGACTAAAATAAGGCTCTAATCAATAATAATAATTTCTACTAAAGGCATAAACCTGTTTCTGTTTACACAAACAGAAATATAATGCCTGTTATTGCTTTCTTGTTTTCAAATAGGAAGCCATATACAGTGGTACCTCGGTACTTGTGCTTAATTGGTTGCAATAAGTACCAAAAGCAACAAGTACCAATTTTAAGGAATAATGTAAATAAATTTAATGTGTTCCCAAACCAAAGACAATGCACATTTAAGGCAATATGTAGAAAGATAGGGTTGTATATAATTACATGAGAAATAAAATTTATTAAAATTAATAAACACTTGAATAAAGTAAAAACTTCACTTTACCTGTACTGATGAGAAAAAAAGTGCAAAAATGCACAAAATAACCACAGAAGCTAAGACAAGACCACAAGGGGATGGGCACAGGGGAAAGATACTGCAAGACTAATGCATGGATCTTTGTTTCAGCTGGAAAAGGTAGCAAATCTCAAGGCAGCTAACACCACTAAGTTATAGCTTGCACATGGAGCACCAAACAAATGAGTACTAGGACAAAATTTTCTCATCAAAATGCATCAAGTACCAAATTCGATAAGCTTCAAAGAAGTCGAGTGCCAAGGTACAATTGTATATTACTGATATGCTTACAAATGGTGTTTTTGTCAGTTTAATTGATTGAGAGTACCATATATTTACAGAAAACATATCATTTACCTTCAGACCAATTACATTCTGTCCATTAATTTCACAAATGCTGTGTTCAGTAAGAAGTCCATTTCTTGCAGCAGAACTATCCTTTACTATCGAAGTTATTTTTCCATTTTTGAAAATAAAGCCAACATGTCCTGTACTGTCCTTGTGCATGGTAATAGTCCGTTCAAAAGGCCTAGAAGAAAAATATTTACATTTCACTACTTATAAAATTTACCGAATATATTACTGTCCACAATAAAATTAACCCCAAATTTACTGGCTGTGAAGAAGCTTATTGTTTTAAGTTAACAATATAGAAAGCACAGATCTTACTTTTAATATAATTCAGCTGATATACAATAATCCTGCAAGTTTACCTGTCTCGAATAATCATGGAAATTCTCTCTCCAGGAACTTGCTTCAATATTTTATGAGCTTTATCAGAACTCCATCCAGCACAATTTTCACCATTGATTTGTAGAATCTGGTCTCCAAATCGCAGGCCAGCCAGAGCGGCTGGGGAGTTTGCCTGAACCAGCTGAGCAAAGACACCCTAAAACAATAATGTTGGTAAGTTTAGGTGCATGCGCATATAATTCCTGTATACATTAAAAGCAGAGGGGAAATATACTGAACAAATTTATCATTTTTTAAAATAAGCAAGCCCCAACTGTCTATTAACATCATTATATTACATCCACCATTCCCTAAAATTTTAATTCAAAAATACATATTTAAATTTGATAAAATTTATTAAGCTAATATTAGTTCTCTGATTATACTATTAATTATATTACTCACAAAACTGTTTAATTTTTTTAAAGTTAGCAATTTCTTTTTGACTTATAAGTCTTTTTCATTTTTAAAAATATTTTTGCTGTCCAACTCATATATATTGAAAGTCATGTAGCAGATTAAGGGCTGAAAGATAAACTATAAAGAATATATCTTTATGTAACAATTTATCATATTTTGAATTCTAGCATAACACTTATTATACATACATTGTCCACTGACTTAAGACGAAGTCCAATTTTTCCTTCCTGATCTTTACACAAGATCAGTTCACGGATCCCCTGCTTAATTTCTGCTCGACGAATTCCAATATCATTTCCAGTTACTGGAGCTACCATGTAATCTGATGCAGAAGGTCTTGCAACAATCTATAGAGTACAAAAACATTCCCCCCAGAACAAATTAAAAATAAGCATAAATCCTATTATCAAATATAGATCCTTGATGTAAATGAGTCAGACCTATGTGTTGTGTTATGTTGATATTTTTAGCATCTATAAAATCACAGTTATGACAAAGACTGAAGTAAATTCAAGATGAACAGATACATCTAGATTTTATGTAGCACATAAGTTTTTTTGTTATGATTTTTTCAATTATAGGGGAGGGAATACAATAGAACCGTGATGGCCAACCTATGGCACATATGCTGGAAGTGGCACACAGAGCCATCTCTCCAGGTGCACGAGCCATTGCCCGTTGCTCTTCTGGCCAGCTAGTCTTCATGCCGGAAACTGGTGCCGGAAACTGGTGGCGGCTGCTCTTCTGTTTCCGGCGCACGCATGCACACCGACCATCTGGTCTTCCAGTTTCTGGCATGCATGCTCGTATGAAGACCAGCTGGCCAGTGTGCACGCCAGAAACTAGATTATCTTCCAGGTGCATACATGCGCACTGGACAGCTGCTCTTCCAGTTTCCGCATGCGGGTGCACACTGACCAGAAGATCACGTGGCCACTGCACATGCATGTGCTGGAAACCAGAAGAGCAGCCACCCAGTGCCCGTTATGTGCACAGGGTGGCTGCTCTTCCGGTTTCTGGCACGCACGCATGTTCTCCCGTTTTGGCACTCAGTGACAAAAAGGTTAGCAAACACTGCAATAGAAGGTTTCCCATCTTTCTTTCCTTTTTTCATGAATAATTCAATCCCTCAAAATCAGTAAAGCCCAAAGGAATCCCTGTTCTCTGTTAAGACACTTACCCCCTGTGAATTTGCAGGAACCATTGTCAGGTTTCTCTGAATTTCCTCATCATTCAAACTTATACCCATATACTGGGAAAGTTCAGGATAGAGTTTAGGATATAAATCTGAAAAAAGTAAAGAAAAGTAACTATAATCTTGCTACAATAGTATTTCTGTTCCTTCAGTTATACTCTTGGCAAAATCAACAGCATGCCTCATATTTCACTAATCTCATCCTTTGGGATTTTAAAAAACTTAACACACTAGTTGAAGGTACTAAACTCACTTACCTGAAGTTTATTTTTATACTGCAGCAATATTACATTGTCTTAGAATGATTCTACACTACAGAAAATGGTTTTCTACCTGAAAATAAGACAACAGGTCACAAAATCTATACTGCACTCGTGTTCAAAATTCCAAACTGAATATAAGCATTTCAGTAAGTTTGATTTATTTTTATAACAAATGTGTAAATATAAAGTGATACTATCAGAATCAGAAAAACAATAAAAACAATGTAATTCAAGTACATATTATAAAATATAAAAACATCATTGAGCTTTTTTCTTCAAATTAAAATGTGCAAAGTTCATTTCTTTTGAGATAAGCTCAGAATTCATCAATAGACAGGATTTCAAACGCTAGAAAATAAATATATGCTTGGATTATGAAAGTAAGATCACATTAAGAGCAAAACATATAACAATCAATTAAATCATTAAATCCTTCTACAATCGATGAAATTTATACAAAGTATCAAGCATTTTTCAAATCTTATAGCAACTTACTTCCATCTTGTAAGATAGGTGCTGAAGCTTCAGATAGAATTGCTGGGTTAGCTGGGTTTGAAGCAAAGGATGTCTGAGCCTATACAGAAATATGATTTAAAAACGTTATAAGGATTAAACTACATAAAAATATAGAACGTTTTAGAGTCAGCTCTTGGTTAATGATCATTCATTAGCAACCGTTCAAAGTTACAATGGTGCTGAGCATAAGATACTTATGACTGGTCTTCAAAGTCTGTCCATCCAGCACCCCATGATCACATAATCACAATCTGGGCACTTGGCACTTACAATGGCTGAAGGATCCTGTGGTCATATAGTCACCATTTGTGATCTTCCTGCCAGTGTCCCTCAAGCAAAGTCAATGGGGAAGCCAGCAGGGAAGATTACAAATTGATCCTTTTAAGTTGCTCCCATAGCTTTTTTTTTTTTTTTTTTAGTACAAGATTCTGGGAATCTTATTCTAGTGTACTTATGAGTTGTAGTTAGAATGCAGTATTGCCAGCTATTATTGCAGTATTTGCCCACAGCCAGAAGTTCAATCCTGATTGGCTCAGTGTGATTCAGTCTTCCATCCTTCCAAGATCAGTAAAATGAGGACCCAGATCGTTAGGGGCAATATGCTGGTATTTACAAACTGCTCAGAGGCTGCTGTAAAGCACTATGGAATGGTATATAGATCTAAGTGGTATTGCTAGTGTGTGCAGTGCATACTTGTAACACCTCTTGCCTACATCTATGTATATCCAGTGATGCCTACGTGGCAATCACTGGCACACTCTCCCTCACTTGGAAGCAGCCACTTGCAACTACTGACACAGCGTCTCTCACCCGGCAGCAACCACTCATGGGCACAGATGTATTCTCCCATCCCCGGTAACTGCCAACACAAGCCCTTCATTCTCATGTAGCTCTGTTACTGATGCACCCCCCCCCCCCAAACTGGTGGAGCCACCCTACACACAGCACAGCACAGCACAGCACAGCACAGCACAGCACAGCACAGCACAGCACAGCACAGCACAGCA
>WNWU01000003.1:31948320-31978325 GCA_012654045.1 Ptyas mucosa | reverse complement strand
CACAGCACAGCACAGCACAGCACAGCACAGCACAGCACAGCACAGCAGCCCCTTATCTGACTGCCATCCTGTTCGTGAGCCACCAAGGGCTTGCAACTTCCCGTGGGCTTCCTGATTAACTTTGCTTGTTGGAAGTATGCAAGAAGTTGTGAGGTAGTCTTTGTTTTATTACCTGTGATCCTTGCTTAACAATGGCAATAGGAACTGCTAAGATTGCTATTGCTAAGCAATGTGATCATGTGATGTTGCACTTTATGACAGCATCTCTTGGTGATGGAAATTCCAGTCCCAGTTGCTGTCATTAAGCAAAGACTACCTGTATGGTTCTAAATAGTAATGTACTGGTATGTTAATAGTTAATGAACATTTTATAAGGTTTTGTATTTTTTTTTCAATTTCCTCATTATGCAATACGCAATTTTAAGAAGCAATTCTCCAAATGCTCAACTAGACCTGAATCAATAGTAAGAACCAAGGAGATTTTGATCAAAGAAACAGTGAGATAAAATGGTTATTCATCACGGCTTTCCTGATTAAAACATTTTTGAAGGTAAAAATATAAAGCTTAAAGCATGTCCCACCCATTTTTTGCATACCTGACTGTAATAACATTGTATCCTGTTTCCCCTTCTATTTGGCTTCAAATAATATTTGAATATTAAAAATATTAGATGTTGGGCTTAACTACCGTAGTATGCAACAAAAGCAGTGTGAACAAAGGTATTTACAATCTCTACTTCTATGTGTTATGAAACTACAATGATGAAAAAGAGATAAGGACATAATAGACATAAATGAGCACCAGTTTATATGTCCACATCACAAGTGAACTTTAACTTAAAATTAGGGTTCCTCCACTTTCTTCTAGGAATCGAAGCTGGTATAAATGGTCTTCAAGTACTGATTCAAGATTATGCAGTCACCTTACTGACATTTAGAGTTTAAACCCATTACTGGACTTCTCATCTAACACTAATCCTGCAACAGCCATGGAAAATTTTTGGCCAAAGTCTCAATGCAGTACAAAGATCTCATGCAACGTATTTCTCAGGAAAGTCATCACTTCTCTCTAAAAGTTTCTTCCTGTTTTCTTGTTCTTATCTTATACTTAACACCAGTTTAGAGATAAGGTTATTTGGCCCCTCTGTCAGACTTTAAAATCACCTCTATTATTATTGATACTGATTTTACTGTTTTTCCATTTAGTGGAAGGTCAGTGCTAATGAAAGAAGAGTTTATCCTTCCCCCTGCAATACTAGGTTATTTCAAGAAATCAAATTTTATAACTGCAATCAGGCCTTAAAATTAGCTTCCACAAGTAACCTGTGCCAGGACCACATGTCAGGAATGGGATGACCTGCCAAGAGCATTCAGTCTAAACAATGCTTGATGAATTCATATCTCTAGTAAACCAGAAAACACTAAGATTATTCAAAGGGATGATTAACTTCATTCTGCTCACCAGGCATAAACAGATTAAGAGAACTACTCAAATCAACGTTCAACTGAGCAATTCTAGATATGGAAATGTTATATTTTTTTAAACAGAATAGCTAAAAGAGCTTCTAGAAAAAAATGTAGGTTTCATGTCTCCAGATTATTTTTGGTTATGCATATGATTAATATATGCAATATAATTAATAAAACTTAATATTTATATCACAAATACCGTATCTTGAAATTACTGTGATACTTCAAAAATCTCAAAAACCAAGGTTTACCCACCACAAAAATTTATTATAAAATGTATTTTGTCATACCTGGATTACTTTGTCTACCTTCAGGTCTTCCAGAGAAGGATACAGCGACATTTTCACTAGAGGAAAAAAGATTTTAAATAAGCAAATAAAAAATCCCAATGTCCAAGTACAGTTCAAAAAGTTATTAACAACCACAATTTGATATTCATCATTTTTTATTTCTAAATTATTAATTTTTATTTCTAAAAAAAACATTTACTACAATATTTACTTAATCTTGAGTAACATGGTACATAGAGGCTCACGTAGTTAGGATGCTGGGTTAGGATATTAGCAAGCCCATGTTCATGGCCCAAGTGCTGTCTTGGGAGCATGAGCTCCCTGTCCTTCATTTCAGTTCCTGCCAGACACGAAAGGATCCCCCATCCATGCAGCCCTGGGCAACGGTGATGTCACCATCTATCCTTTCAACCCAATAACTTACAATATCCGTTCTTTGTATGTTTAAGTTTAAGCTGAAAAATTAACAGTTACAACTGAAGCCCCTTTTATCCACGTTAATAGAGTACCTGGGGTCCAACACTTTTAAGTAATTGATATGACTTTTCCAGCCCTTTCATTTATTTATTTGAGTCATATCATTCAGACCTCTGTTTACAATATATAGTTAATTTTATGAATAAACTACTCCCAACATTCACATCTAGGAAATGCTGGGTTGAACTGTAAATAAAACAAGTACAGAATTAATACTTCCAACATATTAACTCTTTTCAATATTTTTTTCTAAAACTGAATAATATTGCATTCCCCCTTCTGACCAGACTGAAGCAATGGAGAAAAAGAAAACATATGTGCATGCATGAATATATGTGTATCAGTCAAAAAATACTCTGAAATTTCTGCTGGCTAGCCAACCGCTATCTGGGCTTGCCTCAACTCTTCCATCAATGCATGTTATTTTAAAGAGAAAAAGGAACACAGATTCTTCAAAGTTAGATCCTATTTGATTCAGCTTTCGAAATACTCGAAAGCCAACAAGCATAGAATTAACAGTAATTTAGTAGGTATAGTTTAAGTGGACTTTGTAGAGCTTTGATAAATTCTTCACCAAAGGTCCTGAGAATATATAGTAGACTTGGGATAAGAGGAAAAGTCTATTACTGGCTGAGACAGAAAGGGGGAGTTGGGAAAAGACAATTCTCAAAACGAATATAAACAATGAAATCCCCAATAAGTCTAATTCTTTTTAACTTGTTCCTAATGAACCTAGAGTTAGAAATGAACCGACTAGTTTTCTTGGGGGGGGGGGGGGGTAAACAAATAATTGAGGAATCACATCAGTTAGGCAACATACAGCTCAAATCTCAGATTTTGGACATCAATGAAAGTACAGAAAAAAGTTTTGTTGCTTTATTTCATTGCTGATTAGAGTCCAGAAGACTTAGTGAAGGATGTTTTTGCCTTGTATGACATAATAAGTTGGTTATACTGGTATGGTATATACCTTGATCTGAATAAATGGAGTGACACAACATAATAACTCTCTGGATAACGAAGTATTTTGTGGAATTAATATAAATTAGGTCATTCAATACCTCCTTAATACTTCCAAAAGTATCTTTCCAAACTAATTGAGAGGCATGGCAAAAGTGAAGTATGTTCAGCCAAAAAAATCGTAACTTTATATTCACTGAATTCACACTGAAAGTGACTGACCAAGAACACTATAACATCTGTAAAATAACCGACATGGGATAATATGCTCATTTTGATAATATCTAAAGGAAAAGTTTAGAAAAATCTCTTTTTTTAGCAAGAAGGAAGAAACAATGAATATATTAAAGATGTATCATACTTTATATATAATGTAGAAAAATGAACAAGATTTTTAATGAAAAGCTTGCTGGGTAACCCTGGGCCTGTCACTCTCAGCCCAACCTACCTCATATGGCTATGAGGGAAAGCAGGAAGAAAGAACACTCTGTATACCAATCTGAAGTCATGTACAAAAGGCTGTATATGAATTTTAAAAAGTAAATAAATACAGGATTTGCCTAACAAACTGAACAGAGAACACACTCAACATGGTTTAAAACTATGGATTTCACTTCCAAAAGAAATACATTGTTGGCAAACCACCTGGATTATTTTACGGGGGAAATTAGTCAAATTGATGGAAGATAAATTTATCAGTGGTAACTATTCATGATGGTTTTGTTACTTTTAACAATAATTATAATAAGAATACATTAGAAGCAATTAGTTTATCTGACTTTCTAAATTGTTAAAAATGTTTTATGGGTTAAAAATATTTCCTGTGCCTTTGGAGAAGTAAAAAAAAAACAGCATATGAAAGGGACAATATTTTTCAATTCAAGATGTGCTATCTACATATCAGAAGTGATAACTCGAATCATAACTCTAAAGCAGTGTTTCCCAACCTTGGCAACTTTAAGAAAGGTGGACTTCAACTCCCAGAATTCCCCAACCAGTACGTCCACCTTTCTTAAAATTGCTAAGGTTGGGAAGCACCGCTCTAAAGTCTTCTGCCAGAAGCAGAATTTAATTTCAAACTGCATAAACTTGTGCTTTTAGAATTAATCTAAAACTATTACTAGTAAAAATCTATGAAAATAATGGATAATTGTATTTTCAACAATACATAACTTTAATAATATAAAAAGAGAAGTACTTCAAGACAGGAAATGCTGCGATTCTGTTCGATGACAAAACACTGTATGCTAAATCCTGTATTACTGGAAAAATTAAAAATTCATTCTCGGAACATAAGCCAGGGGAAGACAACCTGTTGCTTTCCAATTACTTTATTTCAACCTCATCAAACTTTTCTAACATGATCAATGGCAAAAGACTGTATGAGTTCCAGTTCAAGCCATCACAGACTTTAGGCTATTCTTCCAGCACGATCAATGACAAAATACTGTAGAAGTTGAAGTTCAAGTCTTCACAGGCTTCAAGGTTGTTTTAATCCATAAATCCATGTTTTACACTAAAGTAATGGCTAGATCCACACAATATACTAAACCAAATCGGATTGAGTTTTAATGTGATGTATGAATCAGGCCAATATCGATTCGGGCCCTATTACTATCGAATGGTTACTACGGAAATCAGAGGCACACCTCCGCGTAAAGGAAACCAAAGTCTCACAAAAAGCACAACTACTTCCTTCTTTCCCGTTTACGAAAACATGCTACGTAATGAAACTCCCAAGTTGTCTTTCAAGGACTCTTCGCCAACCGGCTCAGAGAATCGGCGAGGCTTTCCGACGGCGCCCATAACGAGGCCCCAGAGACCCTCCAAGCGCCTCTTTCTTTCCTTTTTTTTTTTTTGTTCCCTCCCCGTTTTCCGACTCCCATAACTGAGCGTTGATTTCCGCCCTTCGCCGAAGGAGGAAACCGGGGCCCAGTTCTTCCCCAAAGCCCCATGCAGGTCCGGCACAAGAGCGGGACCCGAGCCAGGTTGCTACCCTTCCTTCCCCCTCCGGGGAGCTCAGAGGGAAGGGCTCGCGTCCCGTCCGGACGGACGGCGAACTCCGCACCGCGATGGGCGCGGTCTTGATCGGTCGGAGCCTTCAACCTCAGAGCAGAAGGCGTGGACAAAGGACCCCAGTTTTTGCCAACCCGGAGGGGCGCAGACCTCCCTATTCTCTCCCCAACCACCCTCTCCTTAACGTAACGGCCCTTTCCCCTTTTTGCCTAACGCTCCCTATAGGCCCGGCGGGGGTTCAGCCTTCCCGGCTCTCCCTTCCTTTGTCGGAAACCTGCCCTTCAGAACCGACGAAGAAACCTTGTGGGCGCGCGCCCCACTTCGGCCCCACCGCCTTGCTGCCCTCCCCGTGCCGTTCACACACACAGAGAGAGAGGTGGGGGGGGGGGGGGGGGGCCGAAGGACGAAGTACTCACGAGCGGGCGACGGTAATAAATCTGGAGACCGTTAAGCGCAGAGGCGGAACCTCTTGTTCTCCTTCCCGGCGTTGCTTCGGCGAAGACTGAAGCGAGCCAGGCGGAGGACGAGGCTGCGGGTGCTCATGCGCCACTCGCAGGGCCCTCGTGACGTCTGACGAAGCCGCGTCGGGGAGAATTTGGAATGAGTCGGGTGGTTTTGTGGTTCTGTCGACGTTGTTTGTTTTGAGAAGTTGAGCAGGAAAGGAGTTTCCCTTTTCGCCCGGGGTTCCTCAACCAGCGACGGACTGATAACGCTGAACAAGGATTTTACAGCCCGAACTTTAGACTTCTATGTGATCTGTACCTTACCCGGGAAAGAAAAGAATCAGAATCGCCTAGAATCGGAATATGGTGATTCAGATCTTTCTTCCCGCATCTCATTGAAACAACCTCCTGAAAAAGCACCTTTGGGACAGTCGTGACCTGGACGGCTGAGAATCTCTACGGACTTTTAGCTATACAATTTGGGATGAACACCCTTTGAATGGTGTGGGAGTAGGAATGGATTTCCAGAAAGTGTGGAGGGATTGCAGACTACAGGAACCAGGAGCACTACTCAGGTGACCCTCCAAGTACTTCAACAACCTTCTGAAAGGATACAAATCAGAAGTGGATTTCAGCAGGTTCTGACCAGTTCTGGAGAACCGATAGTGGAAATTTTGAGTAGTTCGCAGAACAGGTAGTAAAAATTCTGACTGCCCCTGCCCCCATCTATTCTCTGCCTCCTGAGTCCCAGCTGATAGGGAGGGAATGGAGATTTTACAGTATCCTTCCCCTGCCACACCCACCACGCCATGCCCACAGAACGGTAGTAAAAAAATTTGAAACCCACCATTGATGCAAATGACAGCTGTCTGCAAGGAAAATAAATCCATCCATTCCCCACTATCCTGTCAGAGCTGAAGAAGCTTCTTGGATGAGAAGCAAAACGTCTGCAAAGAAAAAACGAAGTCCAGTTGCCTCATGAAAAAGCACCTTTGGGACAACCATTACCTGGATGACTGCGAATCTCTACAGACTTTTAACTGGGTGAAAAAGTCCTCAGCAGATTGCCAATGAAAGTTCTCAGAGAATATGAGTTTTAAACTCAAAAAATACTAAAAGCCTTCATTGCATTTATGTGAAACTATACTATTATCAATGTCAGATATATACTGATGGTCGTGCTCGTTCAGTCTATGCGGAAGTTATTTAGGCCATACAGTTTCAGGTTTAAAAGTTATTTTATTATTTACAAATATACAATAATGAACAGGGTGTCCTGCTGCATTTATTACCCTGACTGTATGACTCAGAGGTTGAGAGGGAGAGAAGTTCACTGCTGTCTTGCTGAGATGGATGGGAAGAAATTAGGGAAGATATCCAATTGATTTGTGGGTATGACTCCAATAAGGGAGTTCATTGGTTTATACAGTCACATGGGATATCTGTAGACTTAGAAGACTTAACCCCTTCTGGTGCTTGGGGCATCATACGTAGGCAATATCTGACAATCAATATGTTGATGGTACTTGATTGAACATCTTTTGCCTGTGCTTGCTCAGATTCCGTGCACAAACTGGATTCAAGAGTTTCCTCTTGGATTCACAGTTCTTGCTTGAAGAGCAGGTGACGGCTTTAGCCACAAAGACCTTCACAGAGTTCTGTATTGTGTGCCAGTTGTGCCTATTCCTGGATTGGGAGTCTTCTCACAGTCACTCCGCCTTGGTCATATCAGTAATTAAGGCAATAGGCTAGAAACTATAAGTCTGTGAGTCTCACCTTAGGCATGAAAGCTGCCTGGGTGACTTTGGACTAGTCATTCTCTCAGCCCAACCCACCTCACAGGGTTGTTGTGAGAAAAACAGGTGGAAAAGGAAGCATTAGGCATGTAATAAAGGCACTATAAAAATCTAATAAATAAATTATTGTAATGCACTTTTCATGGGTCTGACCCTGAAAACTATTTGGAAACTTCATTTGGTCCACAATGTAGCAGCAGAGATAGTTATGGGTGTTTCTTGTTCAGCCTATATAGGCTTTCATATGTAATTCAAGGTACTTGTCACTTATAAATCCCTACACCATTGGCGCCTAACCTTTTGGTTGTTGGGGTTGGGAACCCCTGCCCTACATGACGTAGGACTGGGTTATTGATGGGATTACCTGCTCCTGTGGGAATCTGCCTTTTATTTCCAATAAAAATGTATACATCAATATAAAAATAGAAAATATTAAAACTAATTCTGGGCAAAATTTTCCTCAGGGATACAATGAGTCTAAATTATATAATCATATAAATTGGTAGTAGAATCAGAAGATATGCAACTATTCTGTTTTTCTTTTTAGAGAAACAGCATAGTATATGTAAGAAAAAAGACATAGTAAAACCTACAAAGGCTCAAATTAAAAGCCCTCATAAAAAGCTTCACAAAAATTCATCTAAGTTCATCCATACAGACCAGTTACTATAGTACAAAGACATTCCACTTCACACCACCTCAATGGAGCTTGCATCTCATAGGCAACCTACTGCTTAGGTCCAAATATTCTGACATGTTTCTCTAGGAATACAAAAAAACCCCACACATCACATCCATACAATCCGTGTTACATAAAGGAATTGGCTTGAAGTGACGTAGTTGATGGGGAGGATGTGCTTGGCAGCAACTGTACAATGATACCACTTATTTCCATTTGGTCCATGGGCTTTTTGCCTGCTCTGCAGCACTGCTTGGGTGGCAAGGGAAACTGGAACCATTTCCTTTCCACTTTGTTTTTCTTTTTAAATTAATTAGTTGGTTGATTGACCGTCACCCTTGAGAGTGAATCTTTGAAGCTGAGCAGCTTCATTCAACTAAGAGTAAGCAGAACATGTCTCTTAATACACATCAAAATACCTTGCTTGAACTCTGACTCCAGAGACACTTACATAGCAGCTACATCTGAGCCACGCAAGCTCATGTGGCCACTTTGCTGCAATTAAGAGAAACACATGCTTTGAAACTATCTCACGCTCATTAGTTGATAGGATGATAGTCATTGGGAGAAGAAAATAATGTGATTGGATAAGCATATAGACTAGTGATGGCAAACCTTTTTGGCACTGAGTGCCCAAACTGGAACACATGTGCATGCATGTGGCAGAGTACCGTAAATCTGAAGATCAGCTGGGCGGTGCACATGTGCGTGCCGGCCACCTGGTCTTCAGGTTTTTGGTGCGCACATGTGCACCTGCCAGCTGGTCTTTGCGCACCTCAGAGCTGGCCAGCTGGTCTTCAGGTTTCTGGCTCTCCAGCATGCGCAAAGACCAACTGTCTGGTGTGCATGCACATGCCGGAAACCAAAAGAACAACTGGCAATGGCTCCCATGCCCACAGAGACTGCTCTGTGTGCCACCTCTGGCACATGTGCCATAGGTTCGCCACCACGGATATAGACTATGTCAGTGATGGCTAACCTTTTTGCCATTGCGTGCCAAAAGTGGGGGGAGCGCGGGGAGGTCACATGCACTCGTGCCCACATCCATAATTCTATGCGCCCTGCCCCCCCCCATGCTCCCCACACTTTTGCCATGCAATGGCATGGTTTTTTGCTCTCCCCAGGCTCCAGAGCCTTTCTAGGAGTCTGGGGAGGGCAAAAAAGGCCTCCAGAGGCCAGAAACAGTGTGTTTCCTGACTTCTGGTGGGCCCAGAAGGCCCGAAAATCAGCTGGTTGGCGCATGCACGCATGCTGGAGCTGAGCTCGCGTGCCCACCGATATGGCTCCACGTGCCACCTGTGGCACCCGTGCCATAGGTTCGCCATCATGGGACTATGTAAATGCCCCTGAAATATATTGTACACTTTGATGGGGGAAGGCTCCCAGTTGCTTGCAGTACAGTGGTGAATGAGAAAGTACAAAATGGCCATGTTTCAGAAGCATATTAAAGGCACAATGTAAGGTCAAATAATTTATGCCAACTTAGTTTCTTCCCATTTCCAGGAAAAAAAAGCACAGCAAAACTGCTTATAAATGAGTCATTGATTTTTGATGACACTTGACAGGTATTATTATTTATTTATTTTTTATTTATTTTATTCAGCTTATATGCCGCCCTATTTCACAATGGACTCAGGGCGGCTCACAACAATAAAACAAAGCCACAATATAAAATAAAGTCTAAAATTTAAAAAAAAATTAAAATTAACCCTTAAAACCCCATCATCAGTCCAGGTCGAGGGATTAAAAAAGCCAAATTTTTAATTCACAGCGGAAGGTGCGAAGGTCAGGCGCTAATCAAAGTTCCAAGGGGAGTGGATTCCAGAGGGTGGGCGCACCCACCGAGAAGGCTCTACCCCTGGTGGTCGCCAGCCGCCACTGTCTAGCTGACGGCAGCCTGAGTAGGCCTCTCTATGGGTGCGAACCGGGCGATGGGATATCGTTGCTGGCTGTAAGTGGTCCGCAAAATATCCTGGTCCTAAGCCATATAGGGCTTTATACGTAGGTCATCACCAGCACCTTGAATTATTGTTATTATCACCTCTATTATTTCATTTGTAAAGAGCTGAACTATTACCGCATCATCTTTTTTAGCCCTTACCTTACTGACATCTTCCTGAAGAATTCTATCTCTGTCTGTGGAGAGGACCTGCTTAGAATTGCTGGGGTTTCTTTTTCTTGGTGCTATTGCTATCAATGCAGATGCTATTCTATTCGGTATGCTTAGTTTGGCTACTAATTTATACATTGGAAAAACGTTAGTATTGCTTTACAGAAAAAAAGAAGACTTAACTGTTACTACATGTGTGCATTAACATAACATGTCCTTACTCATTTTTATCCTGGAATGTGTGGACTCATTTTGTTATGGATTGCTTCACAAATTATCATTTGTTTTTTTTCATTGAAGCATGCGTGGATGGAAGTGGAGATCTGTAAGTAGTATGGATTTCTGAACTACATTAAAAGATTAATCTGCTTATTAGCATTAGCTTATTAGCATTCAACAAATTTGCTCAATAGAAAACAACATGACTTTTATTTTCTAAGTGAGTCTCATGACAAACTGTTCCTCATAATTCATTTGATACAGATCATGCAATTGAAGAAAGAAAATTTCTGCCTTTGATCAGCTGATTTCTTAAAGTCAAAGAGTCTACAGCTGAGCAAAATGCATGGTAGATTTCAGTTTGTTTCCAAATATAGCCTATTTCATAATATTTTTATTATTTTATTATTATGTAATACTAAATAATTTATAGGACAGTGATAGTGATCCCAATCCCTCAAGTATATCTGAGGCTCAGTTGATACATACTAAAATATCATAAACTGATTCAAATCCATTTTGATCATGCTAAATATTAATGCCCTTACCTGGAAGGAAAACAACCTATCATTTCACCAGAATTTACAATATCTCCAGCCATGTTCCCCATTGTCAGTAAATATTTAATAGCTAGTAAATAATATTTGTTCTTTTGCTTTTATGCATAATTTACAATTGCTAATTTCATTTTCCCAAGAATGTAGAATTCAAGTAGAATTATCTTGATCTTTAATTCATTAACTTCTAGAGCCTAATTGCATTTTATCTATCTAATATTTCTATAAATCATTTCATTCTCATTCTCTTATAATTATTTTCTTAAGGAATCTGGATTTTGTTTCAGAACATTGCCTTCACAATCAGCTTGCCAGAGAGAATCAAAATGAATGATGTATTATGACATTGTTGCCTTGTTACAATCAGTGAAGTTGGTATTTGTAAACACTTTCGTAATGCCTTTCATAAACCTCTGGAATATTATAATCTGGATTGACCATTATCAAAATCATTAGCAACTTATTTTATTTTTTATTTCTTTTTGGGAAAAAATATGTAGAGAACTAAATATTTATACACTCTTCAATTATATAACTATCATTTGTTTTAAATGTATGTGTTGGAACAGGTAGCATACACACACACACAGAGAGAATGTGTTTAATGTTTGAATGTTTATCTTTCTTTTCTTTCTCCTATTTTAATTTGTCATCTCTTTTTCCTTCCTTTTTTAAATTCTAACATTAATTTCTTTCTAGTATTTTTCTTTCCACCTCCATTCTTCAAAAATGCATGTAAATAGTTTATATCATGACTGGCTTCCAAGCAAACCGCATAGGAACTATTTTAACTCCCTTTCCAAATGAAGTTAACATATACTTAAATGATTCACTAAAATAAACTTCTTTAAAAGTATCCCAGAGTTTGGATAAAGCTTGAATAAATATTTACCACTAATTTTAGTTATATACGCAGTATGTTATAAAAATATCTTAGTGTATCATATTTTTTAGATTTATTTTTATCAGCCAAAACTGTTTGAGTATACATTTGCAAATAATAATAATGTAGAATGAATTCCTACTCAATTTAAAATTAATGATAATTTAAAAGATTTTATAGGTTGTTGGGAATTCTATCAGAAAAACCCAGAAAAAAAATTGAAACCTTTAAACCCGGCAGAAAGAAAAACAAAAAAATCAGTATTTATGTCATGAATGGATAATCTTGCATTTATCAATTTATGTGTATCTGCTGCTGGCTTGAATACAGCTTTTTCTCTGAATGATCTTGAAGATCAGCTGAATAGGCCTCTTCCCATTCTCAGCTCATCTTGTTCTGCTTATCCAATGTCGGATGTCTGACTTCAAGAAATAACTACTGTTGAAGTCCCTTAACACTAGAAGGCAGTATCTGAGGATAAGCTTCTGTCTTTCTGGCTCTATCCTCATGATATCTGAAAATCCAGTGATTTTCAAAAGATAGAAATTCTTATTTAGAAGAATATCACTTAGATCCTTCCTGTTCAGTGTGGGATTCGAAATTTTTTATTACTGGTTCTGTGGGCGTGGCTTGAGGGCATGGCATGGCTTGGGGGGCATGGCATGGGGGCATGGCAGGGGAAGGATACTGTAAAATCTCCATTCCCTCCCCACTCCAGGGGAAGATTACTGCAAAATCCCCATTTCGTCCTGCTTAGCTGGGACTCCGGAGGCAGAGAATAGATGGTGGGGCCAATCAGAGGGGCTATTTACTGGTTCTCAGAATTACTCAATTTCCGCTACTGGTTCTTCAGAACTGGTCAGAACCTGCTGAATACCACCTCTGTTCCTGTTCCATAAAAATGGTTGAAGGACTTTATTTCAGTTACATTTCCTTTGGATATATAAGCAGGCCAGCGTCCAAGGACTGTAAATTTTCTTTTCTACTTCTAAATTTTAAATCATCTTAAAAAGATGATATAAGCTTTCCTTTATTATTATTATTTTTCTGGTGCACTCTCTTGGTCTGTAGAAACCCTCCCAGGGTTTTTAAACAGTTTTTATTTCAAGGTTACAAAGAATAAAGTTTCAAAATTCCGAAGTACAAAAATACAAAAGATAAAGAATGAAATGTTTTAGTAGCCTGGCATTTAGGTAATAGGTAAATAAAACAATCTAAGACTAACTTATTATATATTATTATTATATAGCAAGTCTGGAAGAGCTGAGGGACAAAGTTTTCATGGATTACTAGCATCTAGAATGTCGAGTTTTTCACCTCCTGCTAAATCTCTAGAGGTCTATGGCTGAGAGACAAAAACTAGACCATGTAAGGAAGTATGAAATACATTTGGTGATATCAATAGCTTATTCTCTGTGAGGTAAGGCAGGCAGAATACCTCTGCATAACTATGGCTAAGATAAATAAATAGGAAAAGGTGCTTTGGCACTGATGCCCTTCCTTACAAAGGAACCTTTATATATACAGAACACTAAAATAGATGGAAATTTGTTTTTATCAGTTCTTATGTAGCAATACAAGTGAGGGAATTTTTTGGGTTTCAGGTCCAGTTAACAAACAATATTTTCTCAATTTTTGGCTTACCTCATGTGGCCAGTGATATTCATATAGTGAAGACTTGGAACGCAAGCTGCCCCAGGAAGCAAAGGCATGGAGAATTTTGCAGCCCACTTCTTGTCCTCACGGGCAAGAAGTGGTTCAACAATCTGGATCATGCAGAGGTGGGGATGCAGGGGTGTCCACATTTGGGCTGCAAAAATCCAGATGCTCCAGACCAGGGTTCTCCAACCATGGCAATTTTAAGACTTGTGGACTTCAACTCCCAGAGTTCCTCAGCCAGCCAGGAATTCTGTGAGTTGAAGTCCACAAGTCTTAAAGTCACCAAGGTTGGAGACCCCAGCTCCAGACAATCATTACTTGGCAGCAAGATCAGATTTTTCAGTATCTTTTTTGCTGCCATCTAGTGTGTCTACAGGAGGAGTTTCAGATAGAGGGATAAGATCTTTGGAGAGAAGGGAACAGAAATGCTAGATGCATTTGTGATTGTGTTTTGAACACAACTGGAGACAAGTCTCCCTGAGTAGACTTGTAGTAGAAGAGAAGATGGGAGGAATATTAAAGATGGGAACACCGCCGTTCATAGGCCCTTATCTGTTACGGCAGCAAGGGAGAAGACAGCCTATTACTATCCTCTTCTGTCAACCTCTGTCAATTGTTGCAGCCTGAGAGGGCATAGTGCTCGAGAGAGATCACTCACCGTTAGAGGTCCCCGTTTGACAAGCTTGCCATGGAGCCAAGGAAACTCTACTTCTGACTCCCTCCCTGCAAGAAACAATTATCTCAAAGAAACCAACTACACAAGTGTTCTCTTTTAGTAGAAAGGATACTTTTATCTTGATTTATTTTTAATTGACATTAATTGATTTAAAAATTATAGCGATCATTGAACTTCAATGGATAGGAAGACTATGAAAGGATAGTGCAGGAATAAAAGGCTTTTTTAAAAAAGCTAGCCCTCACTCTGGAAATACTTTTTCCTTTCGATAGTTATTGTAGCTATCTTTCAAAGGATGTGGAAATATTTGAACAAAGGCAGATGATTTAACAGGTTGAGACTAATCTAAATACAGCTTTAAATAGTGAACAATGCTATCGGGCATTTATATACTGAAGAAGCCAAAACTACAGCCTAACTAAGAGATACTCATTCACAGAAGTTAAAATAACTTGAAAGGTTAAATATTCTGAAGAGGAGACACATAGGGATAACCTCAAAGAGACCATAACTGAATTTTGATTTCAAATATTTTATTTTAATTCTGAAGTTTTGCTTTACATCAATTTAAGGTGTCTTTGTGTTCATATGGAAAGCAGTTTATAGATTAATACAATCCTCTTATATAAAGAAATAAATCATGTTGTGCATATATTTATTTGTAATTGTTCATTTTTCTAGAATAAAAATATTTATTAACAATGTAGCCCAAAAACCAAATTTAAATCAAACAAGATAGTAATATTATAATGTGTTACCTATTAAAACAGCTATACTTTTCTTTATTAAACTAGGTTTCCCCTTGTAGTCCAAGTACATAAGAATAGTAAAATGATGGCCTTGCCTTCTTTTTAGTGGTACAGTAGTGGGTGTATCAGATAGATAGGTATTCATTATGAAGAGGATTCATCAGATGGACACTCACACTCCATCATGGAAACCACAGGTCTTCAAATACCTGGAAAGGAAATTGATTGTTGCTTGTTTTACTAGCATGACTGGGAAGGCTAAAGAAGCAGAGAATATGTAAACTGTGGTCAGAGTGGATCCAAACTTCAGCTATCCCGGTGGAGGAAAGGATGGAAATCTTGACTAAAATCTTCATTTCAGCCACAGGAATCATACAGCCTAAGTCTGCAGTCTGGAAAAGCCCTAAATGTTAGCTGATATGATATGACATCTAATATTATAAGGTTTCCATTCTGTACAAGTTTAAAGTTAGAATACTGAATTGAAATCAGAAGCAAATTGAAGAGTAGCTGTTTGTCACTGAATAGTTCCAATGTGTAGTATCTGTATACAGCTTTCTGTATCAGTTGGCTTGAAAGGTAGCTCTATGCTAAGTTCACTGTAATCATCAAAAGTGCATGACAGAACCATGGATGAGTATAGGAAAGTCTGAAAGTACGTTTAAGAGTAGCTAAAGGGGAGAAATATTTCTAGAAATCATTCTTACCTCCTTAACATATCTAAATTCTTTGTTGGGCTAAAGATTGTGATCATTCACTCTCAGCATTATTGCCACCTTGTCTGTATTCTGTTTTAATTAGTTCCTGAACATCCATGAATACAGCCTGCTGACATGGTTCTGAAGACGTGCATTCTTCATGGTAGATTTCAAACAGGTTTGATAGAACAAGAATGAATCACTGTAATCAAAGCTGTCATTAAAATCAATGAATAGATCCTTTCAGTGTTATTATTATTAACCACAAATGATTATATGTACACTCACAATTTTTTTTATAGAGCAATAGCTTCTGTCTGCTAAATGGAAAAGCAATTACAACATGTAGTTACTGTTTTTTTTCCTGTTACATCACTATGAATGGTAAATATGACCCTTTTGGAAAAATGAAAGACAGGAAATATATATTAGAAAATGAATGAAGTAATATGAGAAATGAGCGACCAAAGGAATTGTGCAGTTCCTGTAGTTAAATCTTATAAGGAATATTTATATATATAAAACTGAAAACTACTCACGCATTAATCACAAAATCTCCAGAACTGTAAAGCCTATAAACTTGAAATTTGCCATGTATGTTCCTCTTAAGGAGTTCTACTCCCCTTCCCCACCTGAAAAAAAATCTCTTCCAAATGCAAAACACAAGCAGAGGAGTTTCAGTTTTACTTTCACAGCAGGAAGCAGCTTTAATACAGAACACTTGAGCTACGCCACACCCAGCCTCCTTCCTGTATCCTTCTTGCTCACACAAGAGCAAGACAGCAAATACTGTCTGAGTTTCCAAACACCCTTCAACTCTCTCACACACTGACAGGATGCTAGCCAGATGAATACCGATGGATGCTGGTAGGCAGATTTCTCCCCCCCACCACCTTATTTTCCTCCTCAGTTCAGATGGATTTGTTCCTTCTACTGTAACACCAGTTAAAGGGAAAAGAGGCAAAAAAGGCAGAAAAAGATTTACAGATGTGATTAGGAAAACACAAGTAAGGGAAGCTGTACACAAGTATCATCAAATTTCAAGTCAGTAGACTAGCTGTAAAAAATACACATCTAATAACCCCTACATTAATCTGTCACAAATGAGATCAATGCCTTGGACTAATAAGTATTTGTCTGGTTTTAAATATGAACCTCAGATTGATTACTCCAGGGACAAGGTTGTTGATCTCAGTTCCCAGTTACCCTGTGCCTGGTGCCATGCTCTAAAGTGGCAGCATGATAGTTCCAGGATGTGCTCAGTGGCAGTAAAGTCCATCTCCCTCCCCTTCAGCCCGCTCCTGAACCCTTACACAGCTTTCTCACCCACCAGCATCCAATGGCAAAGACTTTCTAACTTTCTGATGGAAAAGTTGTCCACTGACAACATATGAAGTATAAATCTGTGGACTCAGTAATGGAGATCGGGTTGCTGTACATTAGCCTGTGGAGTTCTTGCATGCTCTCAACCCACCAGGATTACCACCTCATGTCCTCTACCTCAAGTTTGGTGCTCCAATCATGCTGTTACGCAATCTAACCCTTCCAAAACTGTGCAATGGCACCAGGCTTCAGGTGAAGACTCTGAACAAACACGTAATCGAAGCCACAATTTTCACAGGCATCAATCAGGGAGAAACCGTTTTCATGCCATGAATTCCTCTGTTCCCATCAGACTACCACTTTGAGTTCAAATCAGGAGTGAAATGCTCCCGGATCGGACAGGATCACCCAGTCCGGTAGCGATCTTGGGTGGTGGTTCGGTGATGGAGGAACAAAGCTCTGCCCACCCGGGCAGTCATTACTTTCTGCTTTTAAGCAGGAATTAATGTGTTTTTTACCTTCTGCGCATGCCCAGAAGGTCTGCGTGCTCACATGATGTGCATGCGCTTCTGAATCGGTAAGGAAGGTAAGTAGATTTCTCCCTGGTTCAAACATCTACAATTTCCCATTAAGGTTTGGTATGCCATCACCATCAATAAGGCACAGGGACAGACTTTGAAAGTAGCTGGTGTGCATCTGACAAGTGACTGTTTCTCCCATGGCCAGTTCTATGTTGTATCCTCCAGAGTCAGTTCACCTGACAGCCTGGTCATCCTCCAGCCAAACAGCAAAACCAGGAATGTTGTTTACAGGGAGATCCTGAGCAATTCATCTGTGTGACGAATTGAAAGTCTATGCTACGCAACTTATTAGCCTGGCTACCTAGACAAAACAGCCACGGTTGCTGCTGGGATTAAAGGGTTTAAGCCCATATATTTCAGTGTTGTTACACTTATAATAATGTCTTCATCTGTAACAGAAACTTAATTTACTGTCTCTAACCAAATAATACAGTCACTTTTTTAACTACTCATTAATTTTCAAGCTTTAAGTGTCAATTTATCAAGCCCCATCACATAGTTTCATAGCAAAGCACGGGTATCCAGCTGTAATAAAATGTTGCAACATTGTCCATCATTTCTATAATTTCAGATTTATTGAAAACTTTACAATGTGTAGAACAGCTTTCAAAAATATACAAGATAGCATAATAACATGCACATTTAATATTGATAATAAATAAAACTAGAATATGAATCAAAAATTAAATAGAATTAATTTAGCTTTTCAGAGATTTTATTTGTGAATCAGCACTTGGAATCAGGATCCATGCAAGTTACGAAGTATATCACTTTACTGGATATGTAGAGAAGAAAAAATAAAGAAAAATCCGTATGAAAAAGGAACTAAAAGTACAATGTTTTCATAAAACTTAGAGAGAATATAATTTTGATGGAATATTTAAGAATAGTTGTGGGAATCAGCTAGACTTAATAAAAGGTGGTTTAAAAATTGATTTTTAGTAAGCTGTCCAATTATTCATATAAGATCATAAAATAGAAAATGGCTTTGCTAAAACAGTTTGACAGTGAATAGTCATCACTGCTAACCCAATGCAGTGACTCTTTATCGTGCAGTATCAAAAGCTTTTCTTTAATTTTCCACCCCTTCAATGTACTTGTATGGTGACAAATCAGAAAAAGATTTTTCGCTTACAGTTTTGTTGCAACAAATTCACAGCAGAACATGGCTCAAAGATGGGTTGTTTCTTAATTGTTATGTCTGGTTGCCTGCACTAGATGGCGCCAGTTAGTTAGCCTTTAAGGCTCTAGGGGAAAAAAATAAGGCCCTCGCAAGTTTGAAATGATGTATACCTCCTCCTTCAAAAGAGTTATTACTATGAAATAGCATTAGTAGCTCTTGTATCTGCAGCTTTAGGCAGTGTACGAAGTTAAAAATACATTTAGAACAAATACAATTTGTTCCAATATTTTGCTAGACCAATTCTCAAATACGGATCATCTGTCTGGAACCCGCACTGCATATCGGACATTAATACAATTGAGTGTGTCCAGAAATATTTCACAAGAAGAATCCTCCACTCCTCTGCTCGCAACAAAATACCTTATACCACCAGACTTGAAATTCTAGGCTTAGAAAACTTAGAACTACGCCTCCTTCGGTATGACCTAAGCGTGGCTCGTAAAATTATCTGCTACAATGTCCTACCTGTCAATGACTACTTCAGTTTCAACCACAACAATACATGAGCACACAATAGATACAAACTTAAAAGTGAACCGCTCCAAACTCCAATTGCCGAAAATATGACTTTAGCAACAGAGTGGTCAATGCCTGGAATGCACTACCTGACTCTGTGGTTTCATCCCCAAACCCCCCAAATTTTAACCTAAGCCTGTCTTCTGTTGACCTCACCCCATTTCTAAGAGGTCTGTAAGGGGCGTGCATAAGAGCACCAGCGTGCCTACTGTCCCTGTCTAATGTTCCCTTATTTGTATTCATTTCATGTATTCAATTCATGCTTATATATATATTATCTAATATGTACCTGACATATAAATAAATAAATAAAATATTGCCTTTCTTGCTTCCTATTCTGTTGGGCATTAGGTAGTGTGTGGTTGGTTCTGATCAATACACTAGTTGTATTGGTTCTCTTAAGTAAAGCCATTGGTTAAAATCTCTGCCTTTTCGGTTCTCCTCCTTTCTGAACGACAAGAAAGCACCTGCCAATTTCAGAACCACAGCTGATCCATGGAGTGGATGACTTGCCCAATAAAGTAAGAGAACCTCTCCCACTTTATCTACTCCCACTCCTAGCTACCAGACAGCTCCTCCTATACTCCCACCCAGTGGTGAAATCCACTTTTTTTTACTACCGGTTCTGTGGGCTTGGCTTGGTAGGCATGGTGTGGCTTGGTGGGATTGGCAGGGGAAGAATACTGCAAAATCCCCATTTCCCCCTCCCCCCAACTCCTGGGGGAAGGATATTGCAAAATCTCCATTCCCACCCCACTCTGGGGCCAGCCAAAGGTGGTATTTACCGGTTCTCCAAACTACTCAAAATTTCCGCTACCGGTTCTCCAGAACCTATCAGAACCTGCTGGATTTCACCCCTGCTCACACCATTGATTGGCAATCTGGGCATGCTTGTTTTGACTGTCAGGTCTCTAACATTAGTTTTCTCTGGCTGTTGATCAATTATTGACTGGGAGGGCAGGGAATTGCCAATATAGTAGCACCCAGCTGCAGTACCTTACACTCTTTTTCTCAGGGAGAGAAAATGGCAGTAGAGGAGAGTGTCTGTATCAGCCACAAGAAACCCAAGTGTTGCTGGGCTGCCCTAGTACAAAAGGGTATCAGATATGATCCTTTAAATGCTGCCATGAATAACTGCTGGCTTATGGGGAAACTGTTTTAAAACAGAAACAATTAAGTTAAACAACTTAAGCCTGTCTGAATCATGATCTGGATGTGAAATGAAAATAACATTATGGCAGACATGTTCATGACATACCTCATGCCCCATTCATGTGGGAAAATGTCCATTTGGGTTCAGCTCCAAGTGGGAAGAAAGACACTGGAAACATGGAGACTGCTTGGAAAGATGGTTTAATGGTGAAACCACATGGTTTTGAGGTCCTGGGCAAAAAGAGCATATGGGTGAGAGAGAGGGAGGGAGGGAGGGATGGAGAGAGATTGATTTATACCCTCTCTTGGGCCCTTGGAGCTTCCTGTTCCTGTGTAAGAAATGTATTCTGATTGGTTGTTAGACTCCCATGGGGCCATGCAGGGGTAACTTTGTAGTGTCTTGAGTTCCAAGTTTGGTTGAATTTTTCTGGGTGATGTAATCTCCCAGATGCCATGTGGTGAGTTCTGTTGCTAGATGGGTAGAGGGCTAATCCTATCATGTCCTGAGGGCCATGTCTTTTGTGTTGTAGATAAGCTGGCCCAGTCTTTCTGGAGCTATTAGCAAAGGTGGGGACTGCTTTCCCAGAGTATGTTTCTCCTTTTCTTATCCAGGGAGATATAACATTCTGCTTTTTAAATATTTCCTAGAATATTTAATTTTTCTAGGAGAGGGATGGGTGCTAACTTCCTACACTAGAAATAAGCAGTCTGAGTTAACATCATGGATTCTCGTATATCAAAGTGAGTAAATAGGGTTTTAGCTTTAACAGCTATGTACATATGTTTTGTTTCTACAGGGAGGCCATTCTGGATAATTAGTACTATAGTCATTTCAGGCAGAAATCTGAGTGGCTGCATCTTTGAGTTTATCCTCCTGAATGTGATAAAAGATACATAAAACAAACTTGACCAAGAATCCAGATACACCATATAAAAAAGAACTTGCAAGAAACAAACTATAAATGCCTTTGTTGCTGGAGCAGCTGCGCTGCCGGCCATCTGACTTCACTTTCAGTCTGTTAAAATGCATAAATATATGAGTTATATGGAAGAGTCAGTCCCCAACCCTATCAAATCTATGTGAAGCCCACTAAGTCTTCTGAGGGGAGGGTGGCTGGCACCTAATTCAGAATTCCCATCCATGATTAGTTTCTCTGTAACTTTCTATAACTATACAATGCTCTATAACTCAACAATAATGCAAAAGCTGTAGTGGTCTTAAACTCCATCCCAGCTGGCAGCCCTAGAGGAATGCCATGGCAGATGGTGAAAAATGCTTCTGAAAAGTACAAAACCTCAAGTGTTCTGTCTCCTTTCTAGATCTCAGTATGATTCTCCTATCAAGATGACCACAATATTGGAAGAGATACATGCATCCACATTAATTCTAAAAAAAAAAAGCTTCAAAGGGGAAAAAGAAAAAATGTGATCCAAATTCCACATTCATATAGAGATGAACACTAGATTTTCCTTCTGCATACTGTATTTCTTCATTATTTACAGTATTGCATAGAAATTTATGGCTCCCTCTAGTGGAAATTCTGAATGCTTAGGTTTTGATCATTTTATATATTTTTTAATAATTTCACATGTTAAAATACAAAATTTGGTAGGATAAATAAAACGTTTGGGATATTATTTAACATTCTTTCCTTGACCCTTATTTAGTCACCGTATTTCAGCCTACATCAAGCAATTGCATTATAGGTTTTATTATTAATCTTATTGTTTGGAAAGACAGGTATTAGTTAGAGAACATAATGTCCTTTTAACTTAGATAATTCATCTTCAGCTCTTTCTTTCCCTTATAAAAGAGTTATTGAAGCTATAATGAACTCAGGCTGCAACTACTTTGTATGAGAGGCCAATAGTACACAAAAGATTTCTACCAACATTTATTTCCCTTGCGCTATGTCTGGGGTTGAAATCTAGAAAGTGAAAATAATTTTCTTTTTGCAAGGCACAGGAGTTGGAATTGGGCAGCACTTCAGATTCAAAGGCAAAAAGGCTTGTGAGCATATGCCTGCAACTTCCTCAGTCAAATCCATCTTTTCCTGAGATCATGCTGCAATGGTAGAGAACAGCTGTATAATTCCATGGAAAGGTCTAGCTGCCTTAAGGAGCTGCAGGGGAGTGCTAGACAATGTCCCAAGTGCCCCTTTGCCTTCAAATCAAATGTAGAGTATGGCACAATTCTAGTAACAGCCAGCTAAATTCACCTGTTATCATGGGCAAAGATAGATTCCTTTCTTTTTTTCCTCCTTAGATATATTAGACTATAACTTCCAGAATTGTCAGCCAACACAGTATGTAAACTGTAATATAAGAAGTTGGAGGGCAACAGCTTAGAAAAGGCTGCCCAAGGTAAAAGTAGGTGGTGATATTCCAGATAACTTAGTGGGTGTGTGGAATTATCAAATAAAGCCAAGTTATTCTTGTAAAGCCAAGACTTGAACTATAAACTATATTTGTTAAGTCTACTTGATAGACGAAACACATCTGATAGACCTTTAAAATATCAGCCATGAATTTCTTTGATTACTTTGGACCTTTCCTGATAACTGATAATCAACTCAAGGTCAAATCTAAGGTGTGCAATCCAATTTTACCCAAAGTTTTTGCTCCAAAGGCAAGCATAGAAATTTTGTACAGAAATAGTTAATAAATAGCTTGCACAGGTTATTTTAGTTCAGTGAAATAAATAGGTGAGCCTGCTGAATCTAAGAAGTGGCCCTTTGAAATTGCCTGTATCAGTCTCAGACTTGTATCAGTTTTGGAATTTATTATAGTTATCTGACATGTTGGCTTTGCTTTTGACATGGGGAGCAATGATGATATTGTGTGGTAGTTTGTGGTATGTTCTGGGTGTAAGAAGAAGGTAAGGAAGATTACTTTAAAAAGTTCTTTCATGAACTCTTGATTTTCCTCCCTTTTAATAATATTATAGATTTCTTTTTGAAAAAAAATCTGTGTTTAACACTTTTATTAACTAATTGATACAATGATTGATTGTTTGCGTGTATATGTATAAGAAAGCAGAAAAGGATTCTATAATCTATTTGCAGCATAAATGTAGAAAAAATACATATGAAAGAAATAGAGATATGTATAAATAGACATTGTAATCATATATAAATAGATTATTCATATTTAATCGTGAATCAGCATTTTATTCAAAAGGTTAGATGAACTGCCCCAAAGTAAACAAAGTATGAATGATATCTTTAGCCCGGCAAATAGGTTATATTGAATTTGATTTACAATCGGTCTAAGGCATTCTAATTATTGGAGCTATATTAAGCTTCCAGACTGGCTTCAAATCACTGAGTTCTCATCAATTCTCTACTACCTCCTCAATAGATTTATTACTCAAGGGAGAGCAAAGTCTTCCTAGTAATGGTGAAAGTACCAAGTTATAAATAGTGTTTGCACAGCAAACATCAAGGCAAAACCTTAATTAATGAAGGTTAGTTCTCCCAGCTTGTGGGTTGGTTTCTGAACATTTCGTTACCAGGCTAGGTAACATCTTCAGTGGAGTTTAGGGGATCCCATCCTACACCCGAGTCACAGATATTCACCACTATTGCAAACCTTAATTTATATTGTAAATTTACACTCTATCTAAATATGAATATATATTCCTTTCTTTAGACGTCAAGGGGAGCCACCTTTGGAGAATGGAATGCTTCCATATCTTGGCTGTGCTTTAGAGTTTGGGGTCAATCCTCTCAAATTCCTCAGGGAACGACAAAAGAAGCACGGTCCCACTTTCACATGCCAATTGGCTGGAAAATATGTCCATTTCCTCACAGATCCTTTCTCCTATCATGCAGTGATGCAACAAGGAAGAAACCTGGACTGGAAAAAATTCCATTTTGCAACTTCAGCAAAGGTAGCATTTAAAAAGAATAGCTATAGTAATAAAGTACTTTTTCTGTTGAAAGTGGGCAGGGTGAAGGGCTCAGCTTAAAAACCATGCCACCAAATACTGATTGGTGTGGGGTTTGGGGTTGTTAGCACAATAAAAGGATGCTGTCCCAATATTCTTCAGATTCAAACTTTTAAGTCCAATGGGGTGAAACCAAATTTCACATTAAATTTACTTATTGCTTTGTCTTACTTAGAGTTCAGTAATTCAAATTGCCTCTACTTCTTTTATAACCTAAAAGAAACTTCCTTAATGTATATCGAGATTGATTTTCTTTATGGATTTTTATTAATCAATGCCAGCATACTTAAGAAGATGAATTGCGGGAATACAGATGAATTTATTGTACAGTTCCTATGCACTCATTGGGACTAACTTCCAGTTATACCTAGAAATTTCATTTTAAATTATTTATTTTCAAAAGACGTAACAATAGCAGAGAAAGCAAGAATATAAATGTAGGATTCTAAGTTAGTATCAGTTTAGTGATTGGTCTGACTGATTCAGGGTGTAATTTTGTGCTTTCTTGCCTGATAATATTTGCCCTTAGGCTGGTATCAGCATGATTTATATCTTTCAAATAAAGACACCAGTTCAGTGTCAAATTTTATCTCCCCACCTCTGTAATTTAAACTACTGTTGGAAAACAGAAATGTAAATGCTGCATTTCTCAGAATACATACAGTAACAACAAATTATTTAAAGTATAAATTTTCTGCCATAGAAGCAATCATTATTATGATGGATTTTTAATCTGGAAGATAGGTTTTAGATTGGTTTCAAATTTAGTATTTGCTAACATTTTCTCATCCACCATATAAAGCCAATGATGGATGTAAATCCATTTCCTATTATAGATGAATCTCCGGAGTTTAAATGGTTACTAAATGGGAATTCTAAATGGCTGTACTCTATCACTCAGAAGCCATCAGTAGGCAATATGTTTAAGTATACCTCATCCTTATGGTTTCTTTTCCCCTTTTATAAATTATAGAAAAAATAAAGTGCTTTCAATTTCAGATGCACATTATTATTCAGCTAGACCAGGACATGCAACACTCTAAGTAGTGCCATTCAGTTCTACCTTTAAGATGATTTGTGGTAGGTTAAATGCCATCCAAATAGGGTGAGGGAAAGGAGAGATATATAATTAGATAATTAATTAGTGGCAATTAATATTTTCAATATTTGGTGGCAGGCCTTTGGACACGCAAGCATTGATCCAAGCGATGGATTCACTACTGAGAATATGCACCATACCATCATAAGAAAATTGCAGGGTAATGCCTTAACATTTCTCAGTGAAACTATGATGGAGAACCTGCATTATGTCATGGTGGAGTCAAGTGCAGAAAAAATGAATCTCAATGACTGGGTCACTGATAAGCTTTATGAATTCTGCTATCGTGTGATGTTTGAATCTGGGTTTTTAACACTTTTTGGTACAGAATTTAATACACATCATGACAAGGTCCTTGCTTCTAGTCAACAAGCCCAGAGAGCACGTATCCTCAGTGCCCTGGAGAACTTCAAGGAATTTGACCAAATCTTCCCAGCTCTTGTAGCAGGTCTTCCAATCCATCTATTTAAAAATGCCTACAGTGCACGAGAGAAGCTAGCTGAGGCTCTGCTCCATGAAAACCTTAAAAAAAGAGAAAACGTTTCTGAACTCATTTCTCTCCGTATGTACTTGAATGATACACTGTCCACCTTTGATGATATGGATAAAGCAAAGACACATCTTGCAATCCTGTGGGCATCACAAGCTAACACAATACCTGCCACATTTTGGAGTTCATTCTATCTTATTAGGTGAGTTCATACAAATAGTGGTCAACAAGAAAACTGTTTCTATTTATTATGGTCAGTTTATTTACTGTTGACTAAATGGTGAGATAAGTAGTAGTTGATATGCTGGATGAATATTTTTAAATATATTAATGATATTTGTTAAACATTTTCTTCTGCCTGCCTGATTTCAGACACTATTAATAAAGCATGACTTATTAGAGGTCTATAGAGAAGGAATGGCAGAGTCAGGGGACAAGTAAAAAGAGGGATCAGCTTAGAACATGGGTGTCAAACTCACAGTGTCATGTTGCTCTCACGTGACGTTTCACAACATTTTCTCCCTTCATGAAGCTGGGGTGGGCATGGCCTGCATGTGACACATCCGTCCCACGGGCCCCCGTTGGACATCCCTGAACTAGAATCATTACTTAGCCACAGAGAAAGTCCACAACCCCCCACCTTGATTGCCGTTGACCCATTAACCTGACCATAAGTTGAGAAGATTCCTGTACATAGGCTTTTAGCAATAAATCAGTTAAATTGGACTTTCACATGTGGACTTGATCTTTTGCACCTCTACTGCTGTAGGTTATTACTTTGTAAAACACTATTTATATGTTCCATTTTTGCTACAAACTTTAAGACAACCTTTTACAAACCAATGTTACCTAACGACTTCAAATCAGAACTCTTACAAAGCTTATGCTGGACAGAAATTCAGGATTTGTTATCCTAGGATAATCTGCATTTACTGATTCCATGATGGCCAGGAATCTTTTAGAGAACATCTCTGAAGATAAGGAGTGTCATGAAACCAATATTACAAAAGGAAGAGCATTAAAATGAGCCTGTAGTACAGTGGTTTAAAGCACCCTGTTATTAACATCTATTAACATCTGCTGCTTGCAATTACTGCAAGTTCGAATCCCACCAGGCTCAAGGTTGACTCAGCCTTCCATCCTTTCTAAGGTGGGTAAAATGAGGACCCAGATTGTGGGGGCAATAAGCTGACTTTGTATAAATATACAAAAGTATGAAGGCTATTGCTTAACGCACTGTAAGCCGCCCTGTGAAGGGCGGCATATAAATCAAATAAAAATAAAAAAATAAAATAAAAATAAAAATAAAATGAAATAAACTCAAAAAAAGGCCATTTATATTTGCTCAGAGTTAGATTGTGTAAATACCCTGTAACAAACGCTTGCAGCATCCTAATATTTTGCAATAACATTTAAGAACATTGGTGAGATTATTCTGACGATACATATCCCATATTGATTTGTTTATCATTAATCTGACCTCCATAAGAGTTAATTGGCCTATGTATTCAGAAGAAAAGATGAAACTACATAATATCTCCATAGAAATTTGATGCCAACAAGATTGGTAGTTTTCTATCATCAGCAGAAATACTAGCTCTGTAGGATCAGACATGATTCTGAACCACAAAGTGGGAATCATGATCCATGTTTGGGCCTTAATGCTTGGAACATGTGCTTTAGGCTTCACAATTGCATTAGGGACACATCTTGGAGAACTGAACTGAATCCTAATAAACTTGATTGAATGGTTTAATATGCCTTAAGGGTTGTAAAAAAGGCTGAACTGAATACCGTACAATAATTGTGTGACTTGTTTAGGCATAATTGCTGCAGAAATATAAATTTAGTTCTGTTAAAGTTACAACATGCCAATTTCCATGTTCTGATGCTTGAGTCTCCAGTATTTAGGATGTTATAACTTCTCAATTGTCTCCTTTTTGGAGTAAATGAAGTTAAAAACAAGCTTTCAGAATACATTTTGATAGTGGGGTACTAAGACTGAGAAGTAAAATGAAAAGCAGTAAAGCTGATCATAGAGAGGATGTAGATAGAACATTTCCATAGGCAAACTGAGCCATGCAACCACATTTCATAGCTGAGTTAAGATAGAAATGCTGTCAATGGCCATGCTTCCTGTCTTGGTTTTTTAAAGATATGATTATCAAGGCAAGGCCTGCCTGAAACTTATCACAATCTGGAGCTGTTTCTGAGGATAGTGCACAATGACTGTAATAATGCATTTTTATTACTGTTCATTGTATGGCTTAGATTAATGTCTAGAGTCGCCTTAGCAAGATGGACAATGCCGATGATTAATAATAAACATTTGTATTGTGATTTCACTGTGTTTTTTTCTTTCAGGAATCCCAGTGCAATGAAAGCAGCTACAAAAGAGGCAGAACGAGTTCTAAAAGATGCTGGCAAAAATATCTGTTCAAGTAGGAAACCCATTTGCTTGAATAAAAAACAGCTAGATGACATGCCTATATTAGGTACGCTTGGTTAACTTTTGCTGAAATGTATGAACTCCCATCTGCTAGAATTTAGAAACCACTAATCATCAGAACAAATCATCTGGATAATAGTCTTAGTCCTGCTCTAATGATGAAATATAGTATGCTTGACTGGAACAACAGTTCATGCATTGGTTTTTGTTTTTCATTTTTACTGGCTCAGATTACTTTTGCCTTTATTATCGGTACAGTAACACAGCTGTTTATTTTACATTTAGATGAAAGTTCATTTCTACTCTCTTTACACAGATAGCATTATAAAAGAAGCACTAAGACTCTCCAGTGCATCCATGACAGTCCGAGTTGCAAAGAAAGATTTCATTTTGCAATTGGGCAGCGATTCCCACAATATCCGCAAAGACGACATCATAGCTGTTTATCCCCAGCTGTTGCATCTTGATCCTGAAATTTATCCTGATCCACTGGTGAGTTTTCCAACAAAACAGTTTGCCTGACTACGAATAGGGAGAAATTATTCTATATTATAAAACAATTTGGGTTCTGGTCAGTGAATTCTCCCATAGGTAAGAACTTAATACCATAGGCAGAATAATGTCAGTATTTGTTCAGGCTCCATCTTTGCCTCACTATTACCAATAATTAGGTGGATTAATACTTTTCATTCATAATGATAAAATTAGTTTAAATATCATCCCAATAATTATTTCAGTTTTAGCTTCCTAAGACATTATGTTTTACCGATGTTGATAAATTACTGGGAAAGAAATCGGCTGAAGAGGTTGTAGAAAAAATGCTTTTAAAAGTAAAAAAAAAAGCCTCTGATAAGTGAGTGGCAACCGGGCTGTGAACTAGTTCGGGGGCGTGGCCAGCCAATGTTATTACCGGTTCTCTGAACTACTACAAATTTTTACTACTGGTTCTTGCGAACTGGTGCAACCGGGAACAACCCGCCACTGATATCATTAGCAGGTAACTTCCTAGACTAGTTAAGAAAGGTAGTAGGCAAATCCAGGGTGCTTTTGAAGGTGCTAAACCATGGCTTAGGTATGATGATTTTCAGTGGTGGGATTCAGCCAGCTCGCACCACTTCGGGAGAACTGGTTGTTAACTTTCTGAGCAGTTTGGAAAACTGGTTGTTGGAAGAAATCATTAGGGCAGAGAACCGGTTGTTAAATTACTTGAATCCCACCACTGATGATTTTCAACAGATTTCCATAATTCTCAAACCTGCTGGAGATTACTATGTTACTATCTCTTCATGGGGAGCTTGTGGATAAAGCAAACCTGTGGGTAATCCTAGCCCTCTCCTTGATCTGGAAAGGAGTTCCAAAGAGCCAATCCATTCACAGGCTTCTTTTTTTGCCATATCTGGCAGTTTCATTCTTATGGATCCATCTTCAATCTGCCATTATTGGCCAGAAGTTCATAATTTTGTGAAAGTTAAAATTAAATGATAACAATCCAAATTAGAATAGAATAGAATAGAATAGAATAGAATAGAATAGAATAGAATAGAATAGAATAGAATAGAATAGAATAGAATAGAATAGAAT
>WNWU01000003.1:31885353-31948310 GCA_012654045.1 Ptyas mucosa | reverse complement strand
ATAGAATAGAATAGAATAGAATAGAATAGAATAGAATAGAATAGAATTCTTTATTGGCCAAGTGTGATTGGACACACAAGGCATTTGTCTTTGGTGCATATGCTCTCAGTGTACATAAAATAAATACATTCATCAAGAATGATAAGATACAACACTTAGGGATAGTCATAGGATACTAAATAAGCAATCAAATCATACTAGTAAACTAAATAAAACAATATAAATTGTAAAGATACAAGCAACAAGATTATAGTCATAAGTGGCAGGAGATAGGCAATAGGAAGGAGGAGAATAATAGTAATATAGTCTTATTAAATAGTGTTGTGTTGTGGGAATTAGTTGTTTAGCAGAGTGATGGCATTCGGGAAAATGTATATGTATACATATATGGAGAGAGAGGGGAACAGAAAGAGTCAGAGAGAGTGTGTTTGGTGTAGTGGAACAGATGCTGGCCTAGAAGCTAGGAGATTGTTAATTCTTTTCCCACCTTAAGCAAAAAGAACCAGCTGGGTCATTTTGGACCATTCACACTCCCTCAACCTAACCCACCTCATATAGTTAATTGTTGTTGGGAAAATAGGAGAAAGAAGGAGTGTTAATGTAGATTTGCCACCTTGAGCTATTGATAAAAATTATAAAGGCCGGATAAAAATGTAACAAATAAACAATAGACAGATTGAAAGAGAGTGATTGTTGCTTTGGAATTCATACTTGTTAATGATGGAGAGGAAAAAAATTACTCCCTAAAGAATTTCTGAAATAAGTAGAAAACAAAGAAATAATATTTATAGACAGTGATAACATTAGAAGTGACAAACTAAATGCAAACGATCAAGCCTATTGAGTTTATTGCTTATTTTTTCACTCAAAGTTTTTCCACTTCAAAATGCTTTTAAAGTATTAATTAAAGTATTAATTTGATCTGAAATTTTTACATATTTCCAACATTTTATCCAATATTTTACGTGAAAGTTTTTTAATATTCCAAAATATATCATTATATTTAATTTATCTGGCTAGTAACATATTCAGCAATTGATTTCTGAATCACCAAGAAAAAGAGTTATCAGTTTTCATTTGCAACTTTCAAATTATCTTAAGGTTTCTGTAGAAATTGCTGAGTTAACAGATATGCTGCTTTGAATTTTCTAACAGACATTCAAATTTGATCGTTATATTGGAGAAAATGGAGAAGAAAAAACTTTCTACCGTAATGGTCGCAAATTAAAATATTATTATATGCCATTTGGAACAGGATTGGCAAAATGCCCTGGAAGATGGTTTGCTATTAATGAAATCAAGCAATTTCTGACTTTCTTGCTTTTCTATTTTGAAGTGGAGCTAATTGACAAGAATGTAAAATGCCCTTCTTTGGATCAATCGCGAGCTGGACTTGGTGTTTTGCAACCTTCAAATGATATAGATTTCAAGTACAGATTAAAACTTCCATGAATGTGAAGAGCACTACTGTGTTTTAGCATCAGTCCTCCAAAGAGGTAGAATGGTCCATCGAGTAAGGGTGTTACTGCAATATATTAGAAAAAATGAGACAGTTTGGAGAAACTGCTATCATTGTTTTATATGGTTGTATAGTAAATATTTTCCAGTGTAAATCAGATTTCTGGACTGATTCTTGTGAGTGCTACAGATAGTTCAGTCCACTAAATGTGCTTGTATTGGTTTTGAGACCAAATCAGAGTAAAAGGAAAAGATGAAAGAAGGGTTGACCGTCCATAACCCCAAAGCTTTCCAGATTAAAGTTAGAGACAAGATTACTTCACCACATTTTGAAAGCAATAGAATAACCTTGCATCATGCTGCCTTTTACGTACTTGCAAATAAAACTTGAGAACATAAGATCATGGGTTAGACTTTAGGTCACTGATAAAATGTGTACAAAACTCATCCTAATACTGGAAGAGCATGAAATACTTTTTGAGACAAGGGTGGGCGAGCTTTCCTTATGGCTTTTGTAGACCCTGATCTGTAACATTATCCCAGATGAAGGTATGGGTATTGTGGGTTTCTGTTTGCTTATGTATAACTACTGAGTATAGATTTTATTTTTCTTCAATAAAATATTTTATTCATTCTGGAAAGCTTTAAGAATGATTTCTTATTGTTCGGCTCAGACAATTTTCAATGCTGATGACATCCCGTGGTACAGAACCAACCAAAATCTGCTCAATATGTAACATCTAAAAAGATATTCAGATGAAAATGTCAGGGGAAAAATAAGAATTCTGGGTCATGAACAAATAGAAGGTCACTGACAGTTTACTTACGGATAGACCAAAGTAACCTCACACTATTTTATTCTTTCTCTGCCACAGTCAACAACACTACACAAGCTTCCTAATAATCAAACAGAATGCAAGTTGTGTGCTGCTATTTATTTAACCTGTAATAACCTTCAAAACAAACAGGCAAAGACTTTTTAGGATGAGTAAAGTATGAAAAGAAATAGTCAATAAGGATTCAGGCCAGCAAATGGATTCATATCACTTTTATTAAAAAAAAATATTAGTACAGTACATAGATGTTCTCTAGTTGCCCTAGCCAAGTTCCTTTTCTTAGTCTAATAACCAGCGATGAAATGCACTTACCTTCGCTACTGGATGGGAAATGTGAGCTTGCATGCCTCTTCTGCGCATGTGCAGACAGTCAAAAAAGGGACGTAATGAAGTCACGGCAGGTGGGCAGAGCCTCCTGCTGGCGGCCCTACCAGTTCGTGCAAGCCGGATAGATCCGGCTGGATTTCTCCATTGATAATACCTATTAAAATCAATGCAAGGAGAAATCCCATCCACATGTGTCACCTATCTCAGGAATTTGAGTGAATTTCAATCCCCAGCATGCTGATTGGAGAATTCTGGGAGTTGAAATCCATGTATCTTAAAATTATCAAGTTTGAAAAACACCATATTAAATTATTTGTTTCTTTCCTCATGCTTTTTCAACAATTGTTTCTCAACTGATTTTTTTCTTCATCCACAACCAGTTAGAATTTTGTTATTCTACCAAGCATCCTTTTAAATATTTCTACTGATTGTGACTTAATAAGTTGTTTCATTCTGTTCTAAGCAGCACATACATTCTCTTTCTAGTCATGTTGGGAATTAATCTATCTTTAATTGTTTTCAGACAGGAGCTGTTCTTTCTCTTCTAACCATACATCTTTCATTTCCAATCTTTCATTTCTTTCTTTTTCTTCCTTGTCCACTTTTCTTCAAAAGCCCCTCTTGAAGCTGCCAAAATATGATTTGTTCCACATTCAGAACCTGTTACTATTATATGTTTCACTAATTCATAAGGAATTAAATTAACCATGCTTTATTGATTCATCACTATTTTATAAATATACATGGATAGACCGATATGTAAACCACAGATTTGAAGCAAGCAGGCATTTCTCAATGATAGTCACTATTCTCATTTGTTCTTCAGTGTTCAACAGGTAAATCTCTTTCTGCCATCTCTGTTATCAGTTATTGCACCATAAGATATAAGTATCAACACATGAATTCCTACTATCATACACACTAGCAACAATCTAGGTCATCATGGATCCCCGAGCTGTGGACCAGTACTGGTCCACATCTCATTGGGAACTGAGCAGCACAAGCAATAAACGGGTACATGAAACTTCATTTACACATGTGTGGGAGCTAGGTTGTACACGCAAAACTATCCCTTCCCCCCTATTGCCTCCTGTTGCTGGTTCATGAAGCCAGAAGGATTGGAGACCACTGATCTAGATGACATTAATTCATACTTTCTGGCGTACAGTACATTTGATTTCTTTCATTCATAATTATAATTCAGCTTCCCTTCTACATCAATGCACAATTGCACAAGGTTGTCTTCATTCAGATCTAAAACACTGTTTCTATTTTTCTTAATTGAACAAATAATTTTTCTTCCAATTATTTTATTCCTGCTCTTTGCCAAACACTACTCCTAATTTCCAAGTCATAATCTTCTTTATGCGATGCCCATGGATACTGAGTTCTGCCACCCATCACAATTTTGATTAACTGGTGTTTTTAGAATCATAGAAAAAGTTGATTACAGCCTATGCCACATGCAGCATTCCCTGCTAGGTATAAGAAAGATAGTTTCAAATTTGGGCACATTTTGGTCAGTGTGCCTTATGCCCGACAAAAGCCATATTTTATTCCAAGCGTTTTCAAACTATTCTACATAAACTCAGCTTTCTAATCTAGTAATTATGTTGCAAGTCAATATCCCGTTGCTCATATCTCACTAACTAAAAGATGCATGTAGAATGCATGTCACTTACGAATTTGAATTACTAGGTGGCATATTATATACCATATTATATAGCATATAGCATACAACTTAAGAATATAAAGATTTTTATCTCCCTTTAATACTGTACTTTTATAGGGAGACAATAGGAAAGCAATGCTCAATTTATGCTAGGCTTACAGATTTTCTGAAGGCCTCTAGCTAGCCAGAGTCACCTTATAGGGGACATGGGCAGCATAATAATTTAATAAATAAAATAAATAAATACTACTTTACCTAATCTGATTTGTTACATATTTCAATTTTCAATTTTAATTTAATTCAATTTATATGCCGCCCCTCTCCGAAGACTCAGGGCACTTTTTGGAAAGTGTCTGTTTGGGATATATTAAATATACTACATAATACTCCACAAAAAAAATAGTTATCTGAGTGGAAGATTAAAATATGTCCTGCTGTATCTGTTATGTTATGCTAATATTTATAGCATTATACTTTTCTTTCTAAATTTATACTGTATTTTTAAAATATAAAGGCAACTATAAGAATTCAAAACAGATAGCAGCGTTTTTCACACAAATCACATTATATTATACTTGAAATAGGTTCTTTACACAACACAATCCATATTCACACTCTATAGACTTCAGCACTTTAAAACAAAATAGGATTCTTATTATCACTGTAGAAAATCTGGAACAACTCATTGGCAGCTTACTCTATAGAACTATAACCAATTTATCTGTACCTAAAATAAACATTTCTTGGAAACAACTGCTAGAAAACATTTAAAATATTTGGGAATTCATGGACAGAGGAAAAACAACTTTTTGTTCCTCAGAAAAATCTGCAAGCAGTAGGTTAGTGTTGATAACAGTATAATGCTTAATTAGCATTGAAACTGTTACATCATAGATTTAATTGCAAATGTGTTTGGTCTCACTCTGCAAACAGATTTTTGTTCAATGAAACTGAAGAATAGGTTGCATAATAGTTGTTTTTATACACCATGGACATAACATCCTTTTTATATTGTCTCCAACACTCTGGACAAATAAGTATGATCTCCTTCAATATTATTTAATTTGCTCAGCAATTCTCTATATACGGTCCTCGAAAACATTGTTATAACATTGATACAAAATATATAATTTAATTTTGTTCAAACAAAATTAATAAATCCCAAGTAGAGAGATTATCTCTCATGAACTGAGTATAGAGCTGCATTTGGACTACTGTCTGTAGAAAGAACAAATATCTTTTGTCAGATATCCTAAACTGAATGATATTTTATTAACATGATTGTAACCAATAAAAGGGAACAGAAAAGAAAAAGAATGAGAGAGAGAAAATGTTATATCAATGCATTTGCAGAATTTAAAAGTATATAAATTATAAGATACATATTGATTATGTATCATTAGGACTAACAATATATAAGTATATTCTTATATAGGGGGTCTTATGTAGCCAAAATAGCACAAAAGGTGTATAACAACAATCTTGGTGAAGTTCTGAGAGTTACAGAAGCAAACATGGTTCCCTAAAGCAACCGCAACGGCTAAGTGATCGTAAACACACGCCCAATTCACTAGCATGAGTTCCCATAAGAATCTTATAGATTTCCAAAATCACAAGCTATTTTGCTTGAAAAAGGGCAGTGTTGTGATGGGCTTAATGAAGAAATGGAGAGATGCAAGGAACAAGATAGTAATTCAACAGAAGGAGAGAAAGAGATGTGTAAACTGACATTAGAAGGATTAAGGGAATAAATAGGGGATGCTTAAGAAGATGCAACTCAGAGCAGGAGATAGGATAAAATATAAGAGGAATACCCACAACAGTCATTTAAAAGCTGTATAAAAATGTGTACACTGCAGAAAGAACAAAAGCCTACATTAGAAAGAGTTGCATGGAAAAGTAGCGCATTAAGAAATGTTGCTTATAAACAAACATGTGTAAGGGAAAATTAGAGGTGATAATTTCAGTTTTTTCATGGTGAATTCTGTGCTTTTAAATAAAAAATACAAATATTCACAAAATAGACTGATACTTGAATACGTTCTATTTTATGTGAGATCTTAGGCATCACTTAGCTTTACATCCATAACTGCTTCCTTGAGCCAAATTTATCAACAGCATTTTTGTCCACATGGTATATGTAAACAGGGTTACTTCTGACATACCGTATTTATCGGCGTATAACACGCACAGGCGTATAACACGCACCTTCATTTTAAGAGGGAAATTTCAGGAAAAAACTACGCTCCGACGGCTGTGAGAATTAGACGTGAGGAAGGCGCGGGTTGCCGGTACTTGTTAATACTGTAAAAACATGGCTTCTTAACATTATATCGGCGTATAACACGCACACATCATTTGCCCCCTATTTTCAGGGGGAAAAAGTGAGTGTTATACGCCAATAAATACGGTAAATATTTCAACAGTCTATTTAAGGGAAATCAATACCATCTCTTCCCACAATACTCTTTCTTATAGAAGATTTAACTCACTAATGTCCTGATGGAAATTTGTCCCTTTTATTTAACTGGCTGTTTTTACTCTTATACCATTCTTTGAAATATTTTGCCTACTACTATATATTTTTGTTGACTGCTAAAGAAAATAGCATGATGCATGTTCTTAGTATAAACGTAATATAATGGACCATTCAAGGTAAGGGAGTGACCATTCAATTTGAACATATAAAATGTATTTACAACATCACATTTATTTACAACAATTGCAAAATTATTTAAATTTATGCAGATATTGCAAATTATGTCATTTCAGTACATATACCAATGCACAGATGGTGCAAATTGATAGAAATAACATACATTTAAGAAAATTCTCTAAGTTATTATGGACATAGTGGATCTAATCTGCTATTTTAGGGAGTTGTCTGAATGCAGATTTTTTCCCCCTTTCAACATTTGATCAATGTGTGATTCAGTGCCATTTGTCATACACAAAATGTTTTATTCCAAGAACATAATTTCCGTTCTTTCTACAAAATTTAAAAATGGGTTTTATTTTAATGTTCTTTTTATACTGTTTTTATCTTCCAAACTATCCTATCCATTTTACCAGGTTTCATGTGAGTAGTCCCATTTTGGTTCATTTTACAGCATGATTTTATTTTACTGCACAGGTAAAAAAAACTTGTGTCCTAGCTTTTTCCATAATTTGCACAATGCTTTTTTCAACACAGAAGTTATTGGTTCTAACATTAAAAAAGGGTGGATAAATGTGCCTGAACCACCAAGTTCAATGTGTGCGAGGCCCCCGCGCATGCACCCCACCCTCTGCCCATGCATGTGCCCTACTCCCACATATGCCCCACCCCCCGTGCATGCACACAAATTTGAGTAGTGTCCTTTGAAAACAGTTTAAAACTGTAGCCATCATTATTATTATTATTTATTTTTTATTAAATTTGTATACCGCCCTCCTCCCGAAGGACTCAGGGCAGTGAACAGCCACAGAATAAAACACATGGATACAAAAATTTAAAAATAGAATAAAAGCAAATTAAATAATTTGGCTAAGACAAATTTAAAATACCCAATAATTTAAGAAACAAATTAAAATTTACATTAAACAGGGGAAAAGATTTAGGCCAGACCAGCTTGATGAAATAAAAAATTCTTAAGCACACGACGGAAGGTGCGCAGATCCGGGATCGTCTGTATCTCCAGGGGGAGCTCGTTCCAGATCGTAGTTGCCCCCACAGAGAAGGCTCTCCCCTTGGGGGCCGCCAGTCGACATTGTTTGGCTGACAGCACCCGGAGCAGCCCCTCTCTATGGGAGCGTACTGGCCAGTGGGAGGCTATTGATGGTAGTAGGCAGTCCCGTAGATAGCCAGGTCCTAAGCCATGGAGTGCTCTAAAGGTGATAACCAAGACCTTGAAGCGCACCCGGAAGACCACTGGGAGCCAGTGCAGCTTGTGCAGGAGAGGTGTTACAAGCCACGTCGTTCCCATAACCACCTGTGTGGCCGCACTCTGCACCAGTTGGAGCCTCCGAGTGCTCCTCAAGGGGAGCCCCATGTAGAGAGCATTACAATAGTCCAGACAAGAGGTGACGAGGGCATGAGTGACTGTGCATAGGGAGTCTAGATCTAGAAAGGGACACAACTGGCGAATCAGGCGGACCTGATAAAAAATCCTCCCGGTCACAGCCATCAAGTGCTCTTCTAAAGACAGCCGTGAATCCAGGAGGACGCCCAAGTTGCGTGCCCTCTCCATTAGATTATGTCTAATGACAGAGAATTCCATAATTTATTGGCATAAGATATAGGTGAAATGCTCTTTCCCCTAATTCCAAATTCTTTGTGAATGGACAACTGAAACAGAGAGACCAGCTGCGTGTCAGTGTCGCTTGAGCCTAGGGCTATAGTCTCTGTCTAACAGAAATAGATGTGATAATTTTTTTACAACATCCTAGATAAAGCTGCATGTAACACAGTGATTATTTGATAACTACTTGGCCTTAAATGTTCAGCCTTGAGTATATAGCCTTGACTGGCATCAGTCAAGGATTTTTGATATAATAGGAATTTTAATCTCTAATACAGCAAAATATGCCATCAATTATCCTTGAACCTTTGGACAACTGAGGTGATTTTTCCTCCCATCAAATAGTGGGAAACATCACCAAACTAGACACATTGCATTAAATCAAGAGCAATATAAAGACCTTGATTATTTTAATCAGATAAGGTATAGACAATAAACATATTGGGGAAGTGAGGGAATTTCAGACAATATTGCTGTACTTTGAAATCAAAGATGCATCAGCATGATTCCTGAAGCCTTACCTGCGGCCTCTTGAGCTAAAGCAAGGATGTCAAACTCAGTGTCATGTTGCCGTCATGTGACGTATCGTGACTTTTCCCCCTCACTAAACCAGGAGTGGGCATGGCCAGCGTGTGATGCATCCGGTCAAGTTTGACACCCCTGAGCTAAAGTTGTACCTGAAGTGGTATTTTAAAGGGGGAAATTCACTGTGTTCACTGAAAGGAAATTTATTTGATGTTTGTAATGTATTTATTTTAATAGATTATTTTTCCAGCCTCAATTTTAATTTTTGGACATTAAAAGATGTATATTATTTTATAAGAATGTTCATTTGTTCAATTCCTTGGTGGTCTCTGAGTTCTTTCTCAGGGAACAAACATCATTCCCTTCTAGCTTTAATGATGTTACCTGCAGTAGTTAGGTAATGAAATGTCTGCAAGAAAACACTCAATCTCAGAGAGCATAAAATACTGCACAATTCAATCTTAAACTACAGGTAGTCCTTGACTTACGACCACAATTTAGCCCAACATTTATGTTGTTAAGTGAGACATTTGTCAAGTGAGTTTTGCCCCCGTTTACGACATTTCTGATTACAGTTGTTAAGTGAATCACTGAAGTTGTTAAGTTAGCAACTGGGGGATCTGGCTTTCCCATTGACTATGTTTGTCAGAAGATTGCAGAAAGTGATCACATGACCCCAAGACACAGCAACCGTCGTAAATATGAACCAGTTGCCAAGAATCTGAACTTTTGATCACATGATCATGGGAAGGCTGCAAAGGTTGTAACTGTGAAAAATGGTCATAAATCACTTTTTCCAGTGCCATTGTAACTTTGAATGGTCATTAAGTGAACTGTTGTAACTTGAGGACAACCTGTACAAATATTCTCTTCTTTTAATGTTCATTTGATTTGAAAAATATCTGTCACCTTATGTCCAGAAGTTCTCAATGTGGAGAGAATACATTAGTCGGTGTAAATATTTTGACTCTCCATTAGCTATTAGGCTAAGAACAGAAGGTTACCATTAAGCAAGTTAATGTACCTGTCCTGCACTTTTTGCAACACCATTAGATTGGACTATAAAGGATCTCAGAATTATTTATTTCTTGTTTTATATTTTTCTTTTACTTACCTTGGGAAAAGCACTGTTTTAGGTCCTTGGCCCTTAGTAGGAACTGTCACTTACTTAAAGGAAACTGAAGGAAAATTTAAGAAAAATCCCACTAAAATACAAAAAAGGTGATCCTCTGAATCCGAACATCTTCCAAAAAGCAGCTGTGGCAAAATGATATTATAATTATTCAGAATAGAATCATTTTGAAGGCCTTTCAATGTTGGACTTCCATAAGCAGTTTGTTTATAATAGTTAAAATTCAAAAACAACTTCTCTGCAAAAGAAAAATTATTTCGGAGTGGGGGGCAACAATAAGAATTGTTGTATGTTCCACATTACAAACTAATAAAAGTGGTTAGTATCTGAAACTATAATCTAGTTTGCTGAGCCATTGATCTTAATAGACAAAAATCAATATAAAAAAGCATTTCTATAATATGAACATTCAGTGAATGTTCTTTTTATGACTGAGTCTCTTAAGAATGTCCTACATTGGCACAAGGATAATCCAGTATATTACAGAAATCTTGTTCTAGTCATAAAAGGAAAAACTGAAAATCCCTGTAAATCACCTTCTGACAATTTTTTTAAATCTGTGAAATACACAAAATGTTATTGTCTTAGGTCAATTCCACCTGCATGTTTTACTTTAGAAAGCAGGAATCAGTTAAACCTGCTCTTTTCCTATGAGACAGATGTTGACAATTTGAGTTGCAGAACTCCTGTGTCAATTCCATCTCTTGTGGTCTTGTGCAAGATGTTTCTTGGCTGAAAGAAGCCAAGATTATGGACATATACAATGTATAGTATCCTCAGAAAACAGTTAATTTACTGTATCTAACCCAAGTCATCTAATGATATCTAAGATTCTAAATTGGCCATTTCAGTAAGGACTGCTTCGAACAGGGTTGAGCTGTAGAGAGTTTATGGAAACATGCAGATCCCAGCGCCGAAGTGACAATGACTATTTTTTTTTATCCAGAATGTCCAGATAATGTTTGGAAGTAAATCATTTATTGGCCTATTTAAAAAAAGGCTGAGATGCAGCAAAATCAGATTTGCAAGACTCTGTGGTTACAGCCAATCTCAAACTTAGTTGTACACACTGAGTAGAGTTTATTTCATGGTCTGGTCTTTCTAATGAAGCTGACACAAGTAGTTTGGTACCATCCTTTGTAAATTTACCTAATCTCCTTTCCCAAGCTGACAGATTGACAAAAATGAATCAATAGTTATTGATTTAACAAATACATAACCATCGAGATTGTACTCAGATGAAATTGGCAACTTTATGCTAATAAGGTAGAATGTTGGACATTGCCTAGGATTGTTGTCTGCATTTGTACACCCTTCTTTCTCAGGGGAGTAATTATCTCAAGTTCAGAGATCTTTTCTTTTCACTGAATAGGTTTTTTTTTTAAATAAAAAAGCTTTCCTATTCTTAGAGGAGGTCAAGTTAAGTCATTTCAATTTTCTCTGAACTGCCCTACTCTATCTCCTTGTGAGAGACAGTATGTTAAACTGAAAGATGGTGATTGGCCCAAAGATAAGAGACCTCTTAGTATAAAAGTAAACAATGGGATTTTTATGGGCACTGGTCTCCAAAAACACACCAATAAAGAGAGGGAAGCAGGCAAACAGAGGTAGGGGGGGGAGTGGGGAGGAATTTTTATCAAGCATCAAAAGTGCCTCAAGATTGCTAGAAGGATGGAAAATAAAAAGGAGCATGTCTATAGGCGTGCCTGCACTGCAGCATCCCTGACTCAGTGCCATATGTATTTGGGCTAAATTGTTCTTCCCCTGCACTGGCTTTGAAAGGAAGAGAAGCAGAAAAAAAAGGAACAGGCAGAGTGGAACAGGCAATCTCCTCTACAGGGGAATCCTTTTTGCTCACCATGGCCTTTTAATCCTTGAATCAATTTTTCAAATATATATTGCCCCCACAATCCGGGTCCTCATTTTACCCACCTTAGAAAGGATGGAAGGCTGAGTCAACCTTGAGCCTGGTGAGAATTGAACTCACAGTAATTGCAGGCAGCTGGATGTTAAATGCTGCCTTAGTAGGAGGCATTAGCCTCCTACACCACTCAGGCTCTTGATTTCTTGCAGCAGTTCGACGATTAGACTCCTAGGATTATGTAAACTCCTTTTAAAATAAAAATGCAATAAGAACACTGCAATTATTAGGCAAATTCCCCAAACATTCAATCTTCAAAATATGTGATTTTTAGATTTTTCCTGCCAGCATTTCTTGGATATGTCCTTTTACACGTATCTTAGACAACACATTTTAGATTGAGAGGATATTTGTATTATTTTTAATTATTATTTTAATATAAAAATTTCCTTGCGTTTTCTTTGCTTCCAATCACTAGTATAAATTGATGTTTCTTTCCTAGAAAAAATATAGAAGTCATTTTCCACTGTTTTCTTTTGGGATTTAAAAAAAAACCATTTCCTAAGCTAGTCCATGTGGGATGTCTTAAGATTCTTCCATCCAACTACTCGCAAGACCTGATACTGCTTAGCTTTTTCAAAATCGGCCAAGGCAAGCTAGGTACAATCATGATCTCATAATAGTTGCTTTGAACAACTAAGCAGCAGGAACTATGAAGTAAATTTATTTTGTTGAAAATATTATAAACTATATACATCACAGATATTGTAATATTATAATAAAGTTGTTGACATTATTGTAATTGAATTTGCTAAGTATTTATGAGAAGTTAACTGAAATATCACTAGAAAATAATTATCAATAAAGTCTTATGCTTCTTGGTTCTAATCATAGACACCTAATTTCAATCAAAATTAGGTTTTACGTAAGATGAATATTCAATCATTGGACTTTGTCTCTGACAATAAAAGCTCAAGCTGTAGTACCCAATGTAGTCTTCATTATCTCATATTTCACAATAGTGTGATAAATATCTTATATATATTCGCATGGATTAAAGGTTGAAACAGCTTCCATGTTGGATAGGTTTATTATTTATTATGGTTATAAACTAGACATGAGATAAAGCAGAGTACTTGAATATAAACCAATCTTTTTCCATTATTGTGAATGGGATCATTTCAAATTTATGATTAACTAATGGACTGAATCAATTCGAGCTTAGCTCAAAATAAAATAACCATAATCCAGTGGAAATTTAATTGAGGATATCTAATTTACTTCATAATATTTTCCTTGTATCAGCTGTTTGATTAATAGGGAAACCCAAACATGCACTGGCAAAACAGATGTATGTAACAATTTTATATTGAAACTGAAAATGTATTATGTTTTCATATATGAAGCAAACAGGACTTTCTATTATAGCATTTTCTTCTTGCTTTTCATATTTACTGCAAGTCAGTTGAACAGTTGAAATATGGCAATTTATTATGCATTGTCTTCAAAATCAGTTAAAAGTTCTAATTGTATTATGAATTAACTTTCTTTGACCCTCAGATTTAAAGCAGGAACAGATTGAACCATTCTGTTTTTCAAATTAATAACATGAAAAATATACAGAAGCATTGTAATTTAAACATGTTCTTTATTAATTACAACATAATATTAATTTATTTTTAGTTTAATCATGCACATATTCTACTTTCAAAATCTTGCTTTCATTTCAACATCTTTTCACTTTTTAAAATTTTTTATGTCTTTGAAAACGAAAGTAGCCTGTACCAATTACAAATCAAGTTGTAGAAATCTGGAACTAACCCTACTTAAAATTTACACTCAAGCATTATATCCTACACTTAAAGGCAACTTCCCTTCTTGAAGGCTTGGATTCCTGGACATAAAATTGAAGGAAAAAAATACTTAAATCTTTGAATATAGGTTTATCTATATAGGTTTATCTCTGAATAAACCTAGCTTAAAAAGGAGGAAAAAATATCTTTGCTGAGGAATGAGCTGTGTAGTTTGAATAGGCTTTTTGAAAAGCTGCCACTAAAAATCCTTAACATTTGATAACACTTTTATTATATTAAACAAAACTATGCTGGTCAAATAATTGATATAATACCATAAACCGTCTATTCACAAAAGATTGATATATTGTGATTAGAAGATACAAGTGCAATACAGTTAAATACAGGGTGATGTATCATCTTAAGTTTCAGACATTTTTATAGTCAAGTGCTTTTTGGGAACAGTGGAATTTGAATGTAGAATCTTGTGTTGATAAATTTTGCTGTTAACCAAGCATTTGTGGTCACTACTTTAAAAAAAATGGTTCTGTTCCTATTCTTTTCCTTATATCAATTGATGCTATGCTTTAAAATGCTTCAAGTGGAATCTTAATCCAATGTTCTATACCTGTGGATAAAATTCCAAGATGATCTATACATCCTGTGTTGCACATTTTCTTCTTTATTATTTACATCAGAGCATAACCAGAAGCAGAAGTTAAATTTGGCATACCACTAAAATCTTTAATTTGGATTTATGAAGTTTGCAAAATCATAATTTGTATTTTTGAAAAATTGCTTGAAAAAGCAACTAGCCATAAAAAATTAAGCTGGAGTAGAAATATCCAAAGTTTGTAATATCCAAAGTTCAATGATCATACTTCTGTGATAATTTCCAGTGGCGGAAGCTAATCTGCATGCTCAAAACCAACATGCATGTAGTTGAAAGATACATATTAAGAAGTCACTGCTATTCAAATCCAGGTGTAGAAGTGATACTGCAAAGTGACTTTATTAATTGGTCCTCAATTACCTATTTAATACAACACAGCACACTCTTTCTCTCTTAAACCGGACTTTAAAAATCATACATATTATTTTATTATATTTCTCTCTTTAGTCATAAAAGTTAGAGTTCACATTTGGTAACAGGAAACCTGTTTACAGAATAAAATTAAAAAATACTTTGCACCTGTTCTGCAATCTGGCACTCAAAAGTATGATTAGTAATAACTGATATTAAAAGGGAATGATAGAGCAAACAAAATAACCCGGAGCATAACACAGATATTGTGTTAAAATCATGTTAGGTAAGTGAAAGACATCATCCTATGATCAAAATATTCCTAAGTGACAAATGGGACTAAGAAACTGAAGTTCTCAATTGCTGATACAATGAAAAGTTCTTCTATAGTTCAAGTTTTACAAAAAACAAATCCCATGCTATACACACACAAACCCCCCTCACTGTATTCCTATAAATATCAAATGTACATTCCTATACATTTTCTGTCAATATTTTTCTTTCCCTGTTCCCCCACTTCCATAAAAGTATGCAATTGAATTCACAAAAGTTGAACTAGGAAGAATACAAATTCAACATTTGTTTAACAAATCTTTTTGACCTGCACTTTGAATAAAATGTTACTGGAAGACTGAACAAGTTTAAAAGTCAATTGCTATTTTTAACTGGAAAATGATGGAATTCTTTTGGTCTTTTCCTCGTTTATTTGAAGCAACCTTGCAAATCAACATGCAACATTATCTATTCCCAGAACCTACCTTGCACTGATAGGCTTACAATTTATTTCAGCTGTTGTAATATCACAGTATTCAATATATCTGATTCTTGTAATGTCAGGCTTTCATCTGTAAGTTCTTTATGTGGAAATGTAGTCAGAAGAACAAAGTCAGTTGTGGCAAACAAAGGCCGAGACTGGACAATAAAATTTCGTATATCTGTAATCCTGTTGGCATGAATAAGGATTACAATTTAGTTGTTGGATCAGCAGAATTTTATGCTACTGTATTATACAACGGAAGACTGGAAGGAATTTTGGAGATCATCTGTTCAGTTTCAAGATCCTACAGTGCAGGAAATTTATCTAACTTACCTATGTGTTTGATTAAATCTTTGTATTAAACGACTGCCATCAGCTAGACGAATCTGGATCTTAGTTGTTGGTACAGTGGCATCTATTGGAACAGTGGCATCAAGAAAAGGTTTGTTTTCTTCTTCTGGAGATGAAGGTGTGCTAACAATCTCAGGGGTAAGGCTGAAAGAAAATAAAACAAGGTAGAAAAAGGATACAGGACATGATTCTGGACTTCTTTCCAATTTCTTATTAGCATCTTTGATCTTGGTCATGTGATTAGAAGCATATAGGTAGTCTTCAACTTATGGCCTATCACTTAGTGAACATTCAAAGTTATGACAGGCACTCTCAAAGGTACTTACAACTTGGTTCCAAAGTTCTGATGGCCACCCCACCCTCAGTCACATGACCATGTTGTGGGAACTCACTAGCCTGCATATATAGCTCTTTACATTGTCCCATGGGCACATGGGGGTGATTTATGATGTTTTTGCTGAACATGGTGTTTATTTCCAGATTCTGATAAAAAATGCTCTATAGTGCACAATAGGTTTGCTAAACGACTGTGGAGTTCACTTAATGATCACTGGAAAAAAAAGGTCTTAATGGTCATCTGATGACCTACTTTATCATCATCACATCTTACAACCATAACTGGCAGATTCCATTATGGTTGTAAGTTGAGAGCTGCATAGTGTTCAAGAATGAAGCAGCCAGCAGTATTCCAAACATCTTATTTTCAAACTTAATCTTTCTTTCGCTAACCTTTCCTGATACTAAACTTTGTCTCTTTGTGCTTAGTTTCAGACAGACAAAGTCCCAGGTCCCCTTTCCAACATTCTTCTGGCTTGAAAAGAATGTGTGTGTGTGTGTATGTGTGTGTGTGTGTGTGTGTGATAACTGAAAGACAGCTAAAAGAGTAATTGAACATTTATCTGGAAGAGGTTAAGTCATGCCACTTACTTGCAAGTAAGAACCTTTGCTCTAATTATGTGTAAAAATGTATTTTAAGTAATTTCCTTCAATGTAAGTATCACATATATTTTAACAAAACTAATCATATAGTCCAGACATAGGTAACCTAATACTTCTCAGTTGCTTTGCATTAAAGCTCTTTCCAAATTACCACAATTATTTTGTCTGATTTGAAATCAAGAAAATTTGGAGGGCATTACGTTGCTTATTCCTTATGTAAACTATTGAAGTGTTATGAATAAAATTTGTACTCTTGCATACTTAATTTAAAGAACATGACTTTTGCAGGAATAAAAATATTTTGCAGATTGCAAACACAGTCTTTGCAGATTTACTCTTCTGGGAAAAACCCTTGAGCAGAATTGCCTTGATTGAATATTTAGTTCTCATCTGTTTGTTTATAAACACTCAACTAATTGGTTTGCCGTGTCTGGAAATTCTAATAAAATATATGTAAAAAATTTGATCGTTTCATGGCCCTAACAATTTAATGAACTATACTTAGCTACTGTTTTTATTTTAACTTTTGAGATAACTTCTTGATATTATTTGTTCCATATTTAATAATTTAAGTAAACATTAACATTCAGCCTAGAGACTGGGAGGTTGCCTTAGCATACTGGCAGCTTGGGCCATTTCCTATCTCCCAGCCTTATGTAATAGGCAATGGCAAACCACTTCCAAAAAAATCTTGCCAAGAAAACTGCAGTGAATTGTCCAGGCAATCATTAGGTGTGAAGACTCATTTGAAGACATGGAAAAAAATGCAAAAAGCAACATACAGTACATAACTCTTCCCCAATACAGTACCTTTAAATGTGTCGGTATTGCAACTCCTAGAAATTCCAGACCACAATACTCTAAACTCCTTTGCAATAGTGGCGGATATCTGTAGCTTGGGTGTACGATGAGGGTGAAGGTTTGTTCTCTGAGCTTGTGGGTTGATTTACGAACATTTCATTACCAGGCTAGGTAACATCTTCAGTGGAGTTTAGGGGATGTCAGTGTCAGTGTTCTTCTGTTTATAAGGACTTCAGGTGTGGGTGTGTCAAGTGAGGATCTTGTGATGGGTCAGCTGTGAGTGATCAGTGAGTCTTGTGATGGGTCTTGTGATAAGGAGAGTACTTCAGTTCAGGGTCATTGGGAGGTGAAGTGCTGGTGGTGGGGTGTTGCGTGGGTTGATTGAGGATTGGTGCTGTCTCTGATTGGCTATGCTGTTGATTTGGATTCTGAGGAATTCATAGGCTGGTTTAGGTCAATGTGTCTGTTGATGGAATTGCTTCTGGAGCGAGGCTTCGATGAACTACAAGCATGGTAGGTGGTAGCATGGCCGATGATTTTTGTGTTGCTCCAATCAAACTGGTGCTGTTTGTTGTTGGTGTGGGTAGAAATTAAGGATTTGGGATCTTGAGGTTTGACTGCCAGCTGGTATTCATGGATCCTGGTTTTTAATTGACGTGATGTTTGTTCCATGTAGAATTGGTTGCTCTAAACCCCTACTTTCAACTGTAATTAATAACAGTTCAGTATAATTTCTTTTTACATAACTTTTTTAAAAAAGAAACTAACCTTCCAAGTTTCTGACCTTCTCCACTGAAAGCTTTGAACTTCAGTCTAGGTCTTACATATTCCTGTTCTTGATGGTCTTCCATATCTAAATTAACTTGACCTCCATGCACTAGTCGTTGAAGTTCAGCAGGAATCTCTCTTAACAGCAGAAAAAAGAACAACAATGGTTTATTCTACAAGGAAACCTATAGACTAAGCTGAACAGTTGACTTGTTTTTTTGCCCAATCATATCTTTAACATTATATCAAAAATACTACTCAACAGATACACTGTTCTCTATAGCCTTGCATATATTTAAAGTGACCTTATTTTTTTGGAAAAAATAAAGGACAAACCTGAAAAACAGGCAAATCTGATAAAGATAGAAAAAGAATAATTACGTTTTAACTTTAGAAAGAAAAGAGCAAAACCAAGAAAAACTTTATAAAACATATATTTTAATAAAACTATATAAAATCAAACTGTATATATAAATTTATTTTAAAAATTCCATTTCCATATTTTTCACATAAATTTTGGCTGTACATTAACGGGTATATTTGTACAGTAAAATTAAATGACTAAAATAAAAAAATTTGGCCTCCAGAGGACCTCCATCAGGGTGGGGAAGGCCATTTTCGCCCTCCCCAGACTCCTAGAGAGGCTCTGGAGGTTGGGGACAGCAAAAAATGGGCCTTCCCCACCACTCCCTGAGGCCCTCCGGAGGCTGGAAACAGCCTTTTCTCCTTCTTCTGGCAGGCTCAAAAGCCCGAAAATGAGTTGGCCGGTGCACGCATGTGTGCTGGAGCTGAGCTCATATGCCTAGTGATATGGCTACGCGTGCCACTTGTGGCACACGTGCCATAGGTTCGCCATCACGGTTCTATAGAATAGAGCAAACTGTTTATTATTTATTAATTAATATGGCTGCCCACTTGGCATGTGACACAATTAATGTCTGGAGGAAGATCAAGAACTTCAGAGTCTTTTGGAAGACAGACAGTCAGAGCTATCCAGATCCTGAAGGAAATACTTTTGGTCCTGCCAAATATCACAGCTTGAGTGACAATACAGAGAGCGTGCGAACACTTTCAGACTTACTGGACAGGAAAGCATAACTAGAGACAGCCAATCCTGCAAATGGTCAGGTTCTGTGCCATGAAAAACTTTATAGCTGACAAACAGCATATTTAAGCTTACTGGGCAACTAGTGCAAAATAACAGAGTTATATGTATATTAATGTATACCTATAACTACGCTCACTACTGCATGTTAGATCCCTGTAGCTTCCAACTGGTCTTCAAAAGCAGCCCCAAGTAAAATGTATTGCAGTGATCCAGGTGAGTTGTACCAAGGCTGTGTCAGCATTAAGTATGGTTTTCTTATCCAGAAAAAAGCATAATTAATGCACAGGATGGATTTGTGGAAAGGCCCTCCAAGGCGTAACTGCTACCTGTTCTTTGAGCATAAGCAATGAGTTTAGCAAGATCCCAAGATCTGCTGTGGGCACATGACCCCAAAACCTGTAGCCATTATTATTACAAGAGTTGATTCTAAGCCTGTTCAGCATCCAGCATCCAGGCACTAAAATCTCAGCATCCATGATGGATTGAGATATAGATCTGGGTATCATCATCATGCTTATAAATGACTTCACCCATTCTCACCCAATGGTCTCATTCAGATGTTAAAATAATATTTCTGAGGTACTCTGAGCAGTTAGAGCAGTCTACTTCTTGATAATACATGAAGAGAGATCATGGTTGCCCAGTATAGTGGATTAAGCATATCTGCAGAAACCATAGGAAACAGACCAGCACTCAACTTGGCCAGCAGCCCATTCCCACATGCTAAGGTTTACTTTGCTCTTTCCGCACATTGAGCCAACTGTACCAAGGTCGGTACCACCACCAATGTGCAGTCAGATGCCACTGTTGCTGTTACATAAGCACTAACCGCTGAGCACGCACTTACCATCATCCAATATCCAACACCCAATACCTAGCAGCTCCTCCAGCCAAGCACATAGTACAATTCAACAGCTGATTGGCAGCACCACTGCTGCCACCAAGCAATTGGTCTCCCTATTGAGTTAGTCACCTCCATCTCCGGTGTCATCTATGGCTTCCATACTGACTTTGATTACTATCACACTATTCTAGGCGTCTACTTCCCACAAGGCTGCTACTTGCCAACTGTTCTGGAGCTTCAATTGTTTATGTTTCCACCACTACAACTACCAAAATCCTTAATATCCAGCAGCAGCTTCAATGGCACCAGAGGTCTCTCCTCTCTTTTTACTACCATCACCTTTGTCTCTCATTAAATGCAATATATACCTATCTAAACTCTGGTACCCATCAGAAATTACTATCTTGCCTCAGCATAATTACAAAAATCTATAAATAAGTCTTACAAACACCAAAGGAAAAGCTGTATTCTATGAAGGACCAGTAGAATGTAGTAAAATTATCAATAATACACTTTCAAAATGCATGAAGTTATACCATACGATAGCATAGAGAAAGCATGGAGAGCACATTGTCTGGAATTCTTTCTAACCTCTTTAACAGTGAGACCCATAGGAAATACCCTTTTCTTCTCTATCCTGCTGTATCTATATAGTTCTAATCTTCCAACATGGTCTGTCTAATAGTCTATTTTGCATTTTTCTCCATAGATAGGTGGACATGTGTTGCCTCTCTATGGGTTTATGTCTATGTGTCTGTGTGTGCAAATGTGCATCTGGAATATGTGTTTCCACTCCTTCCATTCATTGTTTCTGCATGTTTATTGATATGTGTACATTTTCTTTCTGAGATATTATCAGAGTGTCTTTACACATGTTGCATTTTTGTTTAAGTAAGCTTCTATTCTCATTTTATGTTCTCTGTGTTTGTGTATCTGGGTCTGGGTGCACTGAGAGGGACAGGACAGGATGCTTATGGAAACCTATGGATGCCACAGTGAGGAGGGGTTCAAGCTATTTTCCAAAGCACCTGAAGGTCGGACAAGGAATAATGGATGGAAACTGACCAAGGAGAGATTCAACCTAGAAATGAGGAGGAACTTTCTGACAGTGAGAACAATCAACCAATGGAACAGCTTGCCTTCGGAAGTTGTGGGAGCTTTATCACTTGAGACTTTCAAGAAAAGATTGGACTGCCATTTGTCAGAAATGGTGTAAGGTTTCCTGCTTGAGCGGGTGGTTAGACTAGATGACCTATAAGGTTCCTTCCAAGTCTGTTAATCTGGATGCAATATTGGTCACCTAATGGAGCAGGACTTCTGGAATGCTTTCCACCCCTTCATAGCAGTTCTGGCCTGGGGGGAGGGGGTTTAAGAAATAAGCATTGCAGCTTTCCAAGCTTCTCTCCTGTATCTCCCATAAGACATTTGGATTTTTAAAAAATGTTTTCTTCTTCAATTCTTTGCTAGATCCACTCTATTTTAGAACTTGGTCTTTCTGTTGTGAACTTGGCTCACCACATCCAACATATGGGTTCTATTCTCTGACAAAGCTTTGACATAATTTATTTACATAATTTATTTACAATAGGACATTAAATTGGAAAGAACAGCAAAAGATCTGCAGGATTTGAGAGAGCAGTCTTTTCTGATATGAAGTATTTTGCTTGTGTCATCAGATATGCTTAATTACAACTCCTATATTTTCTGTTAAACATAGTTTGGAGTTTAATGTGCTATTTTATCTCTTTTTGAAATAAAAAACATATTTTTGAAATATTTGTAAATCAAGATGTTTTTGTAAATCACATAAGCATGATTCGCACATTAAACATAATTCTTTAGTAATTATCTGTTTATTTGCTTTGGAAATCAAAGAAGTACTACCGTAATTGATTGCAAATAACTTTTTCTTTCTTACATATTTATTATTTTCCTGACCTTAAAAATTTATCCATCTCTTTGAACCTTCATATTAATTAGAACAGCCCACTTGACATTAGTGGATTGATACTCCAGAAATGAAATCCCTTTCCCCTCAGAAACTTGTCTGATTTTCTTAAGAATAGAAATAATCAATTAATTAAGATTGCAGACACTAGCTTTGGATTTAATTTCTTTAGGTAAGTAAACAGAAGATTTTTATAGAAGACATGTTTCAAATCAAGCTGTTTTGACAACACCTCTTGCATCTATCTTAGCTTTTTTTTTACTTAGTTATTTAAGCTTGCTTTTGCAAAGGGAAAATTCTTGCTGTATCTGGAAGGTTTCTTAAATATTTCTCCAGTTTTCCTAAAGCATGTGGCAAAAAGTTTTTGATGTAGTGCTTAAGATGCTGACCTGGAAACTGAGAAACTGTAAGTTATAGTTCACTCTTAAGCATGAGAATGGGATAGAAGACTTTGGGCCCTCACTTTCTCTCAGTCCAATTGACCGCATGGGGTGGTTGTTGTGGGGAAAATAGAATCAGGAACACTATATGTACCCCTTTAATGTACAAAAATAGGGAACGACTATAAATTAATTTAATTTAAATGGGACCTTATGGTAGTCTTTGACATTGTCCTCCCAACACCATTTAACACATGTAGATTTTTTTCAGGAAATACTTTTAATTCAGCAAAAAAAATCTACATTTTACTCTGAGTTTCATCTGACTTTGTTGTGACACAGCATGTACTGTATCTCAGATTCATTGGCAAATCTACCATTTTTTTCTATCTTGAAGAATAAAAAGCATGATCTCTTACTCAATGAATAGAAAATCTACAAAAATATCAAGGCAATGAAAATGTATACCAATGTATTATTGTACTCACTAATATTATAAACCTACCCTCTTTTAACAGATTCAAGAAACTGAGCATTCACTGGATCTGTGTAGGATCTCAGCTCTCCATCATCTAAGCTGAAGCCATTCCTCCACAATTTAAGCAAGATCTCAACCTATTGATAAATCATAATAATGACTTATAAATTATGATTTTTGAAGACATATGACTTTTGAAGATTGTTTCTACCAATAGATATTGGCCTATTTCTCAGTATTATAGCACTGAATTTAAAATGATCATCTGAATCCTTTAAAACTATACAATAGTTCCAATTCTGAATCTTTCTAACTATTGGGAAACAAATAGCTAGAAATGCAGAAGTTGCAGTACACAGAAATGCAGAAGGTGCAGCTTGCCAAACTAGCACAATGTTTATAATAAAAAGTCCTCCCTTATGATGTTAGCCACCCTTCTGCATTTTAATGCATCATCTATTTCCTAACTAGATAGCTGTGGATAGTTTTTTCAGTGTACTTCTTATCCAGTTGGAAAAAGTACTAGTTCAACAAACTACTCTGCATCCAAGAATACTAGGAGCAATAGCTTCTACTTTGCTGCACAAGGGATTCTCTTCATATAGGAAGACTACAGGGGACTCACTGTCCTCTATGATGAATCATGCCATTGCCTCCTGCTAGTCCTGGCATATAACATAACTAGGTCTACCTGGACAGGTGGGAGACTGAATCCAACCTTAGTGCATTATAACAATCACATATAAATTCATGCTGTACATAGGGACCATTAATTAGTGCTGAAGAGCCTCCAGCAGAACTTGCTAATACAGCACAGTAGGCCCCTATATTGCGATTCCCATTCTTCAGACATACTAAATGTTAAGTGTAGACCAGGGGTGTCAAACTCGCAGGCCGCAGGCCAGATGCATCATGTGCTTGCGACACCCACCCCTGGTTTAGCAACGGGGGGGGGGAGTTGCAATGTGTCACGTGACAACAATGTGTCATTGCGAGCTTGACACCCCTGTTGTAGACCATAAAGTATTTGTTCCTTTGTTGTAAGAAATCAAATCAGTAAAGTATAAATAAGCTATTCAATATATTAAACGTTTATCTAAATTCAAGATAATGAGTTTTCATAATACATTTTATTTTATGGAATATAAAATAAAATATTATCAGTATTAAAACACCACTTTCCCAGCAAAACAATATTCATTCAGAATAAAACTATATTCTCAATTCAGCCAAAGGCATCCAGAAAAAGGTCTACCTCACCCAGGCAAACAAAGGAAAAGGCCTTTCTACTTGATCTTCTGATCTTCTCAATCAGGCAGAGAGAAATGGGAAGAATGAACATCTTAAGTATCAACCTAGAAACAAGATTCTAACTCAAAACATCTAGTCAGGTAACACACAACATTAATGTACACTTATTTAGAAGAATGCATTTTTCTGTGCTTTCTTTTTATGAGTATCACATATTCATGTTTAAGTCTTCCCCTATCTAATACAGAATACAGAAGCACAAATACATTTAACCAAATTAGAAACATATTTAGTAACCACAGAGTTTACATTTTGGTATGTATGTGCAACTTAAAGTGAAATCTACTTTGGAAGAATCATATTGATTCTCTTTTTAATAGAGAATTTTATTTACTTACATCTTGCCCATACTGATTTTCTCCATGTATATATTCAGAATGCTTCCGAGCAGAGTCTCCCAATCTGTATCCACCACCAGAAAATGACTAATAAAATAATTAAAATAGAGATCTGCATTATAGGTAAGACTACTTACTTTTAACATCATCTTATGCACAATTTATGAATGAGTTCATTATTATTAACTACAGTTTATATATATATATATATATATATATATATATATATATATATATATATATATATGTATGCTGGGTACTGTTAGAAATGGAAGAAAACAGTCTATTTAGTCAAGTAATCTGTAAATTAGAAACTCTTTTCTTTCGTTGCTACAAACAAAAATAGAAAAAATCAAAATCCACTGAATTCATCTTATCATTATTAAATGATAAACATATCCAGGACTATATCCAGTGACTAGTCCATTTGATAGCTTATAATTAGGGATAGAACAATGCCATACTTTCCCCAAAGAAATGAGATTACGTGAAATCCATGCAATAAATGTAAACCAGATCCATACATCATATCAAACAGTTTGTAATTAAAACAACATCTGAAAACATAGTTTGCACTCATTACAAATAAGTGGTGGTTTCACTGATAAATTAAGACTCTAGTTGTCAATCTGCTTCTAGAAACGACTACGTAAGAATGGATAATTTAAAATGCCGCATTGGTTAGACTGCATCTAGCACACAGGTAGTCCTCAACCTACAATTACAACTGGGACCGGCATCTTGGTCATTGAACAAAGTGGTAGTTCAGTGAGATGCCCATGTTTCTGCTTTGTCCAAAGACCAAAAGACCAGCACTCCCAGTTGCAATCATTGGGTTGTTTTCAGATTGTTAAATGGACAGGCTGAACTGCCTGTCAAGTTCAGCTCTCCTTTGGGCATGGAAAAGAACTGCTCCTCTCAGCAGCTTGCAACCTCCACTGCTGGCTTCTACATTGACTTTCTGGGGAAGCCAGCCAAGAAAACTGAAAATGGCAATCACATTATTGGGGGCATTTGGGAGCTAGTCATAAATTTAAACACCCAGATTGCAAGCATGCAATCAGGGGATGATGGTGCAATGTTTTGCAATGGCCAAAAATGCTTTATGGGCAATAAAGCATCTTTCTGATGCTGTCATAATTCCAAACCATTGTTAAACAAATGGTAATGAATTGAGGATTGTTTGTACTGTGTCCAGTTTGGCTATCAAATACTAGAAAACTGAAAAAAAATGCAAGGAATGCAGAGATGAGTAACAAAAATGGTGAGGCTAAATCCTCCGAAGACCATTTAAAAGAACTAGGCTTGTTTGCCAACAAAAGAGAAGGCTAACAAATGACATGACAGCAACTTTCTGTCATCAGGACAGGGCTTGAAAGGGCTGTCATCAGGAAGTGAGCATAGATTTATTCTCCCTAGTGTCTGAATATAGGTTAAGAATCAACGGATGGAAGCTTTATAGAGAAAGATCCAAATACAAAATAAGGAGAAATTTCCTGACTGTAAGAATTACTAGGTAGTGGTACAGCATGCCTCAAGTCATGGATCTTTCAAACAAAGTTCTAACCATGATTTGTCTGGGATGATGTGAAGTCAGACAGTTGAATTAGTACTTCCCAATCCTTTGATTCTATAAAACAAAAATGATTAGCAGTTAGGAGAGTAATCTCAGAAAAAGTGCTGATGTTTGTTGAATGGTTAAGAGATCTAACTTTGGCTTATATTCTACAGTTAAACTAATATACAGTATGAATTGCATAATGGTTAAACAAAGGAAAACATGCAAACAATTATTTAGATATACTGTATTAGTAAACATGTCTATGAAATGTGGTAACTAGATGTTTAGGAATGCTAATAGTTCTTTTATATAAAGCAAAGATATAAGTTAACTGCTACACTTTTAATTTCATTTATATATAAATATATTTGTAGCATTTGCAGTTATTTATTCCTATTAAAGTCTGGCAGAAATATTAAAAGCAGAGATATTTTTTCAGTAACTTTACCACCATTCTTGTCCTTTAGAAATATTTACCAAAATTCCTAGCTTTTAAAGTACAATTTAAGCATGATTTTAAGATGCATCAAATCTCAACATGAACATTTTTGCATTAAAATAAATGTTCTAGAAAAATGTATATACACACTTTAGCTTTATGGCAGTCTCCAGAAGCTCTTGATACTTCATCCAAAGGAACTGCCCCATGTTCTCTTGCTTCTTTGAAAAGTTCATCAACTATTTTACTGGAGGATATATTGTCAGATGACTCAACAATTCTGTATTCTGTATCACCTGAGTAAAATCTTTTTTTATTTAAAAACAACAACAACAACGGTTATAGTCAAAACTTTTAAATAGAAACTGAACTTTCCAACACAACTTGATTTTATGTGGATTCCCACATTAAAGCAGTTAAAATACTTAAAAGCAAGGGATTTTTGAAAATCCTGAAAATACTGTACTAGAATTTCTATGAGCTCCTAGTTCTCTCATTCTCCATAATATAACTACAAGGTAGGCAAAAAGAAGTTTCTTTCCCAAAGCAGTTTCTCACTATCTCATTCTACAGCAGTTCCTGGTAGGCTCCCAAAGCTTCAAGACATAGAAGATAGACTAAAGTTGAATAGATTTTTTTTCCTGAAGTTCAGGGCTCTGACTATATTCCATATACATGATTTTAACTGGAAAAAGAACCCACTGGCAAAATGGTGAGGCTGAGATGTAAATTTTATATTAAAGATATACAATGAAACAATGAGGACTCGATAATTTATCCTATCATATTTCTCCCTAGCAAAGAAAGCTGTAAAGCTAAATAATGCTTTTGATTCTAAGGCAAAAAAAATGCTTAAAGTTGGCTGGGATGTACACGTAGCATCTGCAACTCTTTAAACCAAACGCAACTTTTTCAGGGATCATATGGCAGTCGTAGAGCACAGTTGCACAATCCTGGGAAAAGAAAATTGCTATAGCAATAGCACTTAAGACTTATATACTGCTTCACAGTGCTTTACAGCAATCTCTAAGAGTCAGTATATTGCCCCCAACAATCTTGGTGGTCATTTTATTTTCCAACCTTGAAAGGATGGAAGGCTGAGTCACTCATGAGCTGCTCAGAATCAAACTCCTGGAGTAAGCAGCGATTTAGCCTGCAGTACTGCATTCTAAGTACTATGCCACCTATGCTCACAGACCACCTGTAAGGACTTTAAGATATTCCAGACAAGAGGAACATCACTGAAGGAAGGAGTATTAGATATGTTCGCCACCTTGACTTCTTTATAAAAATAAAGGTGGGATATAAATAAATGAAAATAAAATAAATATAATATATCAAATGTTTTATTTTATAGTACCTTTGGTTATCCATGTCATCACTCATACTTCTTTCTGGTTTTCTCAAATTTCTAGAAGAAACAAAATTAATTCATGTTTATTTATTTATTTATTGGCTCAATTTATATGCCGCCCTTCTCCGGAGACTCAGGGCGGCTTACAATGCGTTAAGCAATAGCCTTCATATTTTTGTATATACCTGCTTAGTAGGGCTTTCGCCCTCCCCCAAGCAGTGTTCCTTTTTTATACAAAGTCAGCTTATTGCCCGGACAATCCGGGTCCTCATTTTACCTACCTCGAAAGGATGGAAGGCTGAGTCAACCTTAAGCCTGGTGAGATTCGAACTTGCAGTAATTGCAGGCAGCTGGTGTTACTTAACAGCACTTTAGTCTGCTGTGCCACCAAGGCTCTGTTATTTGTTTAATGGTACCATCAATCTCTTATTCCATTGTATTACAAAAAAAACAAAACAAAAACCCAACCCTTGTACTTTCCTAACTAAATTAGTTAGGAAATTAGTTTTAAATTAAACTAATTTGAGATATAGAGCTTAAATATATGACTAAATACTATATCAGTTTATAGCAAATTGATAGTATAATCATAGTAGTTCATTAATTTTGGCAGAGTTAAAGTAAAGCTCTATGGCAGTCAAATGATTTCCTAAATAAAATACAATTAAAGTTCGCTTAAAAATAAGTTGTCCCATGTTTTAATAGAATTTACTCTCATATAAATAAGCACAATTTATAGTCACAATATTAAATATATTTCAGAATCAAGAAATAGGATTCATTAAAATGCTTACTCAATATTAATATTTCTTACATGTATGTTTATAGGAACTATCACAATAATTTCAAACTATTCTATCTTCCAATAGCTACAATGAACATTTTTTGTACCTTTGCGCTGGTAATCGGGGGTGACTGGCAACTCTAGTTGTTGGTTTGCCTGAATGAGGTGGTTGTCTTTTAATTTCATCTTCATATAATCCAGCCAATGCCAGCTACACAGAATATATAAATTAATCAGTGTCTATTGACCCAAGAAATGAAGTAATATGAGCTATTTTCAAATGCAGGGCTGGGTAGCAAGGAACAGAATAGTCAAGCACTGACAGTTATTTTTTCATTAAAATCTCATGATTGAAGTATTTGCCAAGTGAATACTTCTTAATACGGATGTTATTACATATTATTTTACTACTAGTCTAAATTGGCAAAGTAAGTTTAAAGGCAGTGAATAGAACAAGCTCACAGTAGGTGGCTATTGACTTTCCAGAACTTTGTTGAATTACAAGGTCTCTGGTTCTTCAACATTTGACAATGCTAATTTGAGCTGCTAGGAATTGATTTAGAAAAATGGGGGAGGGGGATATACTTTCCACCTGTCAAAGTTTCAATGTCTAGAGTGAGTGAAACTTGGTATTAAGCTAAGATTATCCTAAAATCAACATAGGTTTTATGCTACACTCACATAGGAAGAAAAAATTGATATTCATATAATATGAATGTGTGTGTGTGTGTGTGTGTGTGTGTGTGTTTATAGCTATATCTATCTATCTATTCACATTAATAATATTATTGATGCTATGATTTAAAATTATGGAATTCAATTTCACCAGTATTAAAACACATACATACATTTCTCTAATATTTTGACACATCTCCCTTCTGCAAGATCTCTATGGAAGATTTTTAAGTATGTGGAAGAAATAAAGCCCCATATGGCCAATGTATATGTGGATTAGACTAGTGCTATTACTATTGCTGATCATATGATGAATCTTTCTCACTCTTTCAAAGAAAAATCTTCTGGCAAAAAAACCCCAACAACATAGGAAAAGAAAACATGCCATTGATCTGATCTACTGGGGGAAAAAAAGGTCCTTAGTTCCATTAAATAAAACCAAAGGCAGCAGCTCTCAATTTATTGTCTCACTTTCCCTTGTTCAGGACATCGCCATTCACTTTCTGAAGCGGAGCGGGAGCTCCATTTACGGGAAAGGGGAGGGGAGAGCCGACACTGCCAAGCATCTGTTTATAAGCTCCCGACCTTAAGCATCTCTCCCCAGTCCTCTACCTGAAGATCCCGAACAGTGGGAGGTCGTCCGCTTGAACGGGGTCCTTTCTGCCGCCCAACGCCACTCGGACCGCCTGTTGCTCCTGCTTCCTCCGGCTCGTCCTGCCGTTTCCCGTCCGTTATCCCGTCGTCCGCCATCTTCGGCAGGAAAGGAACGGCTCCTGGGAGCCCGAACTACAGAAATATTGGAGGAGATGGGCGGAATCCTTGAGGAATTCTTCCGGCAGCAAGGGTTGCCGTGGCAACGAGGTCTTAAAGGTGGACCACTTCGCACGCCCGGCCTCCAAACCTAGCTCGCCCCCACTTCTGCGTGGTTTGCGCGTGCGCATGTTATGTGGGTTCCTTTCTCAGATTATGGGGGGGGGGGGGGGGGGAAGGGGGTCTAGTATAATGCTTCCTTATAGTTAAATAAACGGGTATTTTTCCGCGTAAATAGTTCGCTCCCATGTGTGATACTTGCTAGATTCTTTTAATACACCCCCACACACCCCACACCCCAGTAAAAACAACCTTTATTTTGCTGCAATGAAGAGCAGTTAAAACGGCAATAGTGTACACCCTCGATCTAGGAGTAAATGTCATTACTGCCATTTCATTATTTCGATTTTGATCAGTGAATATATGGCCATGGGGCTAATGTGTAATTCATCAAACTAAGCAATCACTCATTCAGAAATTGTGTATGTAGAAAGTACGAGTAGGCATATATACGTGAGGGGAACAAATGTAAGAATCCCAATGTACTTCCTTTTTGTCTTTTTCACGTGCTCTACTGCCATGTATTCAAAGCTTCATCAAAAGGATGGGCTTGCAGATAATGCTTTGCTCAACCATTCTAAATGAACCTTAATTGGCTGAGCTTAGATAAATCTTGTTTTATGCTGGCTGGATTTATACAATTCAAGTGCAGACCAAAGCATATTACAGCTTGTTGCAATATGTATAAATGCAAGATAAACAAAATTTACAGAAATAGACACCTTGCTCCTATCTAAATAGGCAAACATGGAGAAAACTGATAAGGGACTGGTAAGATGGGGTAGGGCTGTGTATACATCATAATTTTATCTGCAGCACAGCACCGTTTCTGCTGTCTTAGTAATTCTCTGCCAATCATCTAAACAGTTTGGATGAGATTCAACACTTCTCACATTGCCAGTAGTCCTTCCCTTGAGTGTTACTATTAAAAGCAGCAGAGTGCAGAGATGGAGAAGGACAATGGACTGCATTCAATGGTTCATAAGGCTATGAGCATGCTTGGTCATCAGGTTTCTAATAAAAGAATTTCAGGAAGGATCATTAGTTGAGTTTGACATCAGTTAGCACTGCATTATATCCTATGCGGAGTTGGTGTGAGTAATTAGAGGTCTGATTGGTCGTCTTGTATTCTTTTGAAACCCATAAAAATGGTCCCTTCCCAAGAGGGATGGTGGTGGGGACCAGCAATTTCTACCATTGCTGGAACAGTGAGCAGAATGGGAGAGTGCAGATCCTTCACTACTAGGGCAATTCCTGATTTACATCTGCAGTTGCTCCCATTACAGTGGATGTGGCAGTAATATTATCCAGCAAATGTAAAGAAATCACTATTGTGAGTTAGAGGATAGAGGTTATCAGTAAGGAAAATCAGCCTCACATAAGGTTCATATGCCAATTGGATCCTCAATAAATCAGAAGGATGATGCTCTGTTCAATTTTGCAGCCAAAGGGAAATACCCTCAAAGACACAGGGCATTATGGTTGGATGGGAGGATGTGAACATGTGGTGAATCAGCTGGTACCCTGCAGGTCCAGAACCCTTGTGTCCACAGTCTGCCTACAGTTTTTGAATGGAAAATGCTTGTTTCCTGTTGGTCTTAGGTTGGAGAATTTGCAAGAAAGGACATGTCATTGACGACCAGTAAGAGTCACTTGTTGAGATGGGCAGTTATAGAAACCAAACAAATACATAAGGCCATCATGGATCTGGGACAAACCAGCTTTTTGAACAACCTTTGACTCTATTTATCAAAATACCTGCCAGCAATTATAAGAATGAAATTAGGAGAAACAGCCTTAAGACTGAAAACTGAAAAGTTCCTGGGAAGAAATAGAAGATGGTGGGAAACAGGAATTTCAATCACACTGGAAATGAGTGGAGAGGAATGCCAGCTGTATTGTTGGATTACTAATGAGTAGAGAGATTGAAGTAATATACAGTAAGTTTTTGAAGACTGCTGATATATGGTGATCTTTCAGCCAACCTACATGGCACATTCCCTCCCTCGCCTTTTAGAAGAAAAAAAACATAATTGCAAGTAAAGTCTGGATCAAAAATGTACACAGCTGTTTTCACTTTATATATAAATATGCCCAGTATAAGTATCCTTTTTAAAAAGTGTGAATAAAGCCATGGAAAGATTGACTTTTACTCTACCTATTCATTATCACTGGCTATTGTATGAGAAGCATTTCTAACAGCTAAACCAGATTAGTTTTTGTCTTTCTTTTCTTGAATGCCATATTTTATTTGGATATATTTACTACTGTCTTTCTCACTGCTTGATTTTGAAGCTAAGTACAAACAAAAAGCTTTTCAGCATAAGGTTCACACAATTGGTTCTATTTTGTGTTAGGGTTGGTATTTTGGGTTGACTGCTATATCAAGGCAAAAGACTGTCTTGTTGACTCACATTTTACAGTTGTTCCCTTGTCAACATCTTGTAAAGTTTTATCAATTTTTTACCTGTAGTTTTTCAGAAAACGGAATTCTGCCAAATTACCATCACTAATCCAGTAAGCAGAATATCTATGCATATTGTCCTCAGGGGTAATCTTGCTATCATATTTTTACTGTTCATGTTTTCTTAGCATGCTGCTCCATTCTGGTTTCCTTTCTTCAGTCATTTTGTTTCCATTGTATATGAATCAGGTACAATCATTTCATTCTGCAGTAACTGTATGATGGATTAGCTTTATACAGGCTTCTAAAATCCTTTATCTGTTGAAAACAAGTGGTTGTGCTTGTATTACATACTTTCACATGGTTAAACCCAATATATTTAATTAACTTGCTTTTAAGGATGCTTTGACATATTGAACATAAATCAATCATGTTTATTGAATTTGTACAACATACTAGTCTAAAACATAGCACTTGCTAGCTTGTAGCTTAATGTGACATGCAAACACAGCCAATACTTTATTGGATCTGACGTGTCGCTGTCTTGTTTTATGTGATGAAAGCAATAGCACCCAAACTCATATACCGCTTCACAGTGCTTTACAGCCCTCTCTAAGTGGTTTACAGAGTCAGCATATTGCCCCCAACAATCTGGGTCCTCATTTTACCGATCTCAGAAGGATGGAAGGCTGAGTCAACCTTGAGCTTGGTGAGATTCAAACTGCCAAATTGCAGGCAACTTGCAGTCAGTAGAAGTAGCTTGCAGTACTGCATTCTAACCTCTGCGCCACCAATGGTAAGCATCTATGTGTCTCTTTCCTTCCCAAGCCAAAATTCCCACTGTTACTTTCATTAACTTTGTTAAATACCTTGTTTTAAAAAGAGGGAGAGCAAAGCTTTCAGAAACATGGAGATACATTTTCAAAGACCAGCGCATACCTCTGAGAAAGAAAAACAAGAAATCCAAGAAGAAACTAGCATGGCTGCACAAAGATCTCTCTGACAAATTGAAAGACAAAAAGGACAAGTACAAAAAACTGGAAACAGGGACACATAACTAAGGCAGGATATCAGCATACAGCCAGAAACTGCAAAGACGAAATCAGGAAAGCAAAAGCTCAGACTGAACAAAGACTTGCAACAAAAGTCAAAGATAACCAAAAAAGTTTTTTTCAACATATAAATAAAAAAAAAAATCAAGGAAACAGTCGGTCCACTAAAGAGAGAATACAGCAAGGAAGTAACAGGCAACAGAGAGAAAGCAGAGCTGCTTAACTCATTATTTGCATCGGTCTTCACGCAAAAAAAAAACAAACAAACAAACTACAGCCCAACCTAAAAGAACATAATTGTAAAAAACAGACTGGAAATAAAAGTTAAAATAAGCCAAAAATTAGTAAGAGAACACCTATCTGATCTTGATGAATACAAATTATCAGGACCTGATGGATTACATCCCAGAGTTCTAAAGGAGCTGGCAGATGTCATCTCAGAACCATTGTACCACATCTTTCAAAAATCCTAGAACACCGGGGAATTACCAGAGGACTGGAAAAGAGCTGATGTGGTTCCCATCTTCAAAAAAGGAAGAAAAACAAACAAACCCAGGAAACTACAGACCAATCAGCCTAACATCAATACCCAGGAAGATACTGGAAAAGATAATAAAAAAACACATCTGCCAATATCTAGAAACGAGTAAAGTAATAACTAGCAGTCAGCATGGGTTTGATAAAAACAGATAATGCCAAACCGATCTTATTTCATTCTTCAACATAGTGACTAAATTAGTAGACCAGCGAAATACTGTAGACATAATATACTTAGACTTCAGCAAGGCATTCAACAAAGTAGACCACAACCTACTTCTTCATAAGCTAGAAAAAAGTGGGATAGATAGCTTCATCACTAGATGTATTCACAACTGGCTGACAAACCATACTCAATGAGTAGTCCTTAATGGGTCTAAGTCTACATAGAGAGAAGTAAGCAGTGGGGTGCCACAAGGTTCCGTCTTAGGCCCAGTACTCTTCAATATCTTCATAAATGACTTAGATGAGGGAATAGAAGGGGAACTCACCAAATTTGCAGATGATACTAAGCTGGCAGGAATAGCTAATACCCTAGAAGATGGATCTTGACAGACTTGAACACTGGGCCCTATGTAACAAAATGAAATTCAAAGTAAAGAAAAGTAAAATCCTACACTTAGGTAAGAAAAACCAAAAGCACACATAAACTGGGGGAAACCAGGCTTAATAACAGTGACTGTGAGAGAGATCTTGGAGTCTTAGTGGACAACCAGCTAAATATGAGCTGGCAGTGTGCAGCGGCAGCTAAAAAAGCCAATGCAATCCTAAATTGCATTAACAGAGGGATACAATCAAGATCAAGTGAGGTACTAATACCACTCTATAAAGCCCTAGTAAGACCACACATAGACTGCATCCAGTTTTGGTCACCACACTATAAAAAAGATGTTGAGACTCCAGAAAAAGTGCAGAAGAGAGCAACCAGGATGATTATGGGACTAGAGATCAAAACATACGAAGAATGGTTGCAGGAACTGGGCATGGCTAGTCTAGTGAAGGGAAGGACCAGGGAAGACATGATAGCAGTGTTCCAATACTTGAGGGGCTGCCACAGAGAGGAGGGGGGTCAAGCTGTTTCCCAAAGCACCTGAAGGCCAGACAAGGAATAATGGATAGAAACTGACCAAGGAGAGATTCAACCTAGAAATGAGGAGGAACTTTCTGACAGTGAGAACAATCAACCAATGGAACAGCTTGCCTTTGGAAGTTGTGGGAGCTTCATCACTTGAAACTTTCAAGAAAAGATTGAACTGCCATTTGTCAGAAATGGTGTAGGGTCTCCTGCTTGAGCGGGTGGTTGGACTAGATGACCTATAAGGTCCCTTCCAACTCTGTTAATCTGTTATCTGTTAAATTCTGTGTGAAACTCCTCCAGAGGGAGACAAAGGATTATAATTGTCATTTACAGGCAACAACATAGTGTTTTTTGTCCACTACTATGGATGGATTCTAACAGACTATGACAGAAAAACAGAAATACTGCACTGCAAACTGCACTGCTATTGTACCAGAATAGCAAATGTTTCCTGTAGAGGAAAAACTCATTGAGCTCTAAATTTCTGAAAGTTTTAAAAGTTTAATTTCTGAAGTCAAGTTTCAGTAATTCAGCAATTCTCTTATATAAGGATATATAGAAATAAAGACTCATTGTTGCTGGAAGAATAGTTGTTTCACCCCAATATATAATTATAAAACATTTTCATTTAGTGAGAATAACATTTAACAGAAGACTTATGTTTAAAAAACTGTTAATACAGAATTTGTCCCTAGGTGGTGCTAAAAGTACACATTATTTAGTTGCAGAAATTACAGTATGTCTTATTTTTCTTTGACAAGTTTTCCTATGCCTCTTGAAATTGTATATACTTATAGCAAATCAGTATTTTGTATGCTGAGCAGTCAAGAATATGCTATGTCAGTTTTGAAGAGCAATTTTCACTGACATAAAATTTATTCTTTATGATAGCTGTTACAAGGGATGTTAGATTTTCTTGAAAGCTTAATCTTGAGTATTCCACCTATACATTTTGCAATCAGTAACAGAAAGTCTAATCTGTATAGTATAATGTGCAGTTTCTTCTTATAGTAGCACAATGGTGGCAAGTTTTTCATGTTCTAGAGTGAATGGTTATTTTATTTGTACCCCAAATCTCTTTTTATTTCGCATGTTCTAAACGTTATCACCAAAGTACATTGTTTATGATCTAATAAATCAGAATGGGAGTTTAGAGATGTTGTGGCACAATATGTTGGTCAAACTACAGCAGATACAACATATTAGCAGAGTTGGAAGGCACCTTGTAGGTCTTCTAGTGCAACCCCCACCCAAGCAGGAGACCCTACACCATTTTTGACAAATGGCAGTCCAGTCTCTTCTTGAAAGCTTTCAGTGATGAAGCTCCCACAACTTCTGAAAGCAAGCTGTTCCATTGGTTGATTGTTCTCACTCTCAGAAAATTTCTCCTTATTTCTAGGTTGAGTCTCTCGTTGATCAGTTTCCATCCATTATTCCTTGTCTAGCATTCAGGTGCAGCCCCTCAAATATAAAACTACACTATCTGTTCCAATTTTTTTGCATGGACTGTTTGAGAACTCTAGGAGGCATTTACAATTTTAAAAGTTGTACACTAGACTAGCACTGCAATATTTAGTCCAATAGAAGGAGAGGGTCTAATTTCATCCACTTTGCCAACATTTTCAATTTACAATTAAGATTTGCTAATGATGTTTTCTCCCCCAAAAAGCAAATTCTTCTTTGACAATAACACTGGCCAGTTATGATAACTGCAATATTGACTGATCTATGGTCCGCATCAGCTTCACAAGTATATTTGCTTCACAATATATTTTGATTCTTTTTTTCTAGTGCTGGGATTGAACTGTGTTTGGAAAATTACCTAGTAATAAAAGGCAACACACTTGAAACCTTGTTATCTAGGGTTGTAATTTTATTTGTTCTGGAACAGTAGCGATCTGCACATTACAAAATGCAGGTGCAAAGAAAATTGTTAATATGAATGCCATGCTGATTAAACTAAATGAACTTACTCTGGCCAAAGTCCAGAGACAGTCACTGCCTGTTCTTTCCACATAGCCATTTCCTTTTGGTATTGGTGTGTTCCTCCGGTTCGCACCAGTTCTATAGAACCGGTGGAGGCTCCTCCCACCGACCCTGATGTCATCAAAATGCTTCTGCGCATGCGGGGCCCTGTTGCGAACAGATAGTAAAGGTAAGTAGAACCCATCCCTGTTTTGAATCTGTGATCCAGTCATATATCCCAGGAATTCCTTTCTCTCACTTCAAGATATACAACCTTAAATAGTTTATCTTGGCAATTTCTTTTCAATTTGATACTGTTCAGCAATCTCTGTACCCATCACTTTCTTATTCAGTGAATATTGTAACTAAGTAACTAATTCAGGAATTGACTTAGCAGCAGAATCTCAGTTATGGCTTGGCTTGATGTTACAGTACAGAAACCTTCTATAACAGGTGTCTCCAACCTTGGCAACTTTAAGACTTGTGGACTTCAACTCCCAGAGCAAAGCTGGCTAAGAAATTCTGGGAGTTGAAGTCCATAAGTCTTAAAGTTGCCAAGGTTGGAGACCCATGTTATAGGAGGTCAGAAGCTTTATGATATATGTTTGCACTTTTTAAAAATTTGGGTTTCTCTTCCCATCTTTCTGAATAGATACATGGCCATTCTCTTGATAGCTTTGGGTGGGACCTGACCTGTCTTGACATAGTGTTTCTCTCTACCCAAGAAACTGCTGGTGCCTGCTTTGCCAGTTTCATCCCTTACAACTTGGGTCTTCTTTTGTAGCTATACTGTATACAATATTTCTAGATTAATATTTATTTCTTTCAAATATTTTAACTATTATTCTCCTCAAGTATTCCATGTAACATTTTTTTTGTTTATTTTGGTTTGACAATATTTTTATTTTTTATATCCTATCCTCCTAAATATTTCCGAAACAACAAACCTGACCAATTTATATAATGGATATAGTCCATAAGGGATAAATTTATCTTTATTTTATGTATAAAATGCAAAAGAATTGGCAACATCAAGATTTTTTTTTCTCATTCAAAAATACTAATGGCTGCTTTTTAAAAAATAGGAAGGAAATAGTTCACTATGATCTAGGCATATGATTCAGATTAATTTAACTGACTGATATTTAACCTTTTATATAATTTACAAATATAAAGTTAGCTAAATTAAGTATGGCAGATTTCATTAATTGTGTCTGTCTACCCAAGAGACATGATGGAGAAAACTGTAGCATAATACAAACAATTCAATATTATTATTATTATTACTTCTTACACTTCTAATCTAATAACAAATATGGATATTATTGTTCACAACCTATGTTAGATAAAAGCTATCCTGAACAGCAGAAGGTGGAGCACCTGGTGCTAAACATGGGTATTGTGTAATGATTAGGTAAAACAGTTTTCAGGGATAAGTCCTGAATGTCACCTGGGAAATTCATGTGTTATTTGGTAGTTGGCAAGCTTCCATTAGCACATGTACTACTGTGTGGCCTATCAAATGAACCATTTCCCCAAAACAATACATTGTGGGGTTTACTGTAATGACTGAATGGTATATTCTAATTAGTCATCCAGGTTATTGGATTTTATATAATGAATGAGTAATATTAAGGTCACTTTTGTCTTGCTTGCTTCTTATGGGCTCCAAAGGTGAGATTATAATTTTCCAATGATGACACATGACTCTTTTTTAAATGGTGTAATATGGAGAGAGCGGGGGGGGGAGGAGGAGGAGAGAGACAGAAAATTTGTTACTGAGAAACTTTTTTCATGAAATTTAGAATTATTTCCTACTATTTTATTTTAAAATAAATAAGTTCTGTCTCTCTCTCCCCCCCCCCCCCCCCCCATCACACACACAAGCATACACACAAAACATGTATTTAGTCAGGAATTATTCTTCAATACTTAATCAAATAAATGGAATTATAAAAGAATAAAATGCTATTTTTATATTTGGTATAAAAATAGCAGGTTCTGAGACCTAATATTATTCAGATGTTACAAATTCTTACAAAGTTTATATTTTGCAGCCATCTACAGATAATTCTTGTCTTATGGCCATTAGTGACCATTCAAAATTATGAAGAATTTTCAATGTTCAGAATGTTCAGTGGTATTTCCAATGACTTTTAACAACTGTCACACATACTGTACATGTATTGAGAAAACTTCTTGCAAAGACAAATATTCTGGAGCTATTCATAAGTGATAATGAATCACAATTTGTAATTGAACAGTTTTAAAAGGTCCTGGAAAAAAGAAAGGAATCAGACATTTAACACCAGCATCATATCAATTGCTGATTGATATCATGCAGCTACAAACAGATACGTTGAAAATTCTGTTTAAGAATTTGAGAATGATTTGTAAGTGATATCTGGGGGAAAAGCCACATCGAATCAAAATCTTGCAAATGTTCTATTAAATAGCAGTGCATGCAACAAGAAATCGTACATATGTGATATTCAGTTTCAAACTTCTCAAAGTCAGTATCAAAACAAATGTTGAAGACAAAGTATTGAGTCAAGTTGAGCAGATTTCTCATGCTGAAGTTGAACTGTTAGGAAATGGTTATTTGTCTAACTAGTTGGTCAGGCAATATATAAACCAACAATGTATGTTTCCAATCAGAAAGGTATTATATTGCTTTAAGACTGTATTGCATCATCCTGTATCCTGATTGGCTAAACTCTGTAGACAATGTACTTAAGGGAAGTCACGATCATGGCTTGTGTGGATACTATACCATTTTACCTGCTTATTTGCTGCAACTCTCTACCTGATCTCTCTGCATGATCACTGTTTGATCATAGCTACATGTTGCTTTCTACTATTTATTGAATGTTTTGATATTGAACTTGTTCCTGTTTTGAAACTCAAGAAGAACTGTTTTATTGTGTATGACTACAACTGGTAAGAAGACTTTGTACTTGAAATATCCCTGGATTGATCTTCTAACTCTCGTCTTATCTGTGTATGACTTGGATTGTTTTTGGACTTTGTTTTACTTTTTTTCTAAAAGTAAAAGACTACAACAACTCAGTGTGTTTGTATGTTACCTGTGATTGTTCACAACCACTCCCTGTCGCTTTTCATGCGTTTACTCAAAGGGTACTCTGCTCAATAACCCACAACATTGGTTATGAGCCAAGGATATTCTTAACATGAACAATGAACAAACTCTAATAGCAAGAAATTGTAAAAGATAATGAAAGAGAACAATAGGAAAAATGAAACTAGGCGTCTTTTACACTGCAGAGATTGTTCCTGATGGAGATTTGGAGATATCATATTGACAGTCAACAAAAATATCATACAAAGATGAATCCTTTAAAAGCTTGGAGACTCAACTGTAATATGAGCTATCACCATCAGCATTTATACCAAAAGTTGACACAGAATGATGATTACTTCATGATTGCCAATACCATTAAATGATCTCAGCATTCCTGACTGTGATGATAGACATTATTTCATTCGGAAGAAAAGTTGTCCCACAGTGTCCAGAGCTGTAAATACAATAGTATTTTGATATCTTGGTAGGGAAAATTATAATCTATTGAATTATTATTATTGGTTGATAAAGGATACCTTAGTATTGTTGCTTTATTACTTTGGGCTGCCTAGGTATCAGTTGTAGTTCTTGAGATTCACTAGAGTTATTCCTTCTAAAAGTTTAATGTATATTCCTGCCTTTTGCTATATGTGCTTGGGTGGATTTTTGGTTTTTGTAGAAAAAAAAACATAACAATAAGTTTGATTAAGCTTTGTAAGTTGGTTTCCTTTTACTTATCTAGACATTCCAGCTATCTAAAATTGAAAGCTTGCTAACAGTGTTCATGACAAGTGCAAGAATAATTGGAATTCTGACTGGATTTTTGATTTTCACTAGTTAAACATTCATATCTTCATTCACCCAATTAATAAAAGATAAGAGTAATCTATTCTGTTTCATTCCAAGAAAATGTTAGGTAATTTTATACTGAACAGTATGTGTCATGGAGTAGTGTCTGCAAAGATTGCTGTAGAAAATGTTATCATTAGTTCTGTCGGGCAAATATTATTAGAAGACATAGAACAGTCACAGGAAATCAAGATGATGAAGTCACCATTTATTAGTCAGAATCACACCGAAAACTGTATGCAAAAATATAAATATTGTTGATGAAAAATAAACACAGCAGTGCCAAGAAGCATGAAGAATACAATTTTCTTTTAATTTTCTATTTGTTTATCTAAAGGTGAAGGATTTGCAAAATATAATTGGCTTAATTAGCTTCTTTCCACATTAATCAGGACTTGATTAATCTCAAATGTACTAGAGCAAACTGAACCAGTTTCATACTAACATAACTTTTTTGCATATTTGCTTTTTTAAAAAAATAAAGAAAGTAACATATACAAAAGTATGAAGGCTATTGCTTAACACACTATAAGCCGCCCTGAGTCTCCGGAGAAGGGTGGCATATAAATCAAATTAAAAATAAAATAATAAATAAATAAAATGTCAATCCTTAAAGCTACTTGGCTAAAAGATAGAAAGGAGTACAGTATGAGACTTTATGTGGAAGGGACCTATTAGAAAATAAATGTATTTGAAATTATGAGGTCAATCATTTTTTCTTTCAAGGCAGCAAAAAATATGTTAACATAAAATTACAAGAGTTATATTTTAGATATTTCTGATTTCTATGCTGTAGCTTTTAAAAAAATAGAGAGGAAGAGAGAGGGAGAGGGAAAGGATATATCACAAATAAAGATAATGTGAATATTCATATAAACATTCTGTCCCCAAGCTTCTCAGAATCTTTATAGGTCCTGAAAGTAGTTGGTGAAATGGTTCAGACAAAGTATTGACTTAGTATATTAGACTTAGTATAGTCCAAAGACTTTTTGACTCTCTGCCTAACCTATATTTTTCATTTTAACTGAAGAAGTTACTTGGATAAGTAACGAAACATCTCAGTTTAATAAACTTTGGTCCAGTTGCCATGATTTAACCTAGATGCTTTTGGATGACTGAGTCTTCATTTACATTTACACTAAACAGCAACATCTGCCTATACCAGGTCTTTGGGAAGGACTTGATAGGAGGATACAAATGCCAAATTCAGTCTGAACATTTGGCTGACTGTGCAATGAACTTCAGTAATAATAATAACAATAACAATAACAACAACAACAACAATAATAATAATAATGTTTCCAGTGGTACTCAGCATACTGGGTGCTGTGCTGAAAGATCTAGGCAAGCAAACAATTGATACTGACAAGATCACCATTGGTCAGCTGCAGAAAGCCAGCTTACTGGGATCTGCTTGCATAATCCACCGATACATCACACAGTCCTAAATGCTTGGGAAGTGTTCGACTAGTGATTTGGGATATGAAATCCAGCATGATTATCTCGTTTGCTGTGTAGATTGTCATTTTTGTGTATTATAATAATAATAATAATAATAATAATAATAATAATAATAATAATAATAATAATAGCAGCTGTTATTTCCTATCCTGCTATAATGGAGAAATGCAGTCTCATAAATACTTATGTCTGGAGTTATATAGATTTCAAAGGTGACCACCATGAACTGTTCCTGGAAGTAAACTGATAATCAGTGCAACTCTCAAAGTAGAGGTATTGCACGGAGGACATTGAAGATCTTATAACATGGGTGTCAAACTTGCTGTGTCACACTGCCATCACGTGACATTTCACATTTTTCCCCTACATGGAGTTGGGGTGGGTGTGGACTGTGTGTGATGTATATGGCCCATGATGCAAAACGGGTGATGTTTTGCACTCTTGTCCTATAACTATTTAAACAGCTACATTCTGGATTGGTTGGAACTTCTGGATGCTCTTCAAAGGGAGTTCTATGACAGCAAATTACAATGCTCCAAATAACAGATAATTAAAGCATAAATGATCATATGCAGGACCTCCTGATCCAGGAACTGTCATAAGTGGTACACCTGGTATCACTGGTTTCAAAAGAGTTTTACTTTGACCGAAAGAATTTCTGAACACTTGAAAAAAGACTGAAGTATTCTTTGTTTCATTAAAATTAACACATTCTACATTATTCAGACAAGTAACTTTCTCTTGGTCTAGATTCTAGGCCCATAACTTTAGCCTAACATCATGTAGCATTTTCATATATGTGTAAGCTTTATTGCATTGTAAATTTTGATGGTTTTATCCATTCTTTTAATTTTCCTAACATTTTATTCCTATTTTTAATCCTATCTTGAATAGTCTTTGAACTAGAAAAGCTGGTTATGCAATTGAACAATAAAATGAAATCACTTCTTCATTATGATGGCCATTTAGGCACCAACAGCAACAAAGAAAAGCTAATAATTAAACCACCGATGGAGCAGGAATTAGGACAGTGAAGAAACCTATTATCACTGAAGTTGTGTTGCAAAATAAGAAGCTTTGCAAGGGGAAAAAAACTTCTAACTGAAGTTCCATGATTTTTGATGAACAAATGGCTGATTTTGTATTAGCCATGAAGATGTACTGTGAAATGTTACATGGTTTTACCATATTTAATTTTACTTCTATTAAATTATGAAAAGATAATACTCTAACAGCATAAAAGGACACTCATGTTCATCCATCTCTTTTTTCTCTATAGTGCTCAAGACAGTGAATTAAAAGACAGTCTAATCTAGGGGTGTAAAGCTCGTGGCCCACGGGCCAGATGCGTCACACGCCATGCCCACCCCCAGTTTAGCAAAGGGGAAAAAAGTAGTGAAATAATTAGAAAATATTTCAGATTTTCAGAACGATTAGACCAAGGGTGTCAAATTCATGATGACACATCATCACGAGTTTGACATCCTTGGTCTAATCATTCTGGAAATCTGAAATATTTTCTAATAATTTTTGAATTCATTAGAATTAGAAAATATACGAAGTAATCAACTTCATATATTTTCAAAATTCTATTTATTTGCCAAAGTGTTATATCATTGTGGAATATATGGAATACAGGCAGAAGAATAACCAGATAAATGATTGAAGCCTGGGAGATGGGCCCCTTGTCAGTCAACAGGAGTGCTGATTTACCACCAGGAAGCAACAATCAATGACTTAACAGCTGGCCATCAACACCCCAATCAACAACTAAAAGTCACACATAACCAGGCACCATATAAATACTATGTATAGAACAGCCCAACACATCCTGGAGACTGAAAAATTTCCTGAGCATGAGGTCCAACACAAGTCTGAAAGCTTGGAAGAACAAACCTCTGGCCCCAGTGACACACTCAGTTTGGATCCTGCAACATTATTCTTGGACACGTATATGCCTTCATTTGAGACACCCAGAAGAATTTCTTATCCAAATATAATCGCATCCACAATTACCGGTACTTCACATTCAAAGGCAGATTTGAGGGCACTGTATTGTTCAGACATATTACTAGACTCCATATTTTGGGAGCAGTTGTTCATTCAGCTGCAGCTTTTGATTTGAAGGGAAAGTGTGACAAGTGTATATTTTGTAAAAGGATGCACAGGAAGTGAATCACATTATGTGGAAGAAGAAATAAAGACCACTGAGCAGTCAAGGGAGTTGCAGAAAATGATTATTATATAGCATTTTTGTCTTCTCTGTTTTCAAAGTTTGACTTTGCCTAGGACTTTAAATATATCCTTTTATTTCCTTTGAAAACATGTTTTTCAAAGGCAGTGCAGGCCATCATAACTTGTTTAAAGAAAGGAAATCATTGTGGATATTCATAAATTGAATGATCCCTTCAAATCCTTGTTTGTTTATGCATGTAACTTTCACAATGTCCATGCCATGATAGCCAACTATAGGCAGGGTTTATCTTTATCTGTATTTTGTCAATAAATTTTGGAAAATAAAATTAGATCCATTAAAACAATCAAGACCAAAGGCCACACAAATTCAAGTGTTCTGAGCTTCGCCTGAAAGAAATGGATTATATTCAAAATATTGTAATATTTCATTGAACTCAATTACCAGGGATAATTTTACCATTAGATAGAGAGAAGCAGCTGCTAACAGTAATGGACCAGGATAGAGAACACTGAAACAAAGTGTCCATCTGCTATTCTTCCAATGTACTATATGGAATTGCTGTATAGAGAGATGGCAAACAGCAGTGCAAACATGGAAAAAGCAGCTGTTCCACTATTTTTTTTAAACAAAAGTGTTACACATAAACTCGTGCATATTTTTTCAGATGAAAAATATGCACAGCTCTAGTTTGCATATGCTATTCTAAGAGAACTCTCAGAAAAGGACCCTCTCAGAGGGATCACTGTAGGATATGAATCATTGAATCAAGGGATAGACAACTGGCAGGAAAGAACTACACAGGAAGAAATGTGTAGTGAAATGAAATACTAGGGTCAACTAAGATGATATATCTTTTGGACCAATGCTATCTACTGATAGCAGTTGGACTTCTACTTTCTTAGGGTGCAACAGGAATATAGAATTCAGTTCCCAGGAAATAATTGCTTGACTCTGCCCTGATCAGATTCAACTTGTAAAGAACAGTGACAAGTTGGAATGAGTTCAGAGGAAAGACACCAAAATGGTGAGAAGTCAGGATGCCAAGGCCTGCAAGGAATGTTTAAAGAATCTAGTTATATTTAGCCTACAGAAGAGATAACAACGTGGAGATATGATAGCAGTTTTCAAATATTTGTAAAGTTGTTTCTCAGAAGAGGAGTGGCCTTATTCTGAACTGTCACAGATGGCAGGATTAGAACCAATAGATTTAAACCAATGAATCAAGATTTAAAACTACAATAAAATAGTATTAGGCTAAGCATCAAGAAGAACTTCCTGATTCTAGGAGTTGTTAGCTGGTGGAACAGACTATCATAGGAAATAGTGACTTCTCTTTGGCTAGAAGCTATCTTTTGCAATGGATTCTACAACAGTTGGACTAATTGACCTCCAAAGTCCCTTCCAACTCCATGATTCTATTATTAGCGTGGTTATTTCCAGATTATTTCCTGTTAATAATTTTCCTCCCCTAATTATGCTGTGTAGATGAACACACCACCCTTCTATTTCAATTCGGTCCACTTGCAATTAAAATAGATGCTGTACAGTTATTAAGAAAATGACTGCTACAGTCTGACTAAAATGTGAAAACAAGGTTTTAAAAATTAAAAGAACAGCTTAGTAAAGTATTTTAAAATACTAAATTGTTCTGAAGATGTGTGCTTATTTCCAATATATTTTAAACTTCGCAGAAAAGTCTGAGTTATTAACCTTGTAGTTCTAATATACTTTTCTAGATTAGAGGATTTGAAAAACAAAATATCTGGAGGGCAATGCAAATGGAGATGCATAAAAGGGTAGGTGTGAGAATTCATAATGAATTGTGGATCAAAGAAGCAATGAAGTAAATGAACAAAAATGGAAACTGTTGATGAAAAAAAAGTAGCTAACATAAACAAAATCTTCTCTAGGTGATTTTTCTCTTTCCTTTCTTTTGCAGGCACTGATAGCTTTGGGAAAAATTGCCTCAACTATTATCTGAACTTGAAGAATTTCTTTTTAAAAAATCTTAATGTAGTTCTGTCTCAGCTCTCCAGCTTGGACTGTACCAGTAGAAAAAGAAGTCATGCTTCATTCAAGATGCAGGTGCATTCTCAAAACAAATTGACAAAATGGATTCACATCAGGGGTGAAATCTAAATTTTTCCCTACTGGTTCTGTGGGCATGGCTTGGTGGGGGGGATGTCCTGTGACTGAGTGGGCGTGGCCAACTCGATGTCACTTACAGCCACGCCCACTCAGTCACAAGACCCACTTCCATCAAGCCACACCCACAGAACCTGGTAGGAAAACTTTTAAATTTCTTTCTCCCGTGGCTCAGCCCACCCGCCCTATTCCCCGGACTCCTACTGCTCACCTTTCTCCCGCAGCTGGCTGTCAGGGAAGGCAAGCGCCCAAAAGGTACCAGAGTCGCTCACTCTCCTTCTTGAATGAGACTCTCTGGACGACGCGCCGGCTGTGCAAGCGCACACCATTTATTTAATTCAGCAGCAGATTGGGTGTGCGCTTGCGCAGCCAGCGCGTGGACCAGAGCGGCTCATTCAAGAAGGAGAGTGAGTAACTCCGGTACCTTTCGGGTGCTTGCCTTCCCTGACAGCCAGCTATGGGAGAAAGGTGAGCAGTAGGAGTCTGGGGAATGGGGCGGGGGGGGTGGAGCCTCCAGCTGCCATTGCTACCGGTTCTCTGAACCACCGGCCATCATCACTACCTACTCACCCGAGCCAGTCAGAGCATTTCACCCCTGATTCACATTTATCTTTTCCTTTTTTCTTCCCAGTTGCTCATTCTATTTAACAATAAAGTATGATCTCAAGTTGGTATTTGAAACTTTTAATCAAGTTTCAAATAATGCACTGAGCATGCCTGAAACTGTGTCATTTACTTCCTGGTTTATTATGCATGCAGTTTTTCCTTGTAAGGTAAAATAATTAGAAAGCAGAAATATTGTTAAACCAATCTAATTTATATGCCAGTTGCATCCGGAAACTGATCTGTTTATTTCTTCTGTCTTTTGCTTAAAACCCCCCTGAGAGAGATAATACCTTCCAGAGTGTCAGTGTGACACAACAAATGCTATAATCAAGTACTCCCAAGAGCAATGGGAATACACAATAGCAGAGGCCTTGTGGAACTATCAGATGTGTATCAAAATGTTCCCTTAAGAAGCAGAACCAATGACTTCAGTTTACTGTAAATTGTTAGGATTCGTGGGGAATATAAGATAGAATAAAATGCTCTTGTTTTTACAAGGTGTCATTAGTGATAATACTTGAAAGCCTTCATTGTTATGGTAATTTTCAGCAGTTGTAAGCCCCAGTCCTATTTACCATGGCTTCTGTTTGTATAGGTGTGTGAACAGAGGAAGAGGCTGTTGCTTTCCTGCCATTGCCCAAATGACTGTCCATCCATATGGCTTCCTGAAGGCATTGCTAGCACTAACTGGTTTTAGGGAGAATTAGAGAGCAGGGAAACCAGCCTAGAAAGAATAGTTTTAGCCTGGTCAACAGTGGGGGAAAGAAGATGAGTTCATAACTGAAATAAACAATAATGACGTACGCTTGAGAGCTAAAAATACAATATACAAATTCAAAGGTGCAGCCATTAATACAGTAGAATATACTGCCATAATGCCCAATTTCATTGCAAATGTTATAGCCAGGGATATATGCAGGGGGAGATAAAAGAAATAAAAATGGCAGCCATGCTTGCCCAATCAAAGTGACACCAATAATAGGGAGTGGAGTGTCTTTCACAGATTGATCTTGTGTACTAGTTGCAGCCATTCCTGATCTAAAGTTCTGCTCATAGTCACACATTCTCTGGTTGCTTCCCAGTTGGATTGCTGCAATTCAGTCCAGATATCTTGAAGACAATCTGGAAATTACAACTAGTGTAAGGGGCATGGGACCATGATATTTGCAAGACCACCTCTATTTAAGGCAATCTGCTTTGCTCATCAGAGAAATAGGGTAGGTTTACATTAGGTCCCTTCCCTTAAATGTTGTCATCTAGCAGTACCTTCTTTGTTGCTGCCCCTGTCCTGGGAAATATCTTCCCTCAGAGATTGAGCAGAGTGCTACATTCCTGGTCTTCTAGAAGACCTGAAGAGCCAATTCTTCCCACAATCATTGGATGAAATGCTTGTGGGGATGAGGATGGAACTGAGCAAGGTGAGACACTGATGTGTGGGAATGTTGCCCAGTTTTATTATAGTTATTTGATAGAAGATTGATAGATTTTTTTAACATGTGCATTTTATTATTAAATCAAATCAAATTTATTATTTGATTTTTCTGTTTTCTAGAATAGAAGCAAAGTGAACCAGTAGCTCCATGTTAAGGACATGAATAAGTCAGAGTACAGTTAACTTTTTTCTAAATGCTTTAAGAACACCTTATATATCATAGAAACAAAATAGAAAGGAACCGTCTTACAGCTACATTACAGCTGGGTAATCTTGGATTTGCATATTCTAGCTCCATCCTTGCCATCAGTCAGGGAAAGAGTACCTTCACTCTTCCTGCTTGATAAAACAGTGAACTCCGTGGATTAGTTATTGAAAAAGTGAAGGCATAGCATTTTAAAGTCAATTTTTAAAATTGTAATATTGAAGGAAGTGCTTTTGTTCATTTTTATTCTTTCGTTCTTTTTTAGATTTTACATAAGGACATATTTGAAATAAATTATAATACAATCTGCATTTTGCATTTTCTTCAGCCTCTTGATCCGGTAGGGAATATCAGGGGTAATTCTGAAAATCAAGAGATTATTTTTGTAGGGTTTTTTTTTAAAGCTAAGAAAAACTTCAAAGGCTAATTAATGCATGCATACACTCACATTTGAAGGCACTATTCATCATAAATGGCTTTGCTTTTTCAATTGAAAAGAAGATAAAAGCTCCCATTTAGCACACAGCGGAGGGCAGAATAGAAGAATAAAATGAGATGCTGTTTGGTGCTACTATGGCTTCCACTTAGTCATACTGTAACTTTCACAAATTAAAAAGCTTTTGGGAAGGTTGGGCACCTGTGTTATTAACCAAAACTGGTTTAAAAAATAAGGCCTTAGTATTAAAATGTCACTGGCATGATAGATATAACCAAAATCTTCATTCAAATACATCTTTAAAGACACTTCTGAAGGGAAACAGATTTCAAGAGATTATACACAGTGGTAGAAACAGATGTTTAATACATCTTCAAATCAGCAGTTCTACTTTGGAAATTGAAATCTTCCTAGTTGGAACATAAAAGCTTCCATGTAAAATAATTCCATAGAAAGAATACAAGTATAAAACATTTGGGAGGAAATTAGTTGTTTTAGAGAACCTTATGGAAAAAAATTATGATAGGTTGTGTAATATAAATATAACATTAATGTAATATTAAATTAGTGTTAATAAAATTAACTTGAGAAAATAATATTTGGGTCTGGTTTTGCATTTTTTCCTCTTCTGGACTAATACAGAGGCAGGCAATCTTTCAGAACTATACTTGCCTTTTGGGTTAGGTGGAAAATGGCTGTAGCTAGTAGAGCAGTGAGAGGAAGTGATTAGAGTTATTTCACACATTTGAGCAGAATGTTCTGGATTATTTTATGGGGCAGGTTGAAACAAGCTGCTAAGACTGTTTTAGGGAAAACACCACCATTTCTCTTTTCCACCTCAAACTGGGATGGGAAATTGCATTGTTGGTTTTATCCATTGTGCTTCTGAAAATTGGTGATGCAATTGGAAAGATTCCAAGAGTTGCACAAAACATCTTTAGAAGTCCTGGATAGCCAGAACTGGATTATAATTATTACATCCCCAGGTGGAACAATCAACAACCTCATTCTACTTCCAATTCTGATCTTAAACATTTTGCTGCTGGAAGCAGATATCTGCTCTGTGCTTGGCAAAATTTAATGAAGCATTATTTTGTTGTAAGAAAGACAAACATCAATATTGTGCATCACAAGTAGTTTTTCCAGTAGTTTCTGCCTAACCTGTAATGTCAAGCAGAATGAGTGTGTGTGCTGTCTATTGTAATTTAGGAAATATTGTAATTTGTTGCAGCATCTGGCTCTGAACCAGCTTCCCCTTAATGATCCATATTACTCCTATGATAATTTTCAAAAAGTTGTTGAAAATTTGTTGGCTTCCCCATTCTGGAGTAGGATAGGATCAGTTCCCAGTAGAATGTTATTTTCATCTGAATGCATATGATCTTTGCTTCTATTGTTTTAGTGCTAGCTTACTTTCAATGTTGTGAGCAGTGCAGAATATTGTGGAATTAATGGAATTAGCCTCAAAGTTGAATCAACCAACTAGCCAGCCAGCCAAATGTCTCATTTCATAATGCCAGGTGAAACAAATTGCTAGGACTACCAGATCAGGGCTTGCTTGCATCTAGTGGTCATGTGGGATTTTGTAGCTAATATCTGGTATTCCTAAAACTGCTTTATCAGTTTGTGCAGCAGATCCACCTTTCTTGTTCACTCTGAATTAAAAAATGAAATCGCTTGCATCAAACAAGCAAGCACATTATTGCATAGCACCAAGGTTTATGAAATAAATTAGCAACAAAAATTCCTACCTTTTGTTTTAATCAATATTTTGCTAACTCTCACTATTAACTTTGTCACTTGTGATAACTGACAGTTTACTGATTAGCGCCAGATAGCAAGAGACTCCTTAATGCTTAGGCATTGATGTCATCAAATTCCAGCTTTTCTTTATCAGAATTTCAACTCCCACAAGGGTCTGGTTGTCACAAGCTGGCAAATGAGAAGGAGATCAAGATTTTTTTTTTTAAAAAAAAAATCTCCTCTATATTTCTGTTTACCTTAAAGATCTATTTCATGAGAAAAAAAAGAAAAACAATTGAATAATGAAAAACTTACTAAATCTTTATTACTTTTTATTTTTTTAAAATACCCACTTTGAAAGTTCAGTATATTTACTTTAGAATTAAATGATCAAAGAGATTAGAAAATGGTGAGCTTTGTTTATATAATAGCAACAAATGTTTTAAATAGGTGTTTTCTCCTTTTCTTTTGCACAATCTGAAAAACAATGGAACATAGCAAAAGATTATTTTTTTTATGATAGAAAGAAAATGCCCCAGACAAATTTTCACACTCTATCTAATGATGTAATGGAAAAAGTTATCAGAATTAGCTGGTGTGGTGAAGATTTAATGCTATATTAAAAATGGAACTATTTTATTTCATTGTTTTCCTTCTTTTGGTATTATTTCCCCTTATTATAGTATATTAAAACAAACAGATTAAAAGTAATATACCCCACAAGTAAAAAAATAGAACATCAAAAGCCCTTCAGGGATAAATGAACCTATGGAACATATTTACCATAACTTTATTGTTTCATTGTTAAGGGTTTGTATGTCTGGAACTAATATACAGTATAAAGCTTTGGAAGTGATGAACAAATAAAGACTGTTATTTTATTTGTCAGAATCTGTGTTGCTTACTATAAAAATATCAAAAGGAAATAAACATTTGCTGGGTCTTTCTACGCTGCATGCCATTTCTCACGCCCCACTAATCGTAGGATGACAAAAGAACTAGACTTGTGGGTGGGAGCAGAGACTGTTTCGGGAAAGTAACTGAATATAGCTAATTTTTAAATGTAGTAAACAGAAGCTTTTTGCACCTTTTAAACATGAGTTATTGTGTTTCTACATTTGGTCTGGAGCCTGTTTGGATATTTTTTTTTTAAAAAAGGAAACTATTTCTGTAACATGGGATTATGTCATTGACATGTCTACATCAGCCAAACTTTTGTGTAAAATAATCCCATTTTCTTTAATTTCTTGTTGAAAACACTGGACCAGAACTTTTTTATAAAGCAAACAAACAAAAGACATGATCCTTCAAAGTATGAACACCACCTATAACTCCAGCTGACAGAAGGGATATTGCAAGCAGGCACATACAAGTCCATGTCTATTAGATTAAGCCATGACACTTCTGACAATGGTGCTGGCCATCTTTCCTGGAAATCATGGGCTTTAATCATAGCTGGAATTAGCATGCATGACAGGTGATTATGTGATGGAACAGCTCCAGGCACAGCTGTGCTGATTCCTATTATTGGTAACTTCTGTAATTGCAGCTTTTCAAAAACAAAGTTATTTAGAATTGAGAATGGGGGAAGGGGATGATAGTACATACATTTTGTGGGGAATAAGGACAGGGGAGAATAACTACTTACAGTTGTTAAGATAAAATCTGTCAAAACCTCATCCAGTTTTCTTAACAATTCTTGGCTTAAATTCTTCTTTATCTTTTTTAACGTAAGCAGTTTGACATCTTTTCATTCTTTCTTGGAAGCCAATTACAGATTCTGTTTTTAGAGGAAGCGAGAAAAGACTTTGAAATAATTCCTTCTTGAAATATAAAACTCCTGATTATGTTCTTATGAGCATTTTTCTCATTAGTTCATTAAACATATTTCACTCCCCTAATTTTGATTATATAAATATTAGTATTCCAAGATATATTTCAAGTTATGCAATACTGTTTTCAAATTAATACATATTAGTATTAATTTGAATTTTAGAAACAGTGGGACAGTCTTTTTGGCACATGTCAGACAGATTCAATATCCAGTAATGTGTAGAAGTACCTGCCTCTTTATACTGATTTTCACATTTGACTAGTGCTTATTAGTCATTAAGGCATTTCTTATTCTTCATAACCCTAATGGACCTCATCCATCCAAGACTGTTTATCTGTAACTGCTTTTCTTTTGTATAAACAATGGCTCCAAATGTTAAAAAAATAGAAATATACTTATTTCTTAAAATTAAATAATTCAAAAAAATTTGACCATAACTTAATTTTAAAAGGGAAAATATACAACTTTGGTGCACTTCTTTGACAATCTTGAACTGTTTAGTTGTCTCATATTCTATTATAACTTTTTTCTTCTGCTTTTCTTCTACTTTCCTTCAGCTATTTCTGGTATGTGAACAGAAAATCATTTTGTCTTTTTTGCATCTTGAGATATTTTATGTCATAAATTGCAGTTCAGAATTATTCAGATGCTCTGTCAATTATAGTGCATTTAAATCTATTATCTTCATCACAAAACAGTGTTGTTCATTATGTTGATGAAGGCCTCAGCACCATTAGTCATGTTAAATCTGAATGTGGTATGTCCAAAGATTACTGGTCAGGCCGATTTGGGCAACTATGTAGGCACTGCAGTTATTGCACTGCTGACTCTAGATTGGGTAGTTCGCTCTTTTATTAATAGTGGTACAGCAATGTGCTTTTCTTCATAAACATGACAGTCCTTGTGGATTAGGCCATGCCGGTAGGTCAGTTTTGAGGCAACAATTTCTCAGATGATTGCATCTATGTCAAACAATTTCAGGGAGGCTTTTAATGTGTCTTTGCAGCATTTCCTCTGCCTTCCATACAAGAATTTTCCAGCACAGCAGTTCTCAAAAGGTGTGCTTGGATATACCTTCATCTGGCGTACACATGATATGACCTACACACCAGGTTTGTGTTTTCATCAATGTATGAACAGATGGTACATACAGTATGCTCTACAGAGAACTTCAGTGTCTGATACTTTATCTAGCAATCTGATACCTAATATTCTGTGAAGACAAGTCATGTAAAAATGATTGAGCTATCTTATATGCCTTGGTACACAGTCCACATTTTATTGGCATATATAAAGCTACTGAGTACCACAACTTGGTAGGCTTCAATTTTGTTGCTGGAATAATTCATCAATGTTCCTACACAATGGAGTAGTTACCAAAAGCAGAATTTGCTCTTCTCCAGTTAACATCTGTATGAATACTCACTACTAAAAAGAAAATATTTCCAAGGTAATTGGTTATAATGTCTGCCTTTAATTGTGATTTTGTGTTCTATATATGGTATATGAGGACATGCTGATATATATGTTCAGTTCTTTTAATACTGATGTTACCCCCAAATTTGTTACAAGCCATGTGTCAGGTTCTGATGTTATCTCAAATAAATTTCATTCTCAAACACAAAGTCTTTGATGAAATCTCTCATTTATTGAAAAATAACAATCTGTCCTGAACTCATTTGCAGCTGAAACTGACTCTTTGATCCCAAACCCCTCCCTTTCTGTTCCTCAAATCCCAGTGTCTCATTGGCCATCTTCCAAATCAGTCTTTCATCCCGGCTGCTTCAAATCACAGGAATTTACCCCTCCCTCCATCACTTAGGTGACGTTATCTGTCGGATAGAGAAGAAACTGGGTGAAAAGCCAAGCTGCTAAAATTCAAACTGCTACTTCTAAACTTTTTTTTCTTTCATGTCAGCAATGGAGCAAGAATGATTTAGAGTGCTGACACTGTGTTTGTCCATTGTAACCAACTTTCTGCCCAGTTCCATCTAGGTCCAGTGATAAGGCAAAAATAGAGACAGCCAGAGATGGGACCAGGTAGAATGGATGACCAGGATGTCTTCGATGCCTTATCATGCACATTGCACAACACTTGGTGATACTACCTTGTTAAATGTTGAACCTTCAATTGGTCTCATCTATGCTGAGAAGATAAGTCTCTGATAGATTTAATTCCCTGAAGATTTAAGAGCCATTACCCTACCCTCACCTGATTTAGCTAGCTAGTCGAAGCTGCTATCACATGCAAACAGCGACAAGGAGCTGAATGCCAGGTAGGGATGAAAGCTGAGTGGAGTGAAATGTATATGATATATTTTCCCACCAAAGGTGCTAACCCTCCTTACATTCAAAATAACTATCTCTAAAGTCATATCTTCTTGGTTGGATAATTTTGTTTTACTTATTATCCTCAATTTAAATAACAAATTTGTATGGAGTTGGTGATTTGTGTCATAGGTTTTGTTTTGTTGATTGAACAGTTTTCCAGCTTTGCAAACAGAGTGCATAGTCAATCATATTTTATTGTTGTGTATATGGTATGTTGACATAATCTGTCATCTTTTAAGTTGCTGTATGTGGGAATTTGCTGTAAACAGTGATTTATCTTAGCAAAAGTCTATTAGTCTTCTTCTGTTTTGTTTCACACATAGAGCCATTCTGCATGGCTTCTGTATGATTATATGGAAACTGATTTTTATAAAGAAAATGTTCTTTTACAGTTTTTAAATACTGCTACATCTTTCCTGGACTGTTGACATGTAAATGCTGAGTTTAATCTTGTAATAAGAATTACTTTTGTAAGATTTTGACACATGACTTATAAAACACATTAGGGCAACATTTCTCAACCTTGGCAACTTTTAAGATGTGTGGACTTCAACCAGGGGTGAAATGCTCCCGGTTTGTACTGGATCTCCCAATCTGGTAGCGATGGCGGCAGGTGGTTCAGAGAACCGGTAGCAAAAATCCCTGCCCCCCCCCCATGCCCAGCTGAGCCACTTGATCATCAGAGGCTTTTTTTTTAACTTTTAAAAGCATTTTTTCTACAACCTCTTCCGATGAAAAAATGCTTTTAAAAGTAAAAAAAAAACCCTCTGATGATCGCACTGCTCAGCTGGGTTCATCAGAGGCTTTTCAAAGCATTTTTTCTGCAACCTCTTGGCCGAAGAGGTGGTAAAAAAATGCTTTGAAAAGTCTGTGACGATCCCAGCTGAGTTCCCTGATCGGCAGAGAGGCTTTTCAAAGCATTAGAAAAAATGCTTTGAAAAGTTTTTTTTAAAAAAAGTTGGCCACGCCCACACAGTCACATCACACACACACACACACACCCCACCAAGCCAAGCCCACAGAACCGGTAGTAACAGATTTTACATTTCACCCCTGACTTCAACTCTCAGAATCCCCCAGAGTTGAGGGCGACACTTCTTAAAGTTGTAAAGGTTGAGAAGCACTGCATTGGGGAATACTACCTCCTAATCATGTTTTCAGTGACTGGTCGACTTTGGGATGGTACTGAAGGTTGAAACACTAAACTCTGCCTCTCAGAGACTTCTATCTGATCTTTTGAATGCACATCACATTTAATCTGGTTGACATATTAATCCAGCTATTAGGTTTTATGAAGTGTTTATTTTCTGCCTAGGGAAAACTGAAAAAGGAGCCGAAATTCAATGTAAATTTTATTTTTTGTATATACTTATTATTTTAGACATTATCTTTCTCCAAAAGATTCTGGGTAGCTAACCCTTTAAAAACAAGATTTTTTTTAAAAGAAAAGTCATAGATATCTAGAAGAGAAGGAAACCAAACAAAGCAACAGCAACAACAAACATACTAAGGCTCAATAAGCCACCCTTCTTCAAGGCCTGGGAAAACAGCCAGGGTTTCAATAACTTGTGGAACATCATTAGAGTGGGAGCCATATGAATCTTGAGGAGAGGGAATAGCATTCCAGAGGACAGCTGCTGCAACAGAGAAGGCATATTTCTTAGGTCCTGATAGATGACAATATTAAACAGAAGGGAGCTGGAGCATGCTTATTTCATCCAATCTACTGGACAGGCAGAAATTATTGAAGACAGATGGCCCCTCAAATAACAGCTCTGTTTCATGAAGGGCTTTACAGCTGATAAATGGGTACCCAGAAACTAACTGCAACCACTGAAATTAATGGAGGCACAGAGTCATATGGGCACACTGTGGCAGATCAATTCCTTTCTGGGCGGCTGTGTTCAGGAAAATCTGGGAGATCTTCAAGAGTAGTCCCCTGCAGGACACATGACAATAGTCCAACCAGGAGATAACACAAGTGACTATCTGAAGGGCTTCCTAATCTAAGAATGAGCATAACTAGTACATTAATACAAGTAGTCCTTGACTTACAACCATTCACTTAATCACTGTCAGAAATTACAATGGTGCTGAAAAAAGTGACTTACCATATTTTTCGGAGTATAAGATGCTCTGGAGTATAAGACGCACCTTATTTTGGGGGGAGGAAAATAAAAAAAAATTCTGCTTGAGAGGCTCTCCTTTTGAGAGGCTGCGTTTGCAGCCTCCAAAAACTAAGAGTTTCTCTTTGCAAAGGGAGCCTCTGAAATGGCCCTTTTGGAGGCTGTTTGAGATGCTCTCTGTTTGGTACCGGTTCTCCAGAACCTGTCAGAACCTGCTGGATTTCACCCCGATCTTGGCCTTTGAGCAGTGGATTAAGTAAAAGAAATCAACTTGTCACTGCCCTGTCTATGATGATATTAGGAGGAAAATATAGGTAGTCCTCGACTTACAACCACAATTGAGCCCAAAATTTCTGTTAAGTGAGACATTAAGTGAGTTTTGCCCATTTTGCAACATTTCTTGTTAAGTGAATCACTGCAGTTGATAAGTTAGTAACCTGGTTGTTTATTGAATCCAGCTTCCCCGTTAACTTTGCTTGTCAAAAGGTTACAAAAGGGGATCACATGAACCCACTGCAACTGTTTCATAGGTATGAAACGGTTGCCAAGCATCTGAATTTTGATTAGGTGGTCATGGGGATGCTGCAAAGGTCGTAACTGTGAAAAACGGTCATAAGTCACTTTTTCAGGATCGCTGTAACTTTGAACGGTCACTAAATGAATTGTTGTAAATTGAGGACTACCTGTACTGAGGATAAGCAGTTTTTAGCAGTCAGATCCCAGACAACTCAGCTGTCTTCTTGTGGATGTGATTCAAACTGTATTGAGATTGCTATCTTTTGCTATGAATTTTTATTATGCTGTTTATTATACTATGTTTATTATACTATGAAGTTCCATTTTAACTCTCCTATATAAATTTTCTTTGTTGTTCTTTTTTTCTTATTACAGCTTTTTTTAAAAAAAGAAAAACACTATATAATGATGTTACAATGTGTGGACACTGATAAAACTTTCAATTGACTGGGTATCATCCTTCCACTGATTTAAAGCAGAATGTCTAATCATAGCAGTGACGCAAGTCCTAAATAGTTAACATAGGTGCTTTCACTAAATTAAAACTTAATAGAGAATTCTGTCTGTTTATTTATAAAAATCCAACCTATTGAATTAAAAGCAGCATAAACCAAAGGCTAATGACTAGCAAACGTTACTGCAGTTAGGAATTACTGTCCTCCAATGCATTTATTATAATCCACATACTTTTAAAAGCCTTGCTATGATTTAGGAACCCAGCCATGCTGCTTTAAGTCACTTAGGAGCTTTTGAAAATCATTTCCCTTAATTTAACAAATGATAACAGCTTTCCTCTTTGTGTTGACTTTCAGAATTAAGGAAAAGTGGATTTAAACAGCAAAGGCGTTCTGAGCCTTCTGCTAAAAGGTATTTCACTGCTTTATAATAAGATTACTGCTTTATAGCCTTGTGAATTTTAATTGCCATTTTTGTTATTGAGATGCCAAAAGAACTGACTATTTTGAAAATAGCATTTATTAGTGCTGTATTCTGTTATGGGGATTCCGAGGACAGCATTCTCTATTTGCAATTTCTCTTTATGTCCCACTTTTTAGTATTTGGTTTCTAAGTAAAAATTTGGCCTGTTAAAGACGGCAAAATGTTGCCTTTTCTAAGTGTGGTTGGACTTCAGTAAAATGTTCACTCATACTCATTACTCACACTGATGATGTTACTTAGTTGGTAATAAAATGTCTACCAGCAAATAACCAAGCTCAGAGAACAACAAGGTTTCTACATTTCAGTTTTCGTCAGTTTCAGATAACTAGTGTCCACAAGTTTCCATATTCTTTAAAACTATGCTGACATTATTCTCCAAAAATGGACAGGCACTACTATTTATATTATAGTTGGTCCTCAGCTTACGACCACAACTGAGCCCAAAATTTCTGTTGCTAAGTGAAACATTTGTTAAGTGAGTTTTGTCCCATTTTACAACCTTTCTTGTCACAGTTGTTAAGTGAATCACTGCAGTCGTAAGTTAGTAACACAGTTTTAAAGTGAATTTTGCTTCCTCATTGATTTTGCTTGTTAAAAGGAAGCAAAAGGTGATCATGTGACCCCAGGACACTGCAACTATCATAAATATGAGTCAGTTTCCAAGCATATGAATTTTGGTCATGTGACCATGAGGATAACGCAAAGGTGACATAAAAAAAATTAAGATGGGAGCCATGACTGTGCGATGGAAGTTCGAATTTAAAAAAAAAAAAGGCTTGAAGAATGCCAAACCCAAGGAAAGATGCAATTCTGATGACCTGAAATTTTATGGGAATGACTAAAGAAATACCTTCAGAAATGGGATTGAAAAGTAATGTTTCTATTAGATAAATACTTGTTCTGTAGCTGGTTTATTATCAATTACCATAGGATAATACCAAATTATGGTTACCAGCACATGTTTTAGAATTACCAGTACATGTTTTAGAATTAGATATATTTCTGGGGATAATGGATCTATATAAGCTGTAAGTATAAAGTAGTACTATCAAACTATACTCTCTAAAGGTGTTCCATTAATTTAATTGTTGAATCGATATTTTGATCCTATGATAAAGATCAGACAAACCTAGTATTTTAAATATTTCAAACCATTATCTTCAATACTATAATTTGGTAAGAAGAAAACTGAAATACCAATAAACATATGATGGTAAAAATGAATATGAAAACATTTAATTCTAGTTTTGTGTTAAAGATTTTATTAAGACAATGGATACCTAGTTATAATATAATTAAACTTAATCATAAAATTTCCATTCTTTATGGGAATACGAAATGATTTATTGCTAGGGACACTTTATATTAGTAATAGAATCATGATTTAAGGGAAAGAAACAACAATGTATGGCAATAGTGCTATTGAAATATTAACATGCTGAATATGATTAAGAGTTATTTTCCAGTATGCTTTGTTGGCTCATTACCCAAATGAGATTAAAATATTTGTGGCAATAAATCTGATATTTGATAAATATGAAAAAACCCTTTCTTTTTTTTCAGTCAGGTTTATACACACACACACACACACACACACACACATATATATATTTATGTATACCACCATAATTATCCAGAGGAAGGAGACTTTTTTCCCCCATGAGTATGAGGGAGACGTTTTTGGCAGACCAACTTGGCATTCAGTAGCAACAGCCAGAGGCCAGATTCAACATCAAGCTTTATGTTCTTGTTCAAGGTCTGAAGCAACAATCTTGCAAATCCTATCTTAGGACATAAAAATAAGAAAGCAATAAGAGAAAACAAAATATTAATAGAATAAAAAGACAATATTGCTGGAGAAACAAAGAATTTTTCTCCATATGAAATGCTAGGATGCCTCAAGATGAGAGTGAATGAAAAAAATGCCACGTTTAATGCAGAAAAATAAAATCTGAAAATCTGAATGTTGAGGTGCTGAGAATATTCAGCACATCCTTTCAAAGGGCTGTTTTCTCATCAAATTTAGGTACTCAGTCACCTTGGCAGCATTTCAATCTGAAAACCTTTTGGCGAGAAGAGAGAAGGACAAATTTTATGCAATTTGTTTAAAGGGTTAGACTTTATTATTAGATGCACAGATTTTTGCTTCTTCAACTTCGTTTTTCCTCCTTTCCCACTTAATAAATTGCTGTTGGGCACAGCTGGTTTGAGGAACAGTTGTTTGATTTCTGTGTCAACCCTCCTCAGGAACCCAAGACAGAAAGCACAAGGAAGTTGTTTATATCCTTTTTAAAAAACCTTCTCCCGTGTTAAAATTCCAGGATCAGCAGTGAGAAAGTTCCTTCTGTGCTGGGAGTTCTTCCTTTTTTGGCAGTGAAACAAATAGCTCTCATATCGGCACATAAAGATAAAACATGTTTTTCTTTACTGAAGAATGTGCTAAAATATAATTCCTGGGAAAATCAGCCATTAGGAGGTTTATACTTGAAATACTGTTTTTTATATAACATTAAAATACTTGTTAGAATATTGCATTTCAGTTCAGATAAAGCATAAAGTTAGGCCAGGGTGAAAAAAATCCATAAATGATAAAATCTACCAGTGTGTTATTATTGTGAAAACAATTCTTCATCACAAATGATATCAGCAGCTTTTCAGTGGTCATCACATCTTGTGTGATATTGCAGGCACCAAATTTCAAAATAAATGAACAACCACTAAGGGAAAAATTGAATATAAAATCGCATAGGAACGTGTAAGGATACAGGTATTTTGCAACATTCAGCTATATTGTGAGATATTATTTAAATTATAACTTTTATTGAAAAAAAATAGAGTCCATGTAATAATGTTGCTAGAATTAGAGCTCCTTTGGCTTATAAACTCCTCCTTAAGTCCTTTCTAGTCCAGAATGGTAAACAGAATTGTTAGGATTCTATATGGTATATATAATGTTAGAACCAGTTGTCCAGGCAATATATATATATATACTGTAACTTTAAACTGTAAATGTTACTTTCTTGCTGAGTCATGCTGTAATGGGATAATGACTAGTTGGGAATATATTTAAACAAAGTATTGTAACCTGGTCTGTTAGAAGCTGCTAGTGTGACTGAACTGCTATGAACTGCTAGTGTGACTGAACTGCTATGAGCTGCTATTGTGAAGGAGTTGCTATCTGTTGATGGATCTGCTACCATCGTGGTTTGCTAACCAGAGTGAGTTGTTTGGACTGATTTACTGGACTGATTTATTGGTGAAGACTTGGGATTTGTTTATGACTACGCTACTGCTTTTTCCTATGATAAAGTACACTTTTGCTAAACCAGTTTTCTTATTCATTGCTCTCAACGTTTCCTTGTGCAGTTACTCTGCTGGTTGGTAAAACAACATCAATATCCTTAA
>WNWU01000003.1:31786323-31885343 GCA_012654045.1 Ptyas mucosa | reverse complement strand
TTGTGCAGTTACTCTGCTGGTTGGTAAAACAACATCAATATCCTTAACAAGAATACATACATTTTTCTGTTTATTCCTAAATTATACTAAGAACAATGAATAATTTCCTATTCAAATTAGTTTGTGTCAGCATCATGACCTCCAGCTTGTGTGGATTTCAAATATTTGATATTAATTTATCTTAATTTCCTTGTACTTTTTGCATGATTAATATTTCATACTTGTTATTGTTACTATGTAGTAAAATATAATTTGTTAAAGCAAGTTATTTGGGCATTAATATGCACATGAACATATATCACATGCACACAGATCAAAGGAAACTCTTTATTAAAAATATTTTTATAGAGAGTAAAACAAATTGTAAAATGGCAGGTTGCTTACCGATGTGATGTGATTTATTATAAAAGATACAAACTGGGGGTTTATTAAATCACAGAGGTCCAGGTACTCCTATTTTGTATTACAAATACTGGCACTAGAATAGAATACTATTCTATTCTAATGTAAATTGGCTTTTAACCAATTAAAACTTCTTTTCTTATTTTATCTCTCTCCTCCCTTCCTCTCCCTTTCCCACACTAACTACTACTAACTGAATAATTCTTTGCTATTGTCTCTCATACTGTTCTGTTCTAAAAAGAAAGGAATGATTTATCCAAAAGATTGCCAAGAAAAACTCTGCCAAAAGGAACTCTTAAGAGTAAAAAATTGAGCAAATAGGGACTTAAAGGTAAATGTTCTTCATTCTAGGAAGGGAAAAGGAGTCTCCAAATCCCAATTTAATATTTTTGATATGACAGAATATCTAGCCTCTCTTTTTTCTTCAATACATGTTTTCTTTCTAGAACAATATATAAAATGCTAAAAAGTTGGAAAAGGACAACAAATATTCTGATCTGAAACCTAGACTCTTACTTTTGAGGTAGCATTAACTTATAGAATTCCCTGGTCCAAAGTAAATTAATTGTTTATGAGTAGATTTATCTGAAGTATTCAGCTCATAGGTGGATGATAGAAAAGTCTTGCCAATTTGTAACAGAGATGAGCTGATGAAATGATGGTTAGTTTGCAAAAAATAAATAAATACAATGATGATGTAAAAAAAAGGAGTCTGTGAGTCAGCTGCTGGTCCTGACCATCATAAAAGTATGCTATGCTAATTGGAATATATTGGTTGATGTAAATAATAGGCAGACATAGAGGCTATTTATTGTCAAATTAATATAGATGCATAAGACATCATTCTGGGCATCATACAATAATCACTAGAACCATGTATGGTCATGATTGTGTACACTATTGTACATTAGAAAATGATCATTAAAATATAGTCTTTCAGTTAAATAAAAATCCAACCTATCTCCAATTTCAGTTGCTAAGTGCTGGAAAATGAATATAAAATAGAGAACATTCACCTGTGATAGGAGATGTAGTGTACATCAACAGAGACAATCTTCACAAATGATTCTCCCACCGGAGAGGCAACGAGTAAGTTATAAAGTCAAGAGTTATAAGTAAACATTATTATTACTATCTACTTATTACTGGTTCTTTTGAGGTACATGAATGAAACTAGAATGTATATTATCTGGGACACAGTCTTTTACCATAACTAGGATGTAACTATATTTACATTATTTGTTTCAAATTTATATCTTTCTACACAGCTTCAAATCTTCTGGATTCTTTTGTTTGCTTTAAGAGAATGGAATGGGTATTCTTACAGATGAATAACCTAAACTTAAATACATTGGATTTAATTATTTATTTTCATAAAAATTAGTCTAAGTGGATTACTGCCATTGGTGAAATCTGTTAAACTGTATAATGATTTTGCAAGAATTGTCACATTTTAATTGCAAAGGGGAGCTTATAATTTCTATCTATATCTATCCTTCTATTAAGCAAAAAGACTATTTACTTGGCAAGGTTGAAGGATTAACCTATGATAGTTTTCATCAAATATCATTACCTTTTAAAACTTGCCTAATGCCAGTTTGCAACATCCTGTCCAGTGAATGCTTTTTGTAGAAAGACCATGAAAACGGAGTTGTCTAAATATGTTTGATTAAATACCTAGTATCTATTAGTCCTCATCCTATGAAGATTAAAAAAGATTTAATAAATTCTTTTTTTAGTATTCGCTAGTAGTTCATTAAAAGGCTTACTAGCTATCTTATAAAGCAATGTTTCTGGCAAGTTTAATATACGTGGACTAATATACGTCAGATCTTAAAATTTCCCAACCACATGCTGTAGCACAATAGAGTACTCAATATGACAAGTAATAGCATAAATGACAGGAGACGAAGCCATTGAGAAAATTACAGGTATAATTCAGAAACATTCAAAGAACAGCATTGGGAAGGCAGGTTCTCAATCTAAGGTGAGCATCCAGCAGGAATCCACTAATTATCCATTGGTCTAGTTTTACCAGACAATCTTAAAAGTGTAGGAAAATATACAAGGTCAATAAGAATAAATTTACCTGTTGCAAACAGAGCTTTTTTCAGCTTGAAAATAAGTAATTTATACTATTTTTACTTTCTTCTTTTATCTCTAGGTTTTAGACTAGATGTTATGTATTGAACTAACTGAATACATTGGATGGTTCAGATCAAAATTGTATATCATGCTAATCTACCATTTACTTAATCATGGTTTATTGATTAAAGCAAAATAGGCTGAATTCATATAAGTCATGCCCAAAGAGTTTATTTTTGATTATTTTACTGTGTTATGGTTATTTTATAGTTACTAGTTTTATTGTTGTGAGCCACCCAAAGTTGTTTAAGGTGGATGTCCATATAAATATTTTAAAATCAATAAACATCATTATAACTTAGCTTCATGTTTCCTCATTTGAGTGCTTTCCATATTCTTGGGCTTCAAATTCTAGAATTCACAGCAATTGTGTCATGCTACCTTGATTATTCTGGAAATAGAAAATTACATATCTATGTGTAGATTGGGGAAGGCTAGTATGTGAGATCTAGACTTCTAAACTCTATCATATAGGCTATATACAATTACTTAATACATTAATATTTTGCTTCTTATGCAATTTTGCCTCTTATAGCACATAAAGGCTGACTGCACTGTAAGAGTTAATAAGGAGGGCTTTGTACTGCAGCTACCACTGTTCCAAAGTAGTTTTAGGAGCCAAGTCATACTCATGTTAATGTGCGTATCACAGCTCCCTTATAATTTTCTTTCAGCCAAGCAGTATTGAATGGGAAGATTTCAAACAGGGGAGAAGCTTAATCTTTTGCCTTTTGGTAGCTTTTCTACTCAACATTAATTTTACAGCTGTACTTCCTGTATGTTTCTTGAAACCTGATGAGGAAAGACAACAACTTGATTAAATGTGAAATTGAGATGTTCCCAATAGGGAACCTATTAAGTACTGTATATACTTCTATGATATTTATACACTTCTTATGTCCCTTTTCCTAACCAATTTTTCTAATGTGTTGTACGCCCACACATACATGCATGTTGTCCAGGTGTTAGCACTTGTGTCCTGATTTTAAGTCATAAATCATAATACATACCAGGCTCCCTGAGATGCCTCATATTCTAATCTGGGATTTCTTGTTTCCAAGTACTCTGGTTTGTGCAAGATATGAAATTCTTACAGTGACAAGATTAGCATACCAAATTTAGATCTTATGTGGAACTACACAAAAGAGCATTTTTTAAAAAAGAGGCATTCACTTCTCTCTTCCCCCCCTTTAGTATAGATGTAATAGTATTATATTATACTAAACCTTGCAAATTCTGACTTGATCAGTTAAAGACACTGTATGTTTGGTGTGCACTGAGTCTTCTATCCAATAACTTTTAGAGCACAACTACATGCATTTATATTCCATATAGGAACAAAAATAGCACTTACTTATATACCGCTTTACAGTCCTCTCTAACTGTACAGAGCTAGACATATTGCCCCAAACAATCCAGGTTCCCATTTTATCGACCTCTGAAGGGTGGAAGGCTAAGTCATTTGAGCCTGGTGAGATTCGAACTGCCAAATTCACAGTTAGAACAATTATCGTAATCAGTGGAACAACTTGCTTCCAGAAATTGTGAATGCTCAAATACTGGAAGCTTTTAGGAAGATCCTGGATAACCATTTGTCTGAAGTGGTGTAGGGTTTCCTGCCTAAGCAGGGGATTGGACTAGAAGACCTCCAAGGTCCCTTCCAACTCTGTTATTCTGTTCTGTTCAATTTCGGCTATTAGAGGCAAAGTTATCTGGTTTAGATTATAGCTTTCTGTGAAAATTGCTGACAGCAGAAGTAGCCTGCAGTACTGCATTCTAACCACTGTGTCATCACCACGGCTCTACTGTATATAGTATAAGCTATTATACATTTTGCCATATATTACTAATTTACCACATCAAAAATTAGGTAACAGCTTACCTGATATTCCTTATTGGTTAGATGCTAAGGATTTTTCTCCATTCATATCGTGTTGTAAGAAAACAAAGTCGGCCTATTTGTTCTTTTTTATTAGTAGTTTTCAAATTGTCTAGATATGTTGGATCTGTAATTCCCAGCCAGCATGGGGAAGGTGACAGGTTAAGGAAGGCAACTGTAAGTAAACAAATACCTATTACCTATATACCATATAATAGATTTGATAACCAACTTAATTCATAGGATTGGAAAAAATGTTAGCAGTCAATTAAGTAGAAATCTGGGTTTAGTTTAGCTGTAGACAAGTTGATTTGCCAGTCATAGAGCATATGCAGAATATTTTAGGTGTTTTAGCAAAGAATTAGAATAAAAAAGTTTTCAGGGCTTCCATAATCACAATTGGAACTGAATAAATTAAAATTTCTGATTTATGTTGTGCTGAACAAAGGTGTCTTCATACCATTTATTGTTCGTATTATGACCTAATATGATCCACAGTAAATGAGGCTTCCAGTATTTGTTGCTTGATTCTTTTATGCCTCCAAGATTCAGTGAACTAAATGACAAACATCATGATCAATCTGTCATAGTTTAACAGTGAAGAATAAACCACATCCTATTAGCTTTAAGAGTTTCCTGGTGAGTAATGGGGGAGCTTATTCTGTATTCACACACCCACTTGTATTTTCCAAACTGTCCACACTCTAACAGGATAATAACCCACTTTTCTTAAGAACCAACACAAATAGAGTAAAATCCAGTCCAAATATTTGCTCTGAAAACTTTCTGTAATGTGTACCAGTACAGTATTTTCTAGCCTTTGCAAATTTACTATGGCTACTAGTGTGGCTTTTCTGAATACAGTTCCCATGGAAGTAGATGCATCTAAGTTCAAACATTGCCAATTCCCAATATTTTATACTGCCTTTATACGTTGCAAGTTTTGCTAAGTTTGCTGATTGCTTCTTAGTTCCCTAAGGGAATAAAAATTCAGAATAAATCAGTTGTTCTTTTATCTATTTAATTTCCTGAAAGTTCAAAGCTTCCTTATTATAATACAATAATGCAGTAATTTAAATTCAGCACAACAGGATGGAACTTATGAATTTTTCAATGTTAAAAATCTGTTGTTTTTAAACTAGGTGTAACGTTTTGGTAGCTAATAAGAGAATACTTTATAAGTTATTTAACATTTTTCCAATGATCTATCTTTAGCTTTTATTGACCATGAATTTTCTTAAGACTAAAGCATGCCTGGATCTCTATGGATTTTTCTCCAGCAAAATTTGTAAGTAACAATGATTTTTTAAAGGAAAAAGAGGAGTTGATGCCTGATTCTACATCTGATGCAATTTTCATGGCATCACAAAGGACTTGTGTTTAAGATAGGAGAAGAAAATATTGAACCACATCTTCCTTCTTTAGGAGATTCTTGCATCTCCTAACATTTTATACTATTCTTTTAATTTTTTGAAACAGGCATAGAAAGCTGACATTCTGCAAAGCAGCTCACCAGCCTGTACTATTATATATAGATGCAAGAATGCTTAGGTAGTCATTTTAATGCTTGAGTGTAGAAATTTGGCTGTATGATCAACCATTTTGCGAGTTGATAAATTTGTGTTGTCCACCATTTTATGAATGTTCATCAACGTAGTCTCACAATTCCAAATGTTTCCTTGTTTTGGCATAACAGCAAACAAGGTAAATATATAACATTATGCTCTATTCAAATAGCTATTCCTATTCTTATTCCTATTTTTGTTCTGTTCTGTTCTATGGAAACAAAGCAACATGGTTTCAATTAAAGCCTGGGAATTGAATTTAAGTGTGGAAATGACAATATTTAAAGCTTTAGTCTACACAAGAGATAGAAACAGGTGGCTATTTGAATATAAGGAGCCAGAATTTAGCTGCTTTCATTCTTTTTGAAATGAGGGCAGTTAAATAGATACAAAAGAAAGAAGAAGGGAGTAGACAAAAGGAACACACTTATCTTTTACATTTTTAAACTCTTTGCATGGAGAAACTAATCTACTGCTTTCTAAAATTTTCCATCTTTAAGATTGTACATTACATGCTTTATACTTATGCCAAGGCTGAAACCAAGAAACTCTGTCAAAAACTCCACTTTGAATTTTGATTAAAATTTCCTGCTTTAAAGTGGAGTTTTTGTTTGATTTTTATTTTTTGTTAGCTGGCAAGCCAGGACACAGACTGAATTATTCCAGCTGTGTCCTCCCTTTGGAAATGTTGAACTATCCAAAAAGGTTTTTACAGGAGAAAATTGAAAACACATCTGTTTTCTGGGTATATTTGTAGAAATATAAAATATTTTAAATAAGCAAAATATTTTATATTTCTACAAATAAGCAAACATTTTTAAAAAAATGTTTAATATTAATGCATTAATAGTCAAAGTAAATTGTAGTGAAAACTGATTCCTTTTCATTATTTTATTTCTATTTTATATATTTAATGTGTTTTTTTGTTTAGGCATGTAATAACTTAGATATAATGTAGGGATTCTCCAGCTTGGTGATATTACTTATTTTTTAATACTTATATTCTATGTATGTAATGTATGTATGTATGTATGTATGTATGCATGCATGCATGTAATTAGACCATTGAGAACATGTGGCAGTAGGTTGTTAGAATACATTCCAATGATTCAATTACAGAAGATCCGCAACTTACAACTATTCATTTAATGACCGTTCCAAGTTACAATAGTACTGAAAAAAGTGACTTATGACTAGTTTTCACACTTACGACCATTGTAGCAGCTTGCAGCTTGGCAACTGATTCTTGCACTGTCCTGAAGTAATGTAATCACCATTTGTAACCTTCCCAGCTGGTTTCTGACAAGGAAAGTCAATGGGGAAGCCGTATTTGCTTAATAATGATTCCTGTAACAACTGCATTGATTCACTTAACAACTGTGGCAAAAAAGGTCATAAAATGGGGTACAACTCACTTAATCGTCTTCCTTAGCAATGGAAATTTTGGGCTCACTTGTGGTCCTAAGGTGATGACTACCTGTAATGAACAAATAAATTAACCAATATATTATCCATCTGCAATAAAAATAGGCAAGAAATGAACAGATATCAATTTCCAAATATCTCTCTGAAATTTCATTTCCTAATGTAGAAGGGAATCTTAACTGTGCAGTACAACTGCTTATTGGGTTTACATAATTCCACTGATCTTGTAAAGCTGATTAATCCTTTTTTATTTATTTATTTTAAAAAAATATTTTTCTCTTCTAAGTTTCTTAGTGATCTTTGGAGGATTCCAACTCACAGTTTGAAAATGCTAAAAGTAAGCTGATAGTTAAGGTCTTCACTTTAAGAAAACAATGGGTATTATATAACTAATAGAATCATAACTTCCTGTCCAGGATAAGATTTCCTCAAACTATCCCAGACAACAATTTTCCTACCATTGTATGAAAACCTCCATTGATGGAGCATCCACATTTGAAGGCAGGCTTGTCTACCACTTAATAGATCCCATGGTCAGGAATGTATGAAAACTTCTCTTTGTTTTGAGTTTTAATCTCTGTCTGCACTCAGTGGGAAATCACAAATGTTTACCATATTTACGTAACATAGTAAATATATTTCTTAGATTAGACTGAAGATAGTCAGTCAGAATAATTTTTTTAAAAAAAAATAAGAAAACCAAGCAATTATAGACCCAGTAAGTTCAGTGTTGTCCTAGGCAAATTGGTATCAATGGTAAACAAATAGTGACAAAAAATAACTAGGTAAACAGAGGACCCAAGGATGCTTATAGGGAATCAGCAGGGAATGGACAGAAAAATATCCAAACTTAGCAAACTTCTAAAATAGTGTCATCAGGCATATTGATGCAAGTGATCCTGTCAACTTTACATACTTGGGAGTTTTAAGTGTTTGACATTCTGTAGCAAAGATTTTGGAGTAAACTTTGGAGCCATGGGATAAAAATGTATTATTTTTTTTAATTGTTATTTAAATTATAAATCACAAAGCAAAAAGAAGATATAAATGCTAACTTCTCAAGGATATGTGATATGGAATTATTTAAGAAAATCCTGGGATGATAGGAATGGTAAAATGATCTACTTGGATTATTTTTTAGAAGAAAGCACAGGAAAAAGCAGCTTGGATAAAGAAAAAAGTATTTTTTAAAAAAAACAACAACCACCACCCTGCTTCTCCCAGGTTTCAAACCAGCAGCCTTCTAGATGGTTTGGAAGCTTTGCAAGGGAGGAGTCACAGCCATTTTTCTATTAGAGAAATGGTAGGAATGAGTCTAAAATATACTGGGAAGAATTAGAGCAATAATAAAGGATTTATTTTATTCACCTTACTGTGCTAGCCTGTATGTGCATCTTGATTTTATAAATCTCATTTTAAATATGTGTATATTTGTGTGTTTATGGTGGGGAAGTGGGGAAAAGAGATTTCCAAAAAAATCTACCCACAGGAAAGAAAATGATTGGTGATTGCTTTCCAAACAGAAAAATTCGGAAGGCACAACAGCAGGAAAGTTTTATTTATTTTATTTTATTTTATTTTATTTGTCAAACATATATGCCCTGAAAACTTACCTCTTTAAAGAAGCCGGGCTGGCTTAAGCAGTATTTTATATTTTAAATTTTAAATTTTAAATTTTATGGGGATTGGTATTTTTAATTGGAGCCAAAATTTATTATTCTATTTTTAATTGTTCTTATTGTTTATATTATGTGTTTTTTAATTCCGGCTGTACACCGCCCTGAGTCCTCAGGGAGAAGGGCGGTCTATAAATTTAATATAAATAAATAAATAAATATAAGATTACAGATATAAGTATAAACCTGATTATGAATACATGAAATGGATACGAAGAAATGAGGACATTAGGACAGGGACGGTAGGCATGTTGGTGCACTTATGCATACCCCTTACAGGCCTCTAATAACATTTTACTACATTTTAAATTTTTTAAAAATTATTTTATTTATTTTATTATTGTCTAATAAGATTTGGTAGCCAATGGCCCAAATGGAGAATGTTTTTCAAATTATCAAGTTTAAGATGTGTGGATTTCAACATCCCCAGAGTTCTTAGCTCATGTGGGGAATACCTTGTAAATTTACCAAAATGTTTCAGTAGTGACAGGATTTATTCAAACTAAGTTTCAAAGTTTACAGAAAAGCCAGCATGATCATAGAACAGGAATAGTTTAAGTAGCAAATATAGATATACCCTATTTCTAGTTTGAAGCAATCAGAAATAAAAATCAGTCTGAAGATTCCAACTTTCTCTGTGTCCTATGTTTTTAAAAGCAGGATATTCCTTAATAGGAACCAGAAATCTTATTTTATAATAAATATCAGCTGTTTATGTTCACCTCATCCTGCCACAAGCGAAGTTGAAGTTGTGCTGCTTCAACAACCATGGTTAACAAAGCATGGGTTACAAGAATATAAAGTCAGTCAGTAACGTCTAATACAGGTTAGAACAAAGGTATCAAACTGGTGTCCTGCGGGTCGGAAGCGTCACACACAGGCCATGTCCACCTCAGCTCCGTGGTACATCATGTGATGGCAACAAGACGCTGTGAAACACATGGGTTTGACACACATGGGTTACAGCAAGTTGAAATAGTGCAATATTTGATTTAGTGCGATTAATAAATAAAATAAAAAATAAATCATCACCTAAACAAATGCTAAAGTAGCATTTAATGGTTTTCATCCAACCAGTATGAAAATTTCCCTTGTGGCTGTGTGCTTTGTTTTAATGTATGCCAACACAATTCTATTTGATATTGACTAGGTCTATGCCAGACTTGTCAACTTCACCCTTTATTTGTCAATTTGGACTGTGTGATATGGTCATAAAAGAGTGTTGTCATACCCAGTTGCTACACAAGAGGCAGATGACATTTTCGTATGTGTATGTTCAACATGTTACATCTTTTGCCAAAGTAGCATTCTCAGTTATGAGGAAATTCAGTCAGTGAATTAGATGTTTCTGAATTGCTGTGTGCCTTGAATGCGAGATTGGCTAGTTATGATTATTGCTTAAGGGCAACACAGTTAAATACTCCAGAAGAAAAGAGGGGGTATTTGACTGTGGCTGCAGGATGCAGCCACAAAAACTCCAAAAATGAGTTGCAAGTAGCTTTGAGGAGGTGAGTTGTAACTTCAAACAGTCATTAAATGAACCATCATCAGTCAAAGGCTATCTGTAAAAGAACATGGGTAGTTCCCAATCTTTCCAGCTTTGTGAATAGTGTTGTAGAGAGAGGGGATAGTTCTGTGTGAGTGGCAAGCATGGACACACATGGCCGCCGTTCATGCAAGTGGAAATGTGCGTACATGTGCTCGACCACCACTTCCGCAGCCCAGTTCCGAAAAGCTTAAGGCCCAGTAGTGGGCTGCGGTCTGGGGATTAGGGACCCCTGGTTTTAGTGACTGGGAATTGTACTTAATACAGGTAGTCCTTGACATACAACCACAACTGTACCCACAATTATGATATTGTAATAATAATCTTAGTTCTATGGGTCTCTTTAAAAGTGGTAATCTATCAATTATCTGTCAATATGGGTTTTAAAAACAAATTGTTTTGGAAGGCTAAATCAATTATTTATGTTTTCTACCTTACATGATAATGGAAAGAGAATCCCAAAGAAGTTAGCTTTCTTCCCATAATTAATCTACCCATTTGTTATCTACACATACAACAGCATTTCTCTGTAATATCCTATTTCATCCTACACTGAATCAAATTTTATTTTAGTCCCTAGCTTTTATTTTTCCATTATTGCATCACAAATTATAATCAGCAGAAAAACACATAAGCAGTAGCTGCAACAATAGCTATTTATTAGCATAACACTTTTCTTAAAGATCTCGTAACAACTGAAATATATACAAAGTCTTACAGCATTTACACATTAAAAAGTTTCCTATTAGCTGACGAAGTATAAGATAGTGCTGCAAAATACTTCAAAGCATGAGTAATAAGAATAGTAATAATAATAATGAAATAGACCACTGCACTTTTAACTTCTCTGCTATGCATCACAACTGCCACATTGATGTGACAGTTAAACCATTGGGAAGACACAAGTTTGTAAAAAAAAAAAGTGTAACAGATTGACGTGCAGCACTGAACACTGGAGGGACGGGAGTAAGGGACAACCAAAAATAAAGCTACATACTGTCATGTTTCTACAGTTCCTAGAGCTGTAACAAACTTCCACAGCCTTAAGATATAACATATTTAAGACAACATAATGACACTTTCTCAGATATAATTCAGCTATATTGTGTGTTAAATTTTTGGGTAAGAAGTTCTTACACTGCTATGGCTGTGTATTTCCATTTTCTATTCATGAAATGCTCAAACAGGTCTACAAAAATGTAGTCAGCAGCAGGAGCTTGTAATCATGATGTGCTTTGTCTATTTAAAGGCATTCAAGATCAGCAAACAGGATTTAACAACTCCCGTCAAAAGTTTAAGACAAGGAACCTTCCTTTAAAGGCATCATCATTTTCATTGTTCACTATCTTAGTTACGTTCCAAAAAATAAAAAAAAATTAAAAAATGCCCATTATTAGGGAAACTAAGATATGACAGATCTTTTTTACATCACAATCCACAATAGTAGTTTAAAAAGTATGTAACACTTTCATAACCACTTATAGTATTTATAAAAAGATCATAGGAAGAATGTATGTATGAAGGTGTCTCTGGTAAGAATATTAAAACAGAGAACCTTGGAACACAGCTTGAAAAGAAAAACAACGAAGAATGAAACAAGATGCATTATGCATTGTAGGTAACAGAAACTTCATTTGATCAATTTTTCCGCAAACTACTATGCGTTCTAGGTAAGGGTTACTATAACCTTATTTTTGCAATGTCTCCTCTTTTTCTTTCTTAAGCAAATTAAGTTGTGCTTAAAATACCAAAAATGGCCAAATATTAAAAAAAAAAAAACACCACACAACTTCAAGAGACTACAATCTATGATAAAGAAGCCGTATCACCATTCAATGTAAACAATTTATTTAAAGACAAAAGCCCTGTTTAGATTCTGGTCTTAAACTTTTGGCAGATAATGTGTGTATGCTCAGCCAGGCTCTGTAGCTAGTAATTATTCAAGTAGAAGCCAGGTCAGTTCACATGTTGACAGGCATGCAACTTGAAAACATTGCACAACAAGGAACATAAAAAGAGATCTGAGAAGTGTATTAAGACTTCAAGTAGACTTCACAACCCTTCACAACTGAATATACACAAATTAGTCTTTCTTTGCCTCCCCCCTCCCCTCCCCAAAACTCACTCACACATGGGACACTTTCTGTGATTCCCTAGCTTGTTTGATGCTGTATAACCACTTGATGATTCTGGCATTTCTTTCTATTGCAGAAATACCATATGGCACACGGTCATTGGCACTGTCATCATTTCTAAGGTCACTGTTGCTGTCCTGAGACTGTTCACAGTCTGAACTGATCATACTTGCACTGCGAAAGTTGAGAGAGATAATGTCAGAGTTAGCCCTTGCAAAATTTTCCATTCCAAGATTTTCAAGCTCTTCAGGATCAAGTCCACAGTAGTTAAAGAACCTTTCAACGTCTGCATCAACTCGAAAGTATCTATCACTTAAGTCCGACTTTGATCGTTGAAGGGAAGGTCTTCTGCTTACTCCACAAGTGGATTCCACTGAGTCCATCTCTGGTGATTTCAACGTAGTGATGGTTGCAATTTTGGGTTTTGGAGGCAGAGGTGGAGCTGAACTACTGCAGGGTATTGCTTTTAAAGGTTTACCACTGGATACTTTTCTAATGTCTGAGGAACTATGCGAAACATGCAAGAAAGATTCTGCTGATTGTTCCAGTAGCCTTTTGTTTACACTGGAGCTGCTTTCTTGAGGACTGTTAGAACCGTGGCTGGGATAAACCTTTAGGGATTCTGCAAATGAGTGACGATTTAATTCTCCCGTATCAGCTTTGTGGGGAGGCCAATTTCGCGAACTGTGTTTGTGACCTGAACCTGAACTGGAGCCCTCTGAACTGTTTATAATATTCTTCAAAATTTCCAATTTCAGGTTCTCCCTCTGGACACCACTCTCAGTCTTTGCATTGTTGCTAAATACTTTCAAGGTAGGGCTGCCCAAGGCTCGCTTAGCTGCAGGGCACACTGGTGGCTTTGGAAGCACTGCTGGCTTCACGGGTTCTTGTTTGGCATTGATGACTTCTTGGCTTTTCACATATTTTGCCTTGTCAGCTTCCAGCCTCTCCACAGCACTAAGTCTTTTTGGATTAGGCTCCGTTTGCCTGCGGAAATAATCAGGTCCTTTGTTTAGAATGCGGAGAGGAACAGCGGAAGTGAAAGTGATGGCAGGACTGACAGGTTTGACCATGCTACCTGTCTGTAGTGTTTCTGTAGGCATGTTTGGTGGCTTTTCTCCCGCAGCCGTTTTGAATTCCTTTCTGGGATCTTCTAAATGCACGGTGCAGAAACATGTATATTAAGCAGAATGAATAGCAGATGAACCTTGGAATCTGAAGGTTAGCAGGAGAAGCAGCAATGCTTCATTTCACAGCTCGTTAAATATCAGGGATGTTTCCTTCTTTTCTGCCCCCCCGCCCCCCCACCCGCCTTTTGTACAAACAAGCCACCAGAAACAAGCCAGTATTAATCTTGCTCTGTTGGTTTCTTTCTTCTCACTGAAGGATGCGGAAGTCTCTGCGGTTTCTTTGTGTTCCACTACAAGCAGTGATCTGAAACATAAAATAGCCAACCACATGTTAGCAATGGTGTGTGATATCACCACTGTAGCAACAGAGCCTTCTCTTCTTCCCCACCCCTTCATTTGCTGGCTGAGCTAAAGCAGTGGGTCATTCTAGCTGACGCGTTTCCTCACACCAACACTGAAAAGCATGCCTTTTACTAAGACTGTAAGCAAAATAAGGATTACTGCTCTTCTCTTCAGGTATAAGCATGCATTTAATTCTGATACTAGTTTCTCACAATTTAAGTCAAGGGTTAATTTAAATGATCTAAATATTACAGTTACATGGTTCCAAGCTTATACTGCATACATAATTTACAGTATATGGCTTCTGGCTTTCTCAAAGCTGTGTCTATCGTTTGAGTACGCAGGCAGAGTGAAACAAGCTTTAGCTAAAAAATAAAATGTCTATTGTCTTCTCTTTTATATCCTTAAGACAGAAGAAACCAGAACTGTAGGAGTTTAGGGCTTGTTATATACTGAACACAGTTTATTTGGAAAAAAACATGTATTTTTAAATGTATGCCTAGAATACAAATATTTCAGATGACCTTAAAATCAAGAATAATATTTATTTTATGGAACTTTTTTTTAATGACAAACACTTCCACTAAGAAAATATAGAAAACTATATATGACTATATGAAACAGCTTTGCAAACGTAGAGGGAGGGACCTACTCTAATTTCTTTTACATATTCTGTCTGCCATCTAAGTTCAGTCTTTTCCCCCTACTATTTCTCTTTACGTTCCTTCCCAGTCTTCCCTTTCCATCTGTACTTCCTGTAAATCCTATTTTCATTACCTGTTGTTTCTAGTCAGAAATAGATTCTTTTCCTTTCAATTAGAAACTTTGATAACCAAAAGAGGAGGGAAATAGTTGTGACATTGGTATTACTATATTCTGGTATTACTATATTATGTCATTAGTTGTGACATAAGTATTACTATATTCTGTCTCTGGGACAGATGCTACTAAGATAATTGAAAGACAGGATTTCTAACAGGCAAACAAGAGTTTACCAAATTAAGCAGAAAAAATAATTACAACTTGATTAGTAACCATTTAATTATTTAATACCATAAGGAATTATTAGTCATGAAAAAGCAATGCAATATCTGGTATATTGCTACAAGACACATATTTATGATTAGATAATGTTAGGCGGAAAAACAACATGAGAAATATATGGTCTTCATAGTATTCAGTGACTGCCATGAGAAGGCATAATTCCAGGTTAGGCAGACATTTATTTAAGCCAGTATGGTAATTGTAATTAAACAACTGTAAACAACTAATATATATATATAGTGCAAGTTCTATTAGGTGGCATTTACTATGTAACTGCTTTGGTATTAAAGTGGTAGTATGGCTAATTTCTTGTTTAAGATTGCAGTAATAACTCACGTTATTTTTAATGATGCTTACTTAAATATATTAGACTCTCAGGGAGAATATTAACTTTTCCCTTCAAAAAAATGGTTTGATTTCCCTTATATTGTCTCATCTTGATCTTCAGCTTTAAAATATTCCATTTCAACTCTCTGTGAACACAGAACAACAGTGTTGTCATAAACCATAATTAGCTTTGATTGATTACCTTATTATAAATTAAAATCCTTTCATATTTCATTATTATACATGACAGGTACATGAAGCCAAAGAAGTAACCTTTTCATGGCTAAATTAACTTCTTGCTGCCATAATGCTTCTCATTTGTTTGAATAAATAAACAAAAGTACTTTTTACAATAGAACATTTCTTTATTCTCAAACAATGATAAGCTATATGAATATTGCTGCTGGTTTTTTTTATAAAATAGTTTCCTTGCACATAAACTGTATTTATGAAGGAACCCCTAAATCAAAAGGGGGGGAGTCCAAATATTAAGGTTTCCTACGGTATATGCATCCTCAACATACATGGACACCTGGCTTATATTAGCTGTTTCCAAACTATTCTGTATAGAGAAAATCCAAATCGAAGATTTTCTTCAGATCAGATAGCTGAGCAAAGCATTCTTCCTCATTGCAATGTTTTGGTTTTGCAATGCAACTTCAAGTAGAAATCTGTATACAGAATCTGTTTTAAAAAACAACAGACAACAGGTTGCTCCTACAATTGAAGAGTGCAATGAGTGTAAGATCTCCCAAGTATCATTTCACCTTCTCCTCCCCAGCAATTATAGTTGATTGGAAAGAAAAAATGTGACAATAGGATGGCCAAGATTATTAGTACAGCTTACTTATATAATATTAAGGCCGTCAGAAGAACTCATCTAAAGAGGAAAAATGCAAGTGCTAAAACTGAAAACTCTGTTAAATGGAATAAAAGCAGTGTTTCTTTACCTTGGCAACTTTAAGCTGTGTGAACCTCAACTCCCAGAATTCTCCAACCAGCATATTTATTGGGAATTTCTGGGATCTGAAGTCCACCACCCAATTTAAAGTTGTCAAGGTTGAAAAACACTAGAACAGAAAGAAATGCAGTTCGGGACACAGAATTTTAATTTCATGGTGGCTCTATCATTACTGACTAGTGATCTGGGGGTTTGGACATACTTTGATAAAACATCTAGACCAGGGATGAAATCCAGCAGGTTCTGGAGAACTGGTAGTGGAAATTTTGAGCAGTTCAGAGAACCGGCAAATACCACTTCTGGCTGACCCCAGAGTGGGGTGGGAATGGAGATTATGCAATATCCTTCCCCCAGGAGTGGGGAGGGAATAGGGATTTTGCAGTATCATTTTCCTGCAATGTCCACCAAGCCCCGCCAACCAAGCCAGACCATGCCCACCAAGCCATGCCCATAGAACCGGTAGTAATTTTTTTAAAAAAAAAATTGATTTATATGCCGCCCTTCTCCGGAGACTCAGGGCAGCTTACAATGCGTTAAGCAATAGCCTTCATACTTTGTATATTTATACAAAGTCAGCTTATTGCCCCCACAATCTGGGTCCTCATTTTACCTACCTTAGAAAGGATGGAAGGCTGAGTTAACCTTGAGCCTGGTGAGATTTGAACTTGCAGTAACTGCAGGCAGCTGGCAACTTAAGTGCTATTTTAACAGCACTTAGTCCATTGCGCCACCAGGCTCTTTTTAGTAAAAAATTTTTGATTTCACCACTGATCTAGATGTTGCAAAAATGCAAAGTCTATGTGGAAAGGTACTGAAAACAAAATCAATAGTAGTAGTAGTATAACTTTTGTACAAATCTCCAGAGCAACAATCCTTGGAATATATCTCTGCAACACCCCTGGATGAGAATAAAATTCTGAATACCACCTCGCAAAAAAGAACAGAGAACAGCTGGAACACATGCAGGAAAGAAAGGACAACCAAAATGATTTGAAGGCTTAAAAAACTTTCTTCTAAAAATGTTATAATATTCAAGCTTTTTAGCTTTTAAAAAGGCTAAATAAATAAGAAATAATGTTGTTTATACTATGTTTAATTATAAGTCAATTAAGTACTGATTCAGCATGGACAAAATTTTCAATTAAAGTATGGAATTTAACATTTGAATATCCTCTACTGGTTGCTTAAGTTTTAACAAGTGATTAAACAAAGTCAAAGGGGAGAAGAATGTCAATATCCTCATATTATGATAAAACTATGCAATACCTCTACTCACAAGAACAGCACATTTCTCAGTTATCAAATATTCAGCAATGAGCAGGACAATGCTGTTATTCCTTGACTTGCACGGAGACTCTTAAATCACTTATGTTCCTACATACAATTCAGAAGATTTAAGAATAAACTATCACTCAGAAGTTCAATAAAGGTTTTGAATGCAGAAAGTACCAGGAATTTGTCAATTTGTAGGAAGAGACAAATCCTGCCTATGTAGTAATTTCTATATACAATTCAAAACTTGCAAAGCAATAACTGTGAAGGTTCCAGCTCATGTGAAACTGCTTCTTTACCTAAAAAACCCCACAAGTTATACCGTACTTAGAGAGGAACTGCTCAAAACTCCTTGAATTCTGTATCAGAACATATATTATGAATCAAGCATAAGTAACCCGAGACATCTCTCTCTCTGAAATATTGCAAAGTTACAACACCACCAGGTCTTTCTACACATCTTCCTATCCCAGGGCCTTGGAAAGTAGTGGATAGGAAGACAAAATTGCCCAATCCAGACTAAACATCTGGCTGAGTGTACAACCAACAATAATTCTGTACTAAAACCATGTTTTGACAATGGGAATTGATGTGTGCCAAGTTACAATAAAAGTCATTTAAATGGGTATAAAATAATATATTTATCATTACTTGCTATAAAATAACAATGCTTCTTTCTAACATTACTTGCTATAAAATTAAATCAGCTATTCACATATATAATGAATTCTAATACATAATTTAATCTTTGATTAAATAAATAATAAATATATTAAATGTGGTGAAATTTAATACGTCTTTTAAATGAATACTGAGATATTACAAAATTAAATAGCATTAAGTGATATTAAGAATTTTTTAATGGGCACTCCAGGCAAGTTATAAAGTAGTGACGGCTATAAAATTGTTATAAAACAAAGCTGTGCTGAATTTCCTATTAGAAATATAATAATGCAAATTTAGTTTATTGAGAGTACTGTGTTTTCCAGCTCTACAAATATTCATTAGGTCCATTATTTTTTATTATAACTTTTAATTTTCATTTTTAAAAAATTCTTCTTGAGAAAATCTATCTCAAGAGAAATCTCAAATAGATAAGCCAGTAATGTTAAATAATTATATTCGTTACGTTTGACTGGAAAACATGCATTCATAGAGAATGCACATTTCAAAGTTTTTTTCATCAAGTATCTGTCTTCAATTTGCCAAATAGATTACAATTCCCAAGTTTTAAATTTCTTAGAATATTAAAATATATGTATATTTGTGTGAAAGAGACACACAGAGATTGTGTCCCAAAACATGCAACACCCAATTTATAACCCATGGTGACTTTTCTCATTTATCCTTCATTCACCTCAAGAAAACAGCATGTGCTACTTATATGAATAGGGAAAAGAAAAATGGTGCAGAAATCTGGCTGCAAAATGGTGATGAGAAAAGACTGCTAATATTTGGAGAGAAAATAGTTTATATATTATATTTATATACATCTCCAAGATGGTGGAATATGGTAATAAAGTAATGGTAAATCAGAGATATATTACTCTGTTATTATATGTACAATTCAAAATATACAGGATCATTTATGACTTAAATCTTACGCTGTGCTATTGATCTGTATGTATTAGTTCTAAGATTTATTTTCCCAGTATCTTATCTTTCTCCTGTACCAAAGATATGCAGTGTTAATTCAGTAAATGAGGATTTTAATTCTCTTTTGTAAATATACAGCAATTGAATATAAACACTAACACACCAACAATGAATAAAATGGTGTGATCTAAGAAGCTAAGGGAGATGAAGCGTCTGAAAAGATGCCTAGAGAGTAGTTGGAGGGCCAGTCTTTCTGAATCTGACCGGACACTGGTAAGATCTCACATTAAGAATTACCTAGTGGCAATAAATAGCAGCAAAATGTAACTATTTTGCTGCTCTTATTGTGTCATCAGATAACCGCCCGGCCGCCCTGTTTAGGGTGACCCGCTCCCTGCTCCACCGGGGAGCGCAGGAAGACCCCTTGGAGGTAGAGCTGAGGATTTTGTACAGTATCTGCATGACAAAATCACTCAGATTCGGGAAAACCTGGACTCCGACTGGGTGGTCTCAGGGGGTTTGACTGGGGCAGGTCTTGTGAATATTATCTGGGACGAGTTTGATCCTGTGGCTCCTGATGATGTGGACAGGATTCTGGGTGGACTGAACGCGACCACATGTTTGTTGGACCCATGTCCCTCCTGGTTAGTGCTGGCTTCTCGGGAGGTAACGCAAAGCTGGCTCCAGGGGATTATAAATGCTTCGTTGAGTGAGGGTGTCTTCCCTGCTGCCTTGAAAGAGGTGAGGCCTCTCCTCAAGAAGCCTTCCCTGGACCCGGCAGTGTTATCTAATTATCGTCCGGTCTCCAACCTTTGCTATGTGGCGAAAGTTGTCGAGAGTGTGGTTGCGCGGCAGCTCCCCCAGTACCTGGATGAAACAGTATATCTGGATCCATTCCAGTCGGGTTTCAGGTCTGGGTACAGCACAGAAACGGCATTGGTCGCGTTGGTTGATGATCTCTGGAGGGCTCGGGACAGAGGTTGCTCCTCTGTCCTGGTCCTATTAGATCTCTCAGTGGCTTTTGATACCATCGACCATGGTATCATGCTGCACCAGTTGGAAGAGTTGGGGGTGGGAGGCACCGTGTTGCAGTGGTTCTCCTCCTTTCTCTGACCGGTGGCAGTCTCTGTTGGCAGGGGGGAAGAGGTCGACCCCGAGGTTCCTCATTTGTGGGGTACCACAGGGGTCGGTCCTCTCACCCCTTCTGTTCAACATTTATGTAAAGCCGCTGGGTGAGATCATCCGTGGTTTCGGGGTGAAGTATCATCAGTATGCTGATGATACTCAGTTGTACATCTCCACCCCAGACCACCCCAATGATGCCCTTGAAATGATGTCCCAGTGCCTGGAGGCCGTACGGATCTGGATGGTGAGTAACAGGCTCAGACTCAACCCATCCAAGACCGAGTGGCTGTGGTTTCCGACGTCCCGATATAGTCAGTTGGTGCCATCACTGACTATTGGGGGTGAATCATTGGTCCCATGGAGAGAGCTCGCAACTTGGGCGTCCTCCTGGATTCACAGCTGTCTTTAGAAGAGCACCTGACAGCCGTGACCAGGGGGATTTTTTATCAGGTTCGCCTGATCCGCCAGTTGTGTCCCTTTCTAGATCGGGACTCTTTACACACGGTCACTCACGCCCTTGTCACTTCCCGCCTGGATTACTGTAATGCTCTCTACATGGGGCTCCCCTTGAGGAGCACCCGGAGGCTCCAGCTGGCGCAGAGTGCAGCCACGCGGGTGGGTTACGGGAGCGACATGGCGTTCCCGTGTGACACCTCTCCTGTGTGAGCTGCACTGGCTCCCGGTGGACTTCCGGGTGCGCTTCAAGGTTTTGGTTACTACCTTTAGAGCGCTCCATGGCTTAGGACCTGGCTATTTAGGAGACCACCTACTGCCACCAGTGGCCTCCCATAGAGAGGGCCTCCTCCAGGTGCCGTCGGCCAAACAATGTCGACTTGCGGCCCCCAGGGGTAGAGCCTTCTCTTATTCCTACTATCTGGAATGAGCTCCCCCCAGAGATTTGGAGGATCCCGGACCTACGCACCTTCCGCCGCGCTCTTAAGACCCTTTTATTTCGCCAGGCAGGCCTGGCCTGATTCTCCTTTTTTAAAAATGTTATAAATTTTAATTCGTTTTAAATTATTGGGGTTTTAATATTTTTACAGCCAAATTTATTTAATTGGATTTTAATTGGGTTTTAAATGTTATACTTGTATGTTTTATCTATGGCTGTTCACCATCCTGAGTCCTTCGGGAGGAGGGCGGTATACAAATTAAATAAACTGAAACTGAAACTGATCTCCTTTCTCAGTAAATTTATCCACTTAAATAACCTGTTCAAACAAAACCAAAGCAATTTGAATTATTAAATAGCTTGCAAAAGGATGGAGGTGTTCCCTTTATAGCAGTGCCAATGTTGATATGAGTCCTATTCTTACCATTATAAAAGTGCAATTTGGGATGGAAAGAGGCAACATCAAAAAACAATGATGTAAGTTATATAAACAAATGGACAACTAAGTGTTGATAGAAGTTGTTTTATCTTATGAAGAGTGAGAGTCTGGAGCAGAAGAATCCAACCATGCAGAAGCATGTTCAAAGTTGCAACATAAATAATGATAGTACCATTTTGCAGCCATGCAATTGGCTATGAAAAGAAGGTGTAAGAGGTTTCAGAAGAAATCAATTTACCTAGATGCCTGACCTAAGAGATAAATAAGACCATCTGGGCTGGAATGAAGACATATCTTCAGTAAGTATAAATAAGACCCTGACTTCCAAGAAAGATTGTAAAGCACAACATTCCACCTGTCCATAGCTAATCTCATACTTTTTTCTAGCCTTTCTCAAAGAACTTGACTCTCAAACTTGTGACTTGGATATACATCTTGCTTTACCTGTGTGGTCACCATAAATCAATCAATTTATGACTTGGAATGCACTTGCTTTCATCCCTACAAACATCTCTTTTCAGACATGGAATCTGGATAGTAGACTCCCACAAAAGGTGCCTGTCACATATTTTGTTTAAAAAGAGAAAAAAGCTGATATGGATTTCAGTAGATAATGGGCAGCAAACTTATGTCAGACTTGTGATACTCTTCACAATATACTCTAGTCTGTATGTTGAACAATTCTATTTAACAGCAGTTGAATTCTTTTAAAAGTAAAGGCCCATTAATAGTTAGACTTCATTATTTTAAGAGGTTTCTACAATGAAGACAACAGTATTCAAGTACAATAATAAAGGGAAAGAACTAGCAACAATAGGTAAAAATAAAGTGGAATGTAGCATTTGGCAGGTTTCAAAGATATCAAAGAGAGCTGTCTGCAGAAGAATTGTCTTTTATAAAAACCCTGGGGTTTCCAGGTAGATTACAGGACTAGATACCTTCTTCTAAGAAATATAACACATATCCAACACACTCTTAAGCTTTAACATTATTTCAAGCTCTTCTCCATTGACTGAAGAGATTCTGATATTTTGTATGTCTGCTTGTCTACAATCTTTCCATGGCTTATAAGACATGTTTTATTTATTTTGATTTTTGTGCTCTCAGGGGGTAATATCATCTTTCCTCAAGGTTTAAGATCCTTCTAAATGCCACTTAGAACTTTTAGAGGCTCACCTCTTTGTTGGCAGTTCAACAATCAATAGACAGCTATGACTAGTTATCAAATTAGTTAAGAGCATGAAATAGATTGTTGAAATGTACCTCTATAAATAAATATTCGTAACACTTTGTAACCCTATTGAACTTTTGTGTTTTGATAGCATCTGAGAAACAATTGTCTTGAAATATACTGCAGCAATTCACTGACTCCCTGATATCTGCATTTTATTAATATTTATTTATTGACTAAATATTTATTAACATTTTAAACTGGAATTTCCCAACCTTTCTGGCTTTGCAGACTGGTGAGGGTGAGTGGGAAGAGATGGTTCTGTGTGAGTAGCAGGCAAGCTGCGCTCGCCTGCCACTTCCATGGTCCAGTTCTGAAAGGCTCAAGGCCTAGTAGTGGGCTGCAGCCATGGGAGTGGGGGACCCCTGTTTTAAACACTTTGGAACTTGGAAATTAGAACAAGGTATCATCATCCTCATCAGGTCCTGTGCAGAGCACACTGGGCAGCAATGGTGTAGAAGATAAATAGAGACTGAGCTTAAAGTTCTTGATATTGATAGCTTGGTTGCCAAAAATACCGTTTCCCTGAAAATAAGACATCCCGATAATAAGCCCAATCGGGTTTTTGAGCGCATGCACTAAAATAAGCCTCCCCCGAAAATAAGCCCTCCCAAAAAATATTTAAAGATAGGTAAGATGGCAAGAGGAACCCCATCTTGCTCCATGTGCCTCAAAATAATAAGACCTCCCCAAAAATAAGGCCAAGCGCTTATTTTGGGGTTAAAAAAAATATAAGACAGGGTCTTATTTTCAGGAAACATGGTAGTTTTTTCCAAACTGGAAAACAAAAACCGAATGACTGATTTCCTTGTATTTAATTTGCACATTTTGAGAAAGTGTAGACAGGTATCTAGAATTTCACAGTATCAATCTCTCCCAGACAGAGAAAGCAAAAAGATTACCTTTTCACAATGATAACTTGCTGCTAGTTCACACCTTTTTAAGAAGGCCTTTCACCAGCTCAATCTCTAGGGGCACAGGTATATTATAAATTATCACTATCTTCATTATCATCATTAACGGCAATATTTTTAGACAAAAAAGAAAAAGAGAAAAGGAAAACCAATTAAAAAAATAATTTAGTTAACTCTTGATGGAGAAAACTCTCAAAGTTACTACAGCAACTGAAAAGGAACTGTGAGGAAGCAGAAACTGTGCCTGTAGCCATACCATACATATACCATACAACAAATTTCTCAGCCTTGGAAGATTCTAATGGGTCTCGCACATAAGTATGGAACCCAGAGGTGGGTTTCAGCATGTTCTGACCAGTTCTGGAGAACCGGTAGCAGAAATTTTGAGTAGTTCGGAGAACCGGTAGTAAAAATTCTGACTGGCCCCACCCCCATCTATTCTCTGCCTCCCAAGTCTCAGATGATGGGGTGAAAATGGGGATTTTGCAGTAAACTTCCCCTGGATTGGGGAGGGATTGGATATTTTACAGTATCCTTTCCCTGTCACGCCCACCAAGCCACACCATGCTCACCAAGCCACGCCCACAGAACCGGTGGTAAAAAAGTTTGAAACCCACCACTTATGGAACCCATTTATGGTATGTGTTATACAGAAGCCATGATGAAAAAAATAATTAAAATGGCTGTTGATGCAGAAAGATAAATCAAACTTTCCAAAACTAACTAACCAACCAACCAACCAACCAACCAACCAACCAACCAACAAGGTATCTGCTGGAACATTGCTGAAGTATAAATTCCCTAATTAAGGTGCTACAAACACTTCCACTACCAGATAGGTTTTAACTAGTGCAGCAACTGAAACTGAAAAAAAGCACCCCTACTCCCAAGCCACCTAAGATTCCCACCTAAGAGCCATTGAGTCCAGGAGACTCCTCAAGTACCTGTTCTTCAAGAGTAATTTTACTTCTTAAAGGGCACTGTTGGAGCTTGGATGGACAAACAAAAAAATTGTGTTACTAGGATTCAGTTTAACTGCTAGCTTCTTCCATCCAAATTCTTACAACTCCCACACATCAGAACAGGATTTCAATGGACCATTTTAGCCTGGAATAGTAGTATGCACCTGGATATCAACAACATATTGATCATGATCAAACCACAATATCTTTGGATGATTTCTCCCAGAGGCTTAATATAAATGTTATATTATAGAGAGGAGGGACAGTAGCTATCAAGTCCATCTCTCCTATTCCACCACTACCAACTACAATCATCCCTCAACAAAAAAAATGTAGCCACCACAAATTAAAGTACCCTTAATTCTCAGCATTGTGGGCAGCTTGGAATGATGTCATATTTGATGGTATTCTAAGCTGCTGATAGATCTAAAAAGACCAAGTTGGACACACTTTTTGTATCCACATTCTGGCAAAGGTTATCTATTAGTGCAATTCATGCAATTCATGCAATTTATCCTTGACTGCAGAGACTCTTCTAGGATGCGCTAATTAATTTCCAATTGCAATCTCAATTATTTGGTGATAATGTTCCCAACATTCAGATCACTATAATAAATGCTCTGAAGTAAATGAAAGATCCAAGGTGTTTTGATCTATACATGTTATGTCTATGATTATTTGCAATCAAGCCATTGTAGTCATATATGTAGGTCAGAATTCCCCAACCTTTCCTGGATTGGTTGCCTAGTGGGGAGGGCCAGGGGCCTTTACGCAAGCATGCGCATACACAAACAGGGCCGTGAGTGTGCACGTGATGCAAAAAGGGCTGTGAATGCCCACACAACACTAGCATGAGTGGGAGGTGCATATGCACACACGCACTGGCCAGCCAGTCACGTGGTCCGATGGCCAACAGGCCATTGCCTGATAGTGAGCTATTGCCCACAGGTTGGGGACCCCTGCTGTAGGTCCTGAATTCCTGGGCCCAACTAAACTCGGTATATTTAAGATAAACACCAAAAGACAAGGGATCTCTATTACCATTCAGCAAGCCTGGCAATATCTCAACAGAATCTCTAGCTTCTTTCTATGTCCCAATGTAACTTGTAAGCAGTTACATAAAGTCCGATCGTATGCTATTACATTGCATGCAAGTTAAGAAAAATGCATTTTCTGGATAATAAAATAGCAGAGCAGAGAACAAACATATCTTCTGAACTAGGAAAGGTAAGGTATTCTTTTTTTTTAGATAAGAATTGAAGTTTTCTAATGGTACGACCTCTTCTGTTTAGCTAGCATTGGACTCTTCTTAAATGACTTTTTAAGCTAGACTGACTGGCCATCTGTTGAATAATAGATTCATGTACTCAGCAAGGGTTTGTACCAGGTGATCATACACATTTCTTTCTATACTCTCATTCTATAATTATATACTACACAGAAGAGGCAGGTGCTTCAGAATTTAGAGCAATAGCAGGAAGTCTGGCATTCTTGAGGTAAAAATCTTGCCACCTGCTATTTATGGCAAATGGGATTGAAGAATGGAACTACTTGCTTGCTGCTGAATAACTGTATCCCAGCAGAAGGACAGGCTGAAGAACAAGTACAGGTAGTCCTCAATTTATGATTTATGACCATTTTTCACACTTTTGACCGTTGCAGCATCCCCATGGTCAAGTGATTTACATTTGAATGTGTAATAACTGACTCACATTTATGATAGTTGCAGTATCATGGAATTATTTGATTACTATTTGCAAACTTCTGACAAGCAAGGCCAATGGAGAAATCAAATTCACTTGACAACCATGCTACTAATTTAACAACTGCAGTGATTCACTTAACAACCTTGCATCCTGGACATAAACTGTTTCAACTCCTACCTTCAAAACGACGCTATAGAACACTGCACACCAGAACAACTAGACACAAGAACAGTTTTTCCCCAAACACCGTTACCCTGCTAAACAAATAATTCCTTCAAACTATTCACTAAGTCTGTATTACTATTAATCTTCTCATCGTTCCAATCATCCATCTCTGCCCACTTATGACTGTATCTTGTTGCTGTATCCTTACAATTTATATTGATTGTTTCCTAGTATGATGTGATTGCTTATTTGTACCCTATGACTATCTTTAAGTGTTGTATCTTATGATTCTTGACGAATGTATCTTTTCTTTTTATGTACACTGAGAGCATATGTACCAAAGACAAATTTCTTGTGTGTCCAATCACACTTGGCCAATAAAGAATTCTAAACAAATGTGACAAGTAAAGTTGTAAAATGGGGACAAAACTCACTTAACAAATTTCTCACTTAGCATCATAAATTTTGGGTTCAATTGTGGTCATAAGTTGAGAACTACCTCTATTGGGCAGATTCTTAAAAATACTGCTGATATTTTAGGATTGTAAAATAAGAGCCTCGGTGGTGCAGCGGACTAAGTGCTGTTAAGTGTTGGATTTAGCTGCCAGCTGCCTGCAATTAGTGCGAGTTCAAATCTCACCAGGCTCAAGGTTGACTTAGCCTTCCATCCTTTCGAGGTAGGTAAATTGAGGAACCAGATTGTGGGGGCAATAAGCCAGCTTTGTATAGAACAACACCGCTTGGGGAGGGGGGGCGAAAGCCCTAATAAGCAGACTATTACTATACATAAAAGTATGCAGGCTATTGCTATAATGCATTGTAAGCTGCCCTGAGTCTACGGAGAAGGGTGGCATATAAATTGGACTAATAAATAAAATAAATAATAAATAAAATAATGGGAAGGTTATTTGGAAATTTCATGAGGAAGAAATTAACACAAGCAATAATAAAGGAGCCTAATTCAATTTGTACAGCTGTAGATCAAGTCCTAGAGAACATGTAATGGGGAACACACACACAAAAGCACTTACAAAACTTTAGCATTCTGTCAGCTTTTGGAATTAGAATGGGCACTGGACAATAAAGGAGAAGAATGATTGGGAAGACATCAGGTTCACTTACAGAGGATCTGAAAATATAAAACTTGATCTATAGTGACATGAAGCAGGTCACCTTTTTTAATTAGCTTCAATAAACCACATTCCAGATTGAATTGTTTCCTCTCTATGGGAACAATTCAGTGAGAGCTTGACATAATTCTCACTTCAAAGCGCTTTACAGGAAAGCAGATTTTATGTTGCGACGAACTGCTTTTAAATTATAGGAAAGATTCAGCCTATAATAGTGGCAGAGCAGTGTGCACTGTTATCTAATGCAGATGAAATGCAAATATGTTCTGCTGAAAGTACAATAAAGAAAAGATTTCCTGGCCTAATAATGCAAGCGTTTGATACGTTGAACTTTAGAAGACCTTGTGCAGCTGCAACGGGAATGCTGCCCACAGAAGAAGTCACTGTGTCACCTTCAGGAAGGGATGTGTTTGTCCTTATTCTGAAAGGGAGAAGATGTGGAAAGAAAAGGCAAGTGTCACCTGATCCACATTTGCAAGAGGGGATTTCAGAAATCCACGTGCTTTGGGGGGAATTGTTTACATTTAAACATTCCTTTACACATACATCACAAATTTATTCTAAACAACCTATGGCCCAACCTTCAGTTTAATTTCCTGGTTGTTGCTGCTTTTAGTGAATTTCCAAATAAACTGTTTCATAGTCAATCATGTGTAGTTTCTTTCAGTTTCATTTATTCAGTCCTGAGGACATCATGACGACTGTTTTAGCCCAAAGCAAAGCAGTTTCAAATATACAGTGTTGTTCTGTTTTTGTACCTTCAATCAGCATTGACTCCTACTGAACTGCCTGGACTGCAGTTCTCAAAGAAAAGTTTTTCGGAAGTGGTTTGCCACTACCTCCTTCCTAGGCTGAAAAAGAGTGACTTCTAGCTTGGAAGAAGGCATTAAAATAACTCAATTACTTTCTCTTTTTGTCTTAAAATACCAAGATGTTTATGGTGAAATAAATTTATACCTGTAATTGACACTTGAAAAAACCTATGCTGTTGTGCTATATTTATATACAACTAATTTTCATCATCTAAATAAATAGTAAAGGCACCACTACCCACATTCATTGCATTATTCCTGGATTGGCCCCACACCTGTCTATATCCCACATCCTTCTCTTTTTTTCAACACTAAAACAGTGGGAGATTTTTTGTTTCTGTGCAGTTCATCTGAAATACATGCTTACACACACACACACACACACACACACACACACACATACAGGTCCTTAACTTATAATCACAATTGAGCCAAGAATTTATGTTGCTAAGTGAGAAATTTGTTAAGTGAGTTTGCCCCCCTTTAATGACTTTTCTTGCCACATTTGTTGAGCGAATCACTATGATTGTTAAATTAGTAACACTAATTTAATACTTATTAAGTGAATCTGGCTTCCCCATTGACTTTGCTTGTCAGAAGGTTTCAAAAAATGATCACATAACTCCAGGACATTGCAACCGTGATAAATATGAACCAGTTGTCAAGCATCCAAAATGTAGATCACGTGACCATGGGGATGCTGCAATAGTCATAAGAGTAAAAAATCGTCATAAGTCACTTTTTTCAGTGCCACTTAACTTTAAAATGTCACTAAATGAACTGTTGTAAGTCGAGGTGTGTGTCCATATCCAAAATGCACATAGTATATAGTGAAATTTGAATGCAATAAGGGTATTAAGAATTCATTTTTCCTTGCTATGGAACAAAGGTCATAGGACTTAAACCTCGAACTGAGTTTGAATTTGCATAATAGTCATCTGGTGGGAGAACAGAATTAACTTATGGAGATCTCAGACTGATAAATGCAACAACAAACATTGGTAATTTCAAACTGCATTGCAAGATATTGGGAATAGAAAATCTGTGCCTTGTTTTCTAAATTCTCAATCTTCAACTGAACTGCTTTTCAAATATTTATCTAATTTTTGCAATAAAATGGTGGACTACATAATCTATGTTTATACAATCTCACAAATCTGTGAGATGTTGAAACATTACTAACGATTAAACTATTCCGTGCTAAAACATACAGCTGATTTCACTAATTGTCTCCTCTCTTAAACAAGTTTTACTATAGGATCTAATACATTGTGCACTCTTCTTGGGTCCACCAGAGGGAGCACAGATTGGCTAATTGTATTTTCTATCTGTGCTCAATAGTCTGAAATTAGCAGAAGACAAAGACACTTCAGAATGCCTTGCAAGATTGGGGAATGGAAACTGTGCTGCGCTAAAGTACCCTTAGCTATTCTAATTGTCATTTCTATGAATTAAAGAACTGCCATAAGAACACAAGAAACTTAGTAACTCCAAATTGCTAAATTTATATTAACTGACAAAGAAATAAATTGATGTTGATAGTGTAGTTCTTGAATCACTGTATGAGTCTTCATTCTTTATTTAAATTTCACATGCGTAAAGAACGGAATATTAAATATGCTGTAAAGCCTATATACTTTCCCCTTCCACTACTTTTCCTTGATCACAAGCCTTACTTTGCATAATGAAACAAGGAAATATCTTGCATCCATAAAGGACTAACATTATATAATTCTAATTGACTAAAAACCTTGAAGTTTTACAAAGGAAAGACTGTACTATACAGCCTCAGTCCCTTTCCCAGCTGAGAAACAGATGCTGTAAACATTTAAATAAAAATATCCTTTTCTTCAGTACGGAACATTTCACAACTATGGAAACCTTGGTGCTCTCTGAGCTTGATTGTTACAAGAAAATGAATGGCAGAACCTGGGGCAGAATGAAAAGGGGGAATCAGCCTAGAATATGTAGCCACAAGCAAACTACAGTATTTTTCGGAGTATAAGACGCACCGGAGTATAAGACACAGCTTAGTTTTTGGGGAGAAAAACAGGGGGGAAAATCTGCTTACCAGGTATTCATCTGGCTAGTGTCCTTAGTCTGGTCAGCTTCAGCACATTAGTTTGCTGGTTTTTTTATCCCCTGCTTGGAGATAAAAAACAGCTTCTAAGGCACAGCTGAGAGGAAGCAGCAATGAGAAAAGCAGGGAAAGTATGGGGGGATTGCTTTCCTCCGCTAGCATCTAGTTAGGGCTGGAAAAAAGCTTCTAAAGAACAGCTGAGAGTTGGAGCAAAGCATGGAGATCGCTTCATTTGCTAGTGCCTTGTTAAAGCACAGCAGAGAGTCGAGAGCACGCAAAAGCTGGTAAGATCGCTTCACTCATTAGCGCATTAGGACTGAAAGAAAGCTTCGAAAAAGTTACATTTGGAGTATAAGATGCACCCAAATTTTCAGTGTCTTTGGGAGGTGGGGGGAAGGTGCGTCTTATACTCTGAAAAATATGGTATGTCCAACTCCCCCCAAGTGCAATTGACCTTTATCTAATTCTAATCAGGTTATGACCATTAGTTGAGAAGATTCTTGTGCACTGGTTTTTAGCAATAAGTGTAGGAAATGAGCAGGCCGAGCTGGAGGGTAAGGTTAAACGCATCACCAGTCTGCAATCATTGCGCAGCCACAAAAGATCCAAAACCAGCACCCTTCCTATGAATTCCACTGACCCTTTCCCTAGCATCATGTTACCTTGGACCATTAAGTGCCTAGATTCTGATGTATAGATGGAAAGAATAAACTCTTAGTGCTTTTAACTCAACTCTTATTTCTGGTCATTTGTGCCTGACATTGATCCATTTAATTGAACTTTCATGTGTGGATCTGGTCTTCCTGACAATTGTTGGCTTGCAGATTTTTTTATTGACTGACTTGGCAACATCATCAGTGCTGTTGAGTGTGGGGTTTGCTCCCTGTTTATATTAAGTGGCTTGCTGTGTGTGATGTTCTGCTTGATTGTTTATCTGGTCTTAATACCTGTTTATCTGAGTGTTGATTGATGGAGAATATGTGTTCTCCTGTTTTTGTTTCCTTCTTAGCTTTTCTATTATATCTTTTTTGAATAGTGTGTAAATGTGATTTATCTCTATGTGTCTATTGATGATTGAAAATCTATGACTGCAGTAGAAGGGAGAGGCAAAGACAATGGAAAATAACTGTGGGAAAAGTTAAGATGGGTCTGCCTCCTTTTTTATTTATTACATTTATATGCTGTCCATCTCACCTCATCTCAATCTCTCTTGTGGGGAACTGGATACAGTATGCTGAAATGGCCAGGTGTGGTGGTGTCTGTGTCTCTGCATTTAAATAAAAAAATATGCAATGGTCAATATGACTGATGATGGCAGATACTGTGGTCCTAACAAATTTCACTAGGAAAGCACTTCATTTTTACAAGAGGATCAGGATGTTGTTCTTTTTAAGTGAAACTAAAGCAGAAGAACTTAGTATACAATATTTGGCAGTTAAAGCTTCCATTAAAATAAAATCCCAACCATCTTTGGTTATAATTACTGACTTGGTTTTGTAAGAATGAAAAAAAATATATAACTGCATTTTAAATGCAAATGAAACCCATAGTTACATACCCAACATGGCCTTTCTGCCTGAAATAAATTATTAGGTGATTGGGATAGCAGCTTCATTATAAAAGTTGCCTGACATACTTTAGATTCAGGATAACAAAAGAAAAAAGAAAGAAAGGGGGGAAAATAATAGAAATCTTTCAGTTTCTTAATTGGGTATAAATGATATAAAATGCATTTAACAAAAAATATTTTTGGAGTATATATACTGATACAAGAAGGCAGCATTTCCACAGTCAACATCTATCCTTGGGGAAGACAACCTGTGAATATTCAGCTTCAATCACAATATCAGAATTTCAGGTTGATTATAAATATAGGTAATCCTCGACTTACAACCACAATTGAGCCCAAATTTTCTATTGCTAAGTGAGATAGTTGTTAAGTGAGCTTTGCCTCATTTTATGACCTTTATTGCCACAGTTGTTAAGTGAACTGCTGCAGTTGTTAAGTTAGTAAGATGGTTGTTAAGTGAATCTGGTTTCCCCATTAACCTAGTTGTCAGAAGGTCGCAAAAGATGATTGCATGACTACAACCATCATAAATATGAACCCATTGCCAAGCATCTAAATTTTGATCACATGGCCATGATCATGATGTTGTTGCAATGGTTGTAAGTGTGAAAATAAGTCACTAAATGAATGGTTGTTAAGTCAAGGATTACCTTGACTTAATTCATGTTTGCCTTGATTGTGGAAGTCATTTTAGCCAACTAAATATTAACTGATATTTAGAAAACGGGAATGAATTCACTGTTAGTATATATGATGCTCAACATTAGTTCACCGATATGTTCATTTTGTACATATTTGGATACAGGATGCAGAAAATAGGTTATATATGCAGCTACATATATAAATTTGTGGATATTAATTCTTTAATTATCACTAAATTAAGGTTATTTGGAATTTGCAGTTGTGAAGTGAAACACACTTCCTGCACTTTTACTAAGTAAAATGTAAAAAATAATAATCCTGTCAGAGAATAATAATAATCCTGTCACAGAAAAGTGTGTATTTTTTCTCCATTCCATTCTTGCTGAAATGGAATCCAATAAAACCTGCTTCTTAAGAGATAAAACAGAGATAGCTGCATCTATTTCTTCCACTTGTATAAATATAGGTGTTTGTTATTATAAATAATATAATACACTGCAAGGAGAAAATTGTGAGGCAAAAGAAGTCAACACATTCTTTTGCTGAATTAATATTGGGACTTAGAAATTTTTATTCTAAATGAAAAGAGCAACATTCATCTAGTATAAGACTTTCCATTCTTTTGGGAATTCATTCCAATTCTTTCCAGTTTAAACAATCATTATAAAGTTAAACTATTCACGTCTTTTCTTCTTATACAATTGTGTGGTAAGAAGTAATTGTTGCTCTACAATTCTGCAAAAAGATATTCAGCCCTTTTAAAATTTTTCTTATGGGCATCTTTACCTCTGAACTTAACGTTTTATGTAGAAACTTGTGCTACACAAAGGGAATTCAAGTGAAGAAAAAGCAAACCTTGGTGCTGATTTAAAATGTGATGTGCCACTGTGAAAACATAATTGCTCTCCCAGTTCAGTAAATTTAATTAAAGGAATAACTAAGTCCAGCTCTGTAAGTACTTCACTAAACAATCAGGGGTGATGGAGGCCAGCCTTGATCTATATATATCTCACAAGCTTTGGCTTGTAGAGAACAGTGAAGAGACATGCTCCACTTAAAAGAAATTTATGAAAATCTCTGTAAAATTATTGATGCCTATCTATCTGGAACAATTTCTCATTCTGTCAGATTCCTAATTCTGCCACATCTGACATAATCCGTTGATTATCTAGCACCCTGGAGAAAAGCAATGTATAGAAAGTACCGTATATACTTGAGTATAAGCCGACCCGAATATAAGCCGAGACCCCCAATTTTACCACAAAAAACTGGGAAAACTTATTGACTCGAGTATAAGCCAGGGGTGGGAAATGCAGCGGCTACTGGTAAATTTCAAAATAAAAAAAGACTGGTCAAAAGTGCAAGGACCTGTCAGAAATCACTTTTTTCAGCCCTCTGAGTAGTCCTTTTGTGCATATGGACTACTCAGAGGGCTGAAAAAGTAATTTTTGACTGGTCCTCACACTTGTGACCAGTCCTCGAACTTACGACTGTCCTCACATTTTATGTTTTTGCCCTATCTTATCACCATGGTGAAGAGAAGCAGCTGTGAAATGAGTGACATGGTTGTAAAGAATGCTACAATGGGCATAAATGATGACCAGTCATAAGTGCGAAGACCGGTCAAAAGTGCGAGGACCTGTCAGAAATCACTTTTTTCAGCCCTCTGGGTAGTCCTTTTGTGCATATGCACTACTCAGAGGGCTGAAAAAGTAATTTTTGACTGGTCCTCGCACTTGTGACCAGTCCTCGAACTTACGACTGTCCTCACATTTTACATTTTTGCCCTATCGTATCACCACTTCTCTCTCCCCCTCTCTTTCTCATTCTTTCTCTCTCCCCCTCTTTCTCTCTCTCTTTCCTCCACTCTCTCTCTCATTCTCTTTCTCCCCCCTTCCTCAAGGAGAGAGGTGGTAGGTTTGAGGAGAAAGATTGCTGTACAATAAAAAAGATGAAAGGGAAGAAAACCAACCCCAAACAAATATAAAGATATTAAGATAAAGAATGAATTGTTAAACTTTAAAGAATAAAAGAGAACAAATGTGAATAAATAGCAATAATTAGAAACACACATACAAACATACAATGTATTTTCTTTGAACAGAGTATTTGGCCGGTTCACAAATTTAAACAGTGTTCAGTCATTTCACTTAAATTTACAATTTCTATATTTCCTTTTTGCCATATTTATTCCTCATCTATTTTTTTAAAAAACCAATATTACCCTTCATCCTCATCTCTAATCTTAATCAAATTCAATTTTTCACTTCTATTCTATATTATACCCCTTCCCATTGTCATCTATTTTTATATCCATCCTCACATTGATTAATTATGTAATATTACAGTTGTTCAATACAAATTCAACATTTTAATATAAATTAATTAGTTATATAACTATATTTTTTGTATATTAATCAATATGAACATAAATATTCCAATTATTTCCATGCAATCCAATTTCTTACAAATCAATTACCGGTAATTATATTTAATATAATTTAATTTATTTAATAATAAACCAAATAATTTCCCCCCTATATTCTTCCAAACCACAACTTAACCATTTCTGCTTTCAACACAATATACAATTAATAGTATCTCAATTATTACAATTCCCTAGTTAAATAGAGCTTTTTCTTTTGTGTTTTAAAATCTTGAACTCTCCTCTTTTGCCATTTGCCATGAATTTCCCATTGTTTGCACCTATTTTTTTTCATGAGGAAAAAGAAATCTGCCTTTCCAATGTTGCAAGCAAAAGAAAAAGAAAAAGAAATCTCTCTCTGCCTCATTTTGTCACGTTGCAGCAAAGACCGTGCTTTAGTTTCAGTTTCGCTTTTTTAGCATAGCTGGGAGGGGAAGGGAAAATGCTCCAGCGATTTACCTCTTTGCAGTTAGCTAGCAATAGAGCCCCGGTAAAACAGCTGAGAGCAAATCAGCTGAGAGTTGGGAGGCTCTTCAAATCAACTTATGGTAATTAACCTATACTGATGCTGAAAGGGGCTGTTTTTTCTGTTTTTGCAGATAGGGGTCTACTCATTTGTTTTCTTTTAAAAAGGCATTTTTTTTCGTGACTCGAATATAAGCCGAGGGGGGCTTTTTCAGCCTGAAAAACGTGCTGAAAAACTCGGCTTATATTCGAGTATATACGGTACTACAAAATTTGGTATTGAGAATAGCATGGTCAGCCAAGAGAACAAACAGCCCTAATACCCTTTGGAAGCCTATAATGCTGGGAAAGTGGAAGGAAAGAAAAGCAATAAAAGGGAAGGGAAGACAGCAACCAGTTGGATGGACTGGAAAATGAAAGACCAGATTGTCATGCATAATATTTATTTACATGGTCATTAAGACCTGCCATTGACCTGCTATCAACCACTGGAAAATCTGGTAACAAGTTAGGAAATCCTAGCAACATACAACAAAGGTGGCCTAGTTGCTGTATTTGAAGAGTTATAAGAGGAAGGAAGCATGATGATCAGAAAAGAGGAAGTGAGAAATTACTGAAATGAAAAATCTGTATACTTTTGACAGACCTTTTTTGATGGTACACAATTATAAAATTTCTGATGAATACATGAAAATAGTAATCCAAAGAATATTTTTAAGCAGTAAGGTAAAGGTAAAGGTTCCCCTTGCACATATGTGTTAGTTGTTTCCGACTCTAAGGGGCAGTGCTCATCTCCGTTTCAAAGCCAAAGAGCCAGTGCTGTCTGAAGACGTCTCTGTGGTCATGTGGCCAGCATGACTAAACGACAAAGGTTCACGGAACGCTGTTACCTTCCCACCAAAGGTGGTCCCTATTTTTCTACTTGCATTTTTTACATGCTTTCGAACTGCTAGGTTGACAGAAGCTGGGACAAGTAATGGGAGCTCACCCCGTTACGTGGCACTAGGGATTCGAACCGCTGAACTGCTGACTTTTCTATTGACAAGCTCAGTGTCTTAGCCACTCAGCCACTGCATCTTTCTTTTAAGCAGTAATGGTTAACAATTGTTAAAAAGTTAAAGTCTATACTTCTGAAATGAAAGTTTTGCTTTGCCTTTATGAATTATTTCTTGTTCCCCATTTTATTATATAATATAAAACAATACACTTTATTAACATCTTGCCAAGCAAATTCTCAAAAACTTGCAAACTCTTTACTGCCATTTTGACTAGTTCTAAGAAAGTTATTAAGCTAATTGTGGATTTTGAATTTACCCCTGCTGTTTAAACTAACCATCATTACTATTTTATGTATTTCAGTAAAGCATTTTTATATAAACAGGCAGACAAATAATAAAACTAAAGATAGTTTCCACAGCCAAGCATTAATTAACATTAAAATATGCAGTAAGTAAGGTGAGCTCTTTATTCATAGGCAACTAGCTAAGATCTTCATAGATTTTAAAATAAAAAATATATGCACATAGCAAAACAAGATGCTACTTCAAGCTAGCATATTAAAATGCCATTTCAGTCATTCTATAATGTAATGTAATTTATAATGTAAAAATAAAAAGTGGGTTGTAAATGAATGCCACAATACAAAAACATGCTCTGAGTTGCGTATCTGTTGTTTATATAATACATTCAGGTACAGAAAACCCAATAATCATATATTTTGCAGCAATTCTATTATGTCTTCTCAATAGAATTTATGTGATTAAATAAAAAGGAAAAAGGAAAAAGGAAAAAGGAAAAAAAAGCAAGGGAGATTTTAAGATGATGATGGTAATGGGTGGATCCCTGGACAGTTTTATGAATGTGGCAGGGAAGCTTTTATATTCAAATCACAAATACAGTGAGTCAAGTTGTTTAAAGTAAATCTAGTATCTCAAAAAGACAAAAAGGAGGGTAAAATAAGTTTCCCATAATTTTTGTTCAGCAAATTAAATACTAAGAAAGTACAAACTAAGTATTAATAAATGGAATATAGTGACTAAATATTAGAACAATTTTTAGTCGTTATTAAAACAACTCTTATAAGGCTTAAGCTTCTATAACAATAGCAGAAATATCACATGTTGAAAGAGTGCTGGTAAACTATTTTCCAGTATATACAGATAAGAAATATTCTGCGAAACATTCTTATTTGTTACAACATAGAAAAGAAGTCTGTGTTCAGTTCAGACTGTGACAAATGCAATCCAGTGGTCTCCAGTTTGCTGTTTTATACAAACAATATATCATCTTTGAAAGTCTCTGGGGATTGTCATAAAACATGGATTATCAATGCAGCACAAATCACATCTCCAGAGAGAGAGACTACAGAATTCAACTCAAACCAAATGTATTATAAGTGTTTCATTTTCAGAAATGGACAAGAGCATGTGAAAACTCCAGAGCTCACAAAATTTGATGATGTTGTTTTTGTATTTATTTTAGGACAGCATCAATATAATTTAAATGCCTGTTTCTTGTAATATCTGGCAATACAAATGTTGAAAAACTATGGGCATAACAGATGTATAAGTATATGCATTTACTACAATGTTTATTAATCTTACCTACTACCATCAAAAGCAAAGTGTCTACTCTATGAACTAGTGGATTCCATTTACTTCTTGTCAGTGTGAACTTATTTCACAGAAAATTGGATGTTGGTGGTGGGGGAGGTTGAGGAATACCAATACTTTTGCAACTGTATCCATAAATGTTGGCAACGTTTAGATGTAAAATGTAACTACTTATTTGATTATTTTATTATTTCTGCATTAAATTTACATGCTACCATAATTGTCAACTATAAATGGTGAATAGTAGACCATGATTAAGATTCATTCTCAAAGAACAGGGCTTTTTAAGAAAGTTGAAAAAGGGTAACAAAATCAGGATAAAAATAAAAAAGACTAAAATGTTTCATATGAGGTACCCTGAAGAAGTTAAAAATGTAGTCAAGATCCTAAATCTAAGAAAATGATAAATATAAAACTGTGAGATTATTAGTGAAAGAACTGGAATCTGAAATGAGCTAAAACAGTAAATAGATGGGATAGGTATGAATAACAATGCAGTCTGAGAATTTACACAGTGTGATATTATACACATGGTTCTCATTACCCGGCTTTTAATATTACTACGTAGCTAGGAGGATAATTCATGACCCATGTTAGCCAGTCATGGGTGGCATGTGGCCTTCAGACACTCTGCAGCCTATCAAACTACAGGAAATAAAGATCACTTCACAGACAGGATTATTCTAGTAACAGTAATACTAAACTGTTGTCAAAATCCTCATCTCCCTCATTAATGATTCTTCTCAATATAATTAATAGTGCTGCTTTCAAAGAGCAGTGGGACAAAAAAACCCCATGCTAGTTCACAATCAGTAGGTCAGAAGACAATTTATCTGTATGTATTTGTAAGACACAGATGGCCCACCCATGAGCCTGTCAACTGCTGGGTTTACCCCAACTCAAAAAAAGTCATTGACATTAAATGATTACGGCCCACAAAGTATTCAAATAGATGACAAGTGAGTTAGCACAGGCTGATTAATGTAGTAAATAGAAGCATATGATTATAGATATTTGACAACAGAGTATAGCAGTGAGTGGAACTGTTCCAAGTATTGCTTCATATCTGCACTTACACTTTAATCAAAAGTGCCTGGAAACATTTTCTATCTCTTTTGTCATTTTTATATCACAATGTTTCACCACCATTCCCTAAGGCCGTGATGGTGAACCTATGGCACGGGTGCCACAGGTGGCACACAGAGCCATATCGGTGGGCACACGAGCTCAGCTCCAGCACGCATGCATGTGCCAGCCAGCTGATTTTCGGGCCTTCTGAGCCCACCAGAAGTCAGGAAACACACTGTTTCCGGCCTCTGGAGGGGGTGGGGAAGGCCGTTTTTGCCCTCCCCAGGCTCTGGAGCCTGGGAAGAGCAAAAAATGGCCCTACCAGGACCACCATGCCATCGCGTGCCAAAAGCGGGGGGAGCACGGGGGGGGGGCAGGGCGCATAGAATTATGGATGTGGGCACACGTGCGTGTGACCCCACCACGCTCCTCCTGTTTTTGGCACGCGATGGCAAAAAGGTTAGCCATCACTGCCCTAAGGGCTGTATACTATGCTAAAAATCTTTGCAAAACTATAGCTGGTTTCAAGATAATTGGCCTTGCCAAGGCAGCACAAGCAATTTTAGTAGCCATGGCTATGCAGCATTGCAGATCCAAAGGGAACAGGAATCTATGGAACACACCTGAATGGAAAGGTAGCACCTGCTGGCAACTTCTTAAACTAAACAGTTAGTTACAGAAGGAACCTGGTGAGCCTAGAAGTAGATGGGCTTCCTTAAAGGAGTTAATGAAAAATGGCTGCAGGATCAGCCCTCCTGTATTCTGAAAAATCTTTCTCCCTTCAGATCTGAAGTCCCACATAGCCCTGGGAGTATAATCCTTATAATAAATGGTTTCGAACTACCAACATCTTGACCCAGTGTTCTTAGCTCCACCAGGAATCAAATTTCAGGCTGTAAAATTCTAAAAAGATTGGGAGGTAAGTCAATCAGGGTAAAGGCAAATAAATGATCCAAACAATTCAGAGTTTGATTTCTCCCCATTTGCCTCTTTGGTCAAGACAAAGATTTTGTCAAGATAAAAATTTTTGCACCATAATTTCTTGCTCCCCTGGATAAGAAAAATATTAGTTTTCATTAAACACATAAATAAATGTCACCATGTTTCTAATGCTTTTCGCAAAAATCCAAAAGGTATGAAAAGGAATTAGACCTTCTTTACTCTTTGGGCAAATCAACAGGAATCTCTTTGGTATAGCTGTTGCAGTCTCCAAAAGTCCAATTCACATGATTGGATGAATTTAAATTCTCCTTTCTACCCTGCAGCTTCAGAATGGAATGGAAAGAAGCGGTCAATTTGTTTCAAGTCAAGACTGCTGCAGAAATCAAAGCAATACTTCATGGACTATTTGTGAATTAAATATTTCTTTCTGCAGGGAATAAGATGAAAAAAGAATGGATTTTCAGAAAGTGCCAGTAAAATCTTGATGTTTTTTCCTCCTGCAAAATTCTGGTGAAGAACATAAATGTTAGAAGTGAGGGAAACATGGCAATGATCTTTCTTCCTACTGAGTTTTGGAAACAGTGCCAACCCAATGTGACTATTGTATGCAAAAGCAAAAGCTGTGTTACTTGAATCGTCTGAAAGAGACTGACACAGGGCAAATAACTTTCCTACCCCTGAGTTGTCCATGTACAGGATGCGAATTGTGCAGTAGGATCTGTGATGATGTAAGCAAGGAACTTAGATAGTCAAAAAGAGAGCATGTGCCAGCATGTTGTGCAACAGTTACCGTATATACTTGAATATAAGCCGAGTTTTTCAGCACGTTTTTCAGGCTGAAAAAAGCCCCCTCGGCTTATATTCGAGTCACGAAAAAAATGCCTTTTTCCCTGCAACCGTTTTGGCTCCCGGGGTTGCAGGGACACTCGCTCACCCCGCCCCCCTCCACCCAGTCACTCCTCACTTGTACTGTGTGGGTCTTACGCCTGCCAGGTAAGCCTGTGAGCCATAGCCTACCTAGCTGCCCCTGCCCACCCACCCCCGCCCACCCCCCATCCCAGCCTGCCTCCCCTACTCCCTTCCCTGCAGCCCATAGCCCTGCCATGCTTCCCTGCCTTCCACGCAGCCTTCCCAGCGTCCCCGAGACCAGCTTGCGAAGGCAGGCAAGCGGGCCTGACCACGGGGACCACCGGGAAGGCAGGCAAGCCTGGCAAGGCCACCCGGCTGTGGGGAAGAGAGCTAGAGCTTCCTTCCTTCCCCGAAGCACTGCCAGGCTTGCCTGCCTTCCACGCTGCCTTCCTGGCGTCCCCATGGCCAGCTTGCCGCCCATCCCCACCCCGCTTCCCTTTTACCTTTCCTTAACGCCCCTGCTTCTCTCCCCAAACTGTGGGAGGCGGAGTCCTCCGCGCCACAAAGCCCTCGAGGTGGCTGCAGGAGGGGGAAAAGAAAAAAAAAGCCCTTGGCTTCTGAAGCCTCTCGAAAGCTTCAAACGTGTGTGTGTGTTTGGCTGCAGGAGGGGGGAAAGAAAAGCCTCAGCTCTGGAAGGCTTTGAGAGTGTGTGTGTGTGTGTGTGTCCCTCCCCAAACCTTGGGAAGGCAGCGTGGAAGGCAGGCAAGCCTGGCAGGGCTTCGGGGAAAGAAGGAAGCTGCTAACTCAGAGGCAGCGCAGAGGATTCTGCCTTCCAAGGTTTGGGGAGGGAAGCGGGACGCGTTAAAGAAAGGTAAAAGGAAAGCCGGGTGGGATAGGATTTGTTCCCCCCCTCACAATCCTCTTCCAAGCACAGATGATTCCTCCTTTAATACCTGGTCCTGCACTTGACCTGGCTGGACAGTGCCCCCCCCCCCAGCACCCTCCCTCCTGTCCTTCCTTCTCCTGTCGTAAGTTCGAGGACTGGTCACAAGTGCGAGGACCAGTCAAAAATTACTTTTTCAGCCCTCTGAGTAGTCCATATGCACAAAAGGACTACCCAGAGGGCTGAAAAAAGTGGTTTCTGACAGGTCCTCGCACTTTTGACCAGTCTTTTTTTATTTTGAAATTTACCAGTAGCCGCTGCATTTCCCACCCCCGGCTTATACTCGAGTCAATAAGTTTTCCCAGTTTTTGTGGTAAAATTGGGGGCCTCGGCTTATATTCGACTATATACGGTACTCATAATTCCAAAGTATTTAAACTTTACTGAATTGGATCTAATTCTTATTATAAAAAGAGCCTTACTGTCTATTTGTTACTTCAGTAAACTGTCAGACTCAGTAAACTGTCAGAAATATTAAATTTAGGAGATCTTCAGAATACCTAAACAAGAATAAGTTAAAGAATAAGATACTATGTGGGTTCAGAATACGTTTTCATTAAGGTGACACAAAATACTAGATCTTTAGTATATGTTTTAATACATACATACAATATTAATATTTGAAACTTAAGTATTCTTTTTAAAAATGTGGGATCTGCTTCCATGATAGTAAGATAATAAATTATTTCTCCTGTCTTCAAAATGATAACATATTGAAAAATAAAATAATTTTTATTGTTTATTTATAACATTTATATAGCTGCATATAGCTGTATAACTATATAGCTGCTCATCTTCTAAGCAAAATATGATTGGGTGGCTCCCAATCATATTTTGGCCTTATTGGGCATTGTTTATTGTAAATAAATGCACGACTTATAGTTTGTATAGCCAACTATTCTATGCTATTCTATGCTATTCTATGCCATGCCATGCCATTCTACTATAAACTGAAGTTAGAAAAAGATGAAAAAGAAAAAAAACTGAAGGAAAAAGAAAAAGAAGTAAAACCAAAGAATGAATAAAGAAAAAGAAAACAAATATATAAACAAGTGATTTCTAGACTTCATCACAAGTATAACTAATTTAGTAACTCTTTACCCCTGTAAGGTTACAGTTATTTCTTCATGTCATATACCATTCGTTATCTATAAGGAAATCCATAAAACATCAACAATAGAAAATGAAGTGGTATCCTGAAGTAGACATGCATAGACAAATAGTATTTATGTGGACTTCAAACAGTAAAGTTTGCAAAGAAATAAAAGAATGTATAGGAAATAGGGCAATAATTAATGTAGTATTTTACTTAATAGGTAGTTCTCAACTTACAACAATTGAGCCTAAAATTTCCATTGCTAAGTGAAACATTTGTTAAGTGTGTTGCACCCTATTTTATGACCTTTCTTGCCACAGTTCAGTGAATCACTGCAGTTGTTAAATTAGTAAGATGGGTGTTAAATGAATCTTGCTTCTCCATTTACTTTGCTTGTCAGAAGGTTGTAAAAGGGGATCACAGGACCCTGGAATATTGCAATGTCATAAATATGAGCCGGTTGCCAAGCACCCAAACTTTGATCATGTGACCATGGAAATGCTGTAATGATCATAAGTGTGAAAAACAATCATAAGTCATTTTTTCAGTGCCATTGCAACTTTAAAAGGTCACTAAACAAATGGCTGTAAGTCGAGGACTACCTGTATTGTAGTTTTTAATTAAATTTTGGGTATTGTTTCAAACACAATACCCAAAATCTAATTAAAAACTACAATACAGGTAGTCCTCGACTTATGACCACAATTGAGCCCCAAATTTCTGTTGTTCAGTGAGACATTTGTTAAGCGAGTTTTGTCCCATTTTACAAGCTTTCTTGGCACATTTGTTAAGTGAATCACTGCTGTTGGTAAGTTAGTAACCCAGTTGTTAAGTGAATCTGGCTTCCTCACTGACTCTGCTTGTCAAAAGATTGCAAAAGGGGATCAGATGACCTTGGGACACAGCAATGGTGATAAGTATGAACCAGTTGCCAAGCATCTGAATTTTGATCACATGATCATGGGGATGCTGTGAAAGTCGTAACTGTGAAAAATGGTCGTCAGTGACATTTTTCAGTGGTATTGTAACTTTGAACGGTCACTAAATGAACTTACAGCCATTTGTTTAGTGACCATTTGAAGTTAAAATTTCATTTCATTTCAAGATCTGTAATATCACCTGATCATATGAAGTTCAGGTAGTCTTCAATGGTTACTTAACAATTTGAAGTTATGGCTGTTAGGAAAAGTTACTTATGAGCCATCCTCAAAATTACGACTGCCCCATCCGTCTTGCAATGTGATTGCATCTCATGCAATTGCAGGTTGCACTTGGCAACTTATTCATACTTTCAATTGGCTTTCAAGTGATCACTGAAATCATGTGGTCACCATTTGCTGGCAGGGAAGGCTGCAAGTTGCTGCCTGCTGAAGGCATCCCCATTCTTCTATCCAGGGGCCGGGTGGGGGGAAACAACTTAGGTGGGCTGCAGAAACAAAGTTTGGATCACAAAGATCAATCAAAATGGACATGAACAATTTTGTCTCCATTTTGTTCCAGTTCACTATGAAAAAGTTAAAACTGGAAAATGAAATGGAAAAAATAGTTCAGTACATAAGACACTCATGCCATGCACATGACAGGTGTCTACGTTACTTCTCATATTGGATTCAAAATGCTTTTGAACACAGCAGGAGATATATTTTACCTTAATGTCCAAGTTGTGAAATACCTATATGAATCTGAGTACTTAAATAGGAAAAGACTTCTGAAATTATTCAATAGCACTTTTATATTTTATATTAGATTTAATATAAAAGTCAAGAGTCACAGGAATTGGGTCCAAACCCCAAAAGATGGAGCTCCATAGACCATACCACCTTTAAGGGTAATAATAAAGTTTTTATTTTTTATTTTTGACTTATCTTAATCCCCCCAACTTTAGTTTTGCCCCCACAATGGTAAAATGATTCTTTATTCCCAGCACTTGTCCAATGCCACCATGTAATATATTATTAATTTATGCTTAGTATCTCAAAATTCTATTTTGGAAATTAAACTAAGTTCATAGCTTGGATGAGAATTAAATTTGAGATGCCATTCTGATCTTCCCCTAGCACGGATTTCAAAAATATTTCCCAACACTTCCCCACTTTGCTGGAAATGCAAAATACAAAAAGGGACATACTACCACATGTGGTGGTTATGCCCAAAAGCAAAACAATTTTGGAATAAAATTAAAATCTAACTGGAAGAAATAACAGCACAAAAAATACCATTAAAACCGAAAACATATTTATTGGGAATACTCCCAAATAGCTATGAAAAAGAAACAATATATTTAACTACACATATTCAGACTGCAGCAAGAATCATCTTTGCACAAAATTGGAAATCGGAAGAAATCCCAACACAAGATAAAATAATATCGAAAGTAATGGAATGTGCCGAGATAGACAAACTCACTAAAGAAATCCAAGAAAAGGAAGAATCTGAATACTAGCTGGTTTGGCAAAAGTGGTATCAATGGCTGGAGAAAAGGAAAAACAAATAAAAAGATGATCCTAAAATATTTGAACCAAATTGTGTACCCAACGAGATACAATAGAGTTACAACAAAACTTTAAAAAGTATCGTTATATAAGGTGACATGTGGGAATATATATTGAGAAATACAATTTACCGATGTATTGTCTTAAGAAATAAGATATCTATAGATAAACTTATCTATAAGTTTAAATGTTGTATATGTTGTGTATTGTTTTATTTGTACCTGTATGTGTTCTTTTTTTCCTCTGTGTGTATGTTTTTAATTTAATAAATTTAAAAAAAATTTTTAAAAAAAATTGAGATGCCATTCTGATTTATCCTATGGTGATGCCAAGGAAAAGAAAACTATGCGTGTGCACACACACAGAGAGAATATATAATACATACATACACACACTGTATATAATATTTACATGCACATCCACACATATATACACATATACACACATGTATTAGAAACTGAAACCTACAACTGAGCTGTGTTTGGTAAAATTTAATTAGAGAAAAACCTGAAATTAGGAGTAGAGATAAGATTTGAAACAAGAGCAAATAGTTCATTCTCCTGTTATCCAGACGCATGGTGGCTAAATGCCAGCTGGACAATCCGTGACCTAATGCACATTTACTTGGCCGTCAGCAGTCAAAACATTCCCAGGAGCAACTTCAAATAACCCAATTTACAAAAAGCTCCACAGAAACAAACCATACTCGTCTGCTAATGCCCACACATAAGAAAATAATTTACACCGAAATAGTTCTCAGAGCTTTGTTACGAGTGTTTTCTTTTGTAAGAAATGCAACTTACACAACTAAAGATCTATTGTAACACTTCCTGCTTCAGCTGTTCCTTTAAATAATCAAGCAAGGCGCATACCTTAAATCAGCACACTTCTGAATAAGTTTGGATCAGTTACTGAGGAAATCTCAAGTATTGAGCTGCCTGTAAACAAGAATCTAAAGGAGGGGGCGGAGGAAGAAGAGAATCATAACATACTCTTCCCTTCCTCAAAAAATAAATAAATAAAATAAACCAGCCAAGCTTGTCAAAACGTTTCACTGCACCATCCAGTTATACCAAATTCCATTTTGCTACACGCCGGGAACAATCTTTGACACATACCACACATACACAAGCTTAAAACTACTATCTTGTAACAATAGCTATGCAATGATAGATCTACTGCCATTGAAGTGAGTTCCTACTTAATAAGGAATTCGAAGGATCAAACAAAGAATCCACACAAACGTGCTGCAGACAGACAATAGAGCATATTAATCCAAGTTCCTGTCTTTGCATAAATAGGCTTATTGTTACTGCCTGGACTGAACTGAAGGCTACCTCCAGAATTATCCCTGATTAATGGTCATTATGTAGAAAAATTTCATTCTTCCTGAATGAAAAAAAGTTATATATGTTCTAATTCAGCTGTTGTTACCCTTTAAAAAAAAAATCCAAACTAATACTAAAACTCTTCTTATCACAACAAAAATAGGCAAGTGCCAGGGTCGAAGATTTCGCGAGAGCCTTTCCCCCATGCAATAACAATATATTTTCCTGCTAAATCTTAAATATAATTATGTGTTTTGTTATGTGATGACCATTCCGGGAGGTTGCACATGTTAACGAAAACAGAAGAAAATTAGATAGATGACATGATTAACTGTATTCATTTCATGCATGGATGTGTTTTATGGGAGGAGATAAAGACCTGAAAGTAATTACCATGAACTGAAACTCCTTCACTGACCTCTGCCTGCAGCCAGCAGTTGTTAAAATGCTGATAGGTTTATAATAAAGAGCAATTACTCTTTCTTCTCTATGCTTTTCTTTTATGCTACAGAAGAGTTCCTCCACCGTTGCATGAACATTATACCACTGTATCTATGTCTCTAATGCAGCATAAAGATTACTGTGGAAACCTATCAAATTGGAAAGCAGCAAATGTTGCCAGCCAATGGCAGAAAGGCACATGCAGAATCTAGCACATGCTCTCTGAGGCTTGGATACTGTCACTGCTGTTTAGCAGGCTGCTAATCTAATTATAGCCATTTGCTAGCACAGAACGATGAAAGGAGGGCACATGACCAAAAAACCCCCAATCAAATAAACCCCAAGACAGGTATATCCCTGTACAAGATGTAAGCATATGCACATGCATTCTAGTTTCTTTCGTTGCAAGAAGTCCCGATTAGAGAACCAGCTGACTTCAGCCACTTTCTCATAATATTTGAAGTCCCAAATAGCATTCACCAATTTTGCATCAATTTTCTTAATAACCTGCAATTGTTACATTATTAGCCTTAATTCTTTGCAACTCAAACTCTATAGATTTATATAAGGTGTAATTATGTACACTGAAACATTTAAGTGGGCAAAGTTGAACTATTCTAGGTAAGTGGCCAACAGAATAAGGATGCACTTTGTATTAGCTTTATATTTAAACACAAGTCTCATGGAGTAATAATAAGGAAGGGAGTGATGGAGCTTTCTGTACTTTCTCTGCATCCAGAAATCAAGTAGGATAGGGAGAGATAGGAAGCTTCTTTTCTCATATCTTTCTATCTCAACTTTGCTAAAACTACCAAACCAACCTGAATTAAAGACAACTGTTCCCAATGGCTACATGCATATGTGTGTGTGTACATACATGTAGAGCATGAGTAGCCATATATCTGCCAAAAATTACAGTCCAAAAGGCCCAGATTAATTATATATTAATCAAATTAGTAATTACTAATTTAGACCTATTGCCTGCAAATTAAGTTTCTCCATTCATAAAATTGTTTTTCTCCATATGCCAATAATTCTCTCAGAAAAATAAGCAAAACATAAGTTTTCTTCATTATTGCAAAAAAGTTCTCTCCATAGTCCATCTTCAGTGCATCTAAAAGTAGCTGTAGCTGTATCTCTTTCCAGTGCTTTTCTTTTCAGCTTATACTTTATTTTATGTTATACTTTATTTTACCATGAACATAAGACTGGTAATAAAAGGGTTTTTTCACATATTGGGATGGATTTCAGTATTTACAAGACTAATATAAATATTTAGCTTGTGGCTACTGTCACATGCTTTTATCTTCCTACTGTGTATCTTTTGTGTGCCAGCAGAAGTTAGATTTGCAACTTCTTTGCAGTATCTGACACAAATGAAAACTTTTACAACGTTAAAGTTAAATTAGCTAGTAAAGTGATTAACTTGGTGATGAAAAAGAATTTCATGTCCATTATACAAACAAATTCAGCAAAATAATATCCAACTTGACATAATTACTAACTCCCTTGACATGCAGAGAGAATGACCTCTTTGCCCAAGTCCACATTTTTGCAAGCATTAACAAGTTTAAATGAAAATGACAACAAAAGTGATGAATCTTGAATGGCATAAGGATGTGCCAGAATTTGATTTCCATTCATTAAATGGAAATCATTTAATGAATGGATAGTGTATCTAGCTCCCATTTATTAACACTAATTTAATCATACATAGGACTGCGGACTCTGAAAATGATGCCTTTTAAAAAACCAAAATACTGAGGAATATCTGGAGAAGTACAGTTTCCTTATATTTAATTGTTAAGAAATTAAAATTCCCTTATATATTTACCAGTAGTTGATTATTTTAAACAAGTCTCTGCAAACTGTTAAAACTGTCATTATAATCTTTGGTTTGCAAGATAGGTATGTCACAACATCATTGTTGTTCCATTTTCAGTGTCTGCCAACTAACCTTGTCTATAAATATCTGTGGAAGAAAGAGGAGATATCCCATTAGAGATGCTATTTTAATACAAGGAAATAAGAACAGTTCTATAATGGATACCCTTTTTTAGCAGTCTTGGTTCAAAATACTTTGCAGCCTTAAACACTACAGGTAGTCCTCAAATTATGACCACAATTGAACCAAAAATTTCTGTCGCTAAGTGAGTGGTTTTTAAAGTGAGTTTTGCTCCATTTTACAACTTTTCTTGTCACATTTGTTAAGTGAATCACTGCAGTTGTTAAATTAGTAACACGGTTGTTAAGTGAATCTGGTTTTCCTACTGACTTTACTCGTCAGAAGGTTGCAAAAGGTGATCACATGATCCCAAGACACTGCAAAAGTCAAAAATGCGAGTCAATTGTCAAGCATCTGAATGTAAATCATATGATCATGGGGATGCTGCAATGGTCATATGCGTGAAGAATGGTCATAAGTCACTTTTTTTAGTGCCATTGTAACTTTGAATGTTCATAAGTGAACTGTGGTAAATTGAGGACTACCTGTACAAACAAACTAGTTCCCATAACTCCAAAACCGTTTTCATATGAAAGTAAGGCAAAATGGCAGCAGAATTTTACTTTAAAGCTAGTCACAGCAAATATACAGTATTGGGAATAGAATAGGCATTGGTGTTACCTTGAATGCCGATTTTCAGAGACGCTGTGGCATTGTCCAGACATGGGTTGCTTCAGTTGGATCTGCTGTTAGCTGAGTCATAGTTTTTTTGACCATGCCCTTGCCCCTCCCTTTCAGGCTGTTTCGGTGAGGATGGGCCACAAGAAAGATCTCCAACAGGAACCAACACCGTTAGAGATAGGGACCGGTCCAATGTGGCAACTGGAAAAATAAATTCCTTGGACATAAGAAAAAATCAAGTACAAGCCCTGAAACAGAGGGAGGGGCTGGATGATGCCATAGCGTCTCTGAAAATCAGCATTCAAGGTAAGACCAATGTGTGTTTTCCAGTGATGGCTATGGCATCGTTCAGACATGGGACATACCAAAGTTTTGGTAGTCCTAAGGGCGGGATGCCGAAGGGCCTGAAGAGACCCCAGCTTGATGCACCTGTTGTAATACCCTCCTGCCAAATGACGCTTCAGCTGAAGCGAAAACATCTATAATGTTTATAAATCTATAATTTATAATGGCGAATAAATGGTGAAGGAGTGGACCAGGTGGCCGCCCTGCAGACCTCCTCAAGGGAGGCTTGGGTAGCCCAGGTCGCTGAGGTAGCTGCACTCCATGTGGAGTGAGCAGTAATGTGACCGGGAACAGGAAGCGTCTGGGCTTGATATGCCAAGGCGATGCAAGCTCTGATCCAGCGACCAATTGTTGCAGAGGCGACCTTATACCCTAATGAATTTGGTAAAAACAAAACAAATAAGGCCTCAGATTAAGTGAGATTTAATGTAGATTAAATCTACATTAAGAGACTGTTCTCTTAATGTAGATTTTGAGAGCCCTTCGCATATCTAAAGTGTGCCACCTCTGCTCCAAGTCATGAGATGGCCTTGGACAAAAATTAGGGAGAACCACCTCCTGAGCCCTGTGAAAAGGGGAATCTACTTTTGGGATAAAGGAGGGGTCCAGGCGTAAGACAACACTGTCTGGTTGGAAAACACATAGATCTTTTCTAACAGAAAGGGCTGCTAGCTCAGATATGCATCGAGCTGACGTTATGGCCACTAGAAAGGCTACTTTGAGAGTGAGGAAATGGAGGTGAACAGTTCGGAGAGGCTCAAAAGGGACCCCCGTTAATGCCTTAAGTACCTTGGGCAAATCCCAAGTGGGGTATCTATGTATGGAAAAGGGCCGTAAGTGACTGGCTCCTCTTAGAAATTTTTTAGTAACTGGGTGATGAGTAAGGGGCACCCCAGTGGTACCGGATAAGGCCGTAGATATGGCTGCCACATGTCTTCTCAGGGTGCTATGGGCCAGACTGTGGTCTAAACCATCCTGAAGGAAGGCAAGTATTCTGAAGGAAGGCAAGGAGGCTGAAAGTGGGTTGACCTGGCAGGATTTACATCACCTATAAAAGGTTAGCCAGGTGACGTTGTAAAGCCTGACTGTGGATCTATGTCTGCAGGCTTGCATGGTGTGGATAACCCTATTAGAATAATTTCCTGTCTTAGAAGGACTCTTTCAAGTCCCAGGCAATCAGTTGGAGCCACTGAGGTTCCAGATGAATCAGGACCCCCTGGTGCAGGATGACCTGATATAATGGAATCATCCAAGCTTGTGATATGGAGAGACTGACCAGGTCCGCAAACCATGGGCAACATGGCCAATGGGGAGCCACAAGGATAATCTCCGCCCTGTCGGTGATGACTTTCCAAAGTAGGGCTTGGATTAGGGGTAGTGGAGGAAAGGCATAGTGAAGTCTGGGTGGCCATTTGAGTCGGAAAGTGTTGACCCCTTCTGCCCCCGGTGTAAGGACCCTTGAGAAAAATCGAGGAAGTTGGTTGTTCAGGTTCGTTGCGAATAGGTTGATGGTCGGAGTCCCAAACCTGTTGCATATCTTTTGGAATATGTCTGGATGGAGCTGCCACTCGGTGTTGTCCACCTGAGTTCTGCTGAGAAAATCAGCTTGGATGTTCTCCATCCCTGCTATGTGGTCCGCTCGAATGGATAGATGTTGCTTGGCCCACTTGCCAAGTCGAAACAATTCCTCCATGAGTCGCTTTGAACGAGTTCCCTGTTGATGATTGTCATGTGTCTTTGTGACAATGTTGTCTGTCACTATCAGGACATGGCGGTTTTGTACAGTCCATTGAAAATGTCTGAGGGCTAGGCAAATGACCTTCAACTCTAGCCAATTGATAGGGTTGGATAGATCTTTGTCTGACCAACAGCCTTGTGTTACCTGCAATTTGAGATGGGCTCTCCAGCTGGATAGGCTAGCATCTGTAGTGAGAATGAGTCTGTTGTGATCTGCAAAGAGACATCCCTTGTTTAGAGAAGGGGATGTCCACCAATGTAGCGATCGCCTGACTGAGAGGGTAACTCTGAGCGTGGTCATGGTGTGAACCTGACACTTTTACTGGAAGGTAAGCAGGAACCACTGTACATGTCAAGCATGAAGGCACGCCCAGGGAACTGACGGGTTTCTGTGAACTTGGGTCACCAATTCCCGTATGTCGGACCTTCGTTCCAATGACAGGTAGGCTGCTTCCTGCATCGAATTGATGGCGCCAAGATGGACAATTCTGGTGACCAGAACTAACTGGCTTTTCTTGTAATTGACCAAGAACCCGTGGTCATTCAAGGTCCAAATTGTGAGGTCCAGATCTTTTAAGGTTTGGTTATAAGAATGAATTAGAATGTCATCCAGATATGCCTGGAGTCTGATCAGTTTCAGCCGTAGGTGGGCTGCTACAACCGCCAGGACCTTTGTTAAAAACCTTGGGGCCGAGGCCAGTCCAAAGGGAAGAGCCCAGTATTGCAGATGTTTGCCGGCATAGCTGAAGCGCAGGTATTTTCAATATGCTGGCAGAAAGGGAATGTGAAGGTAAGCCTCCATGAGATCTGTAGAAACTAGAAAATCATTGGGATGAATCCCTTGAAGGATAGAGGTTAGTGAGCACATTTTGAATCTGTGGTAGATTATGTATGAATTGAGGGACTTTAGATCTAGAATCGCTCTCCACCCGCCCCGAATGCTTCGGAACTACAAAAAGGATGGAGTAATAGCCCTGCTTCCACTGACTTTGAGGAACCTCTTCTATAGCGTGAATTTGAAGGAAGTGTTGAACAGCTTGTTCCATCAGCTGTCTTCTGGTCTTGCTGTTTGAAGGAGGGCACTGAATGAAGTGGTTTGGAGGGTGGGAGAGAAATTCTAGAGGAAGGCCGAATTTTACTACCAAGAGGACCCAAAGATCTGGTGTTGAGCTTTCCCACCTGTCCGCAAAGAGGGCCAGGCGGCCTCCAATTGGAGGAGTGGGCGGTGAGTCATTTATGACCGCAGAGTTGGCGGTAGCCAGAGCCGCGAAAAGACTGCTTAGACTGTGGGAATTGTTTGGTCCTGTCCCGAAAGGATTGACAGTCCGATGGTCGGTTAGATCCCTGCAGGTAAACTTGATGGGAGGGGCTTCCCTGGGAATAGGCATGAAAGGATGTCTTCCTGTAGAATGGGGAGGGCCTTCTATCAGCACGTCTAGTCGCTGAAGGCAGAATTTTTCGCTTGTCACGTGTTTCAATGAGAAATGGCTCAAGTGACTCACCGAACAGTTTCTCTGCTGAATATGGAGCTGCAGCCAAATGCCATTTTGCCTTAAGATCTGCTAGCCACTGGCAAGCCAGAGCAGCCTGCGGGCTGACACTGTAGAAGCTAGAGCTCTAGATGCATATTTAGCTGAATTTAAAGAAGCATCAGCTGAAAATTGAGTAATAATCAATTGCTGATATCCTGATGGATGCGAGCCTCACTAGAGGGTACCCTGGCCTGCAACTGCTGAAGCCACAAAATAGTGGTTCTATTGAAAAAGGAGGCCGAGGAGGCCGTTTGAATTGCCCATGCTGCAGCTTGATGGGTTCTTTTTAAAAAGAATATCAAATTTTTTATTGTCTAGTTGTAGACCTTCAGATGTATCCCCTGCCACATATGAAGAGGAAGAGGAAAGTGCTGCTACAGGACTGTCCACTGGGGGAACCTGCAATAGTTGGGCAAACCTAGGTGCTACAGCATAATACTTTTTATCTGTACCATGTGCAGAGGATAGGGTTGCAAGACTGGACCATTGCTTTTTGTCCACATCTATGAACAGTTGTGGGGTTGGAATAAAACACTGTTCAGGAGGACGTTCAGAGTAAAGGCCCTGTGGTTGTCCCTGTTGAGCTTCTTTGAGGTAATCATCCTCTTTTAATGTAGCAGTGATTCATGCCTTATGCAATAAGGACTTGTATCTATTTGGGGGAAATAAACCTGTAAATGCAGGTGTGTCTGGAATCACCCCTTCATCATCTGATAAGTCAGAATGACGTTCTTCATCAAAGGCAAATGCCTTGCTTGCTCTGGAAGCTGCAGGCAAATGAGAGCCAGTAAGGCTAGCTGCAGGAGAACCTCTTATTTGAGCAGAACGTTCTGAAATTATTGATCCAGAGTGATGACCCTGTAAAGCAGCGGCCATGCGAGAGACAATGGCCTGATCAATAAGGATTTGCAATCCTTCTGGTAAATTTTTAAATGAGTCCTCTGGGGTTTTTTCTGGCAAGGGAGAATCCCTTGCAGAGGCTGTTGTTGTAAAAATCCTACCAGATTCAGGAGTTGTAGGGCTAATCAATTGGCATGCAAAAGGATTTTGAATTGTGCCCTGTTCTTCATGAAGAAGTCCTCCCTCCCCTTCTGATGACCAAGCCTGGTTAACTGCAGGAATAGGGAGGGAAGGAATGGTGGGAAGATTAGAAACCTCTGTATCAGGCACATTTGTAACAGCCTTGGTTATCTGCTTCTCTAAGGATTTGTGCCTTCTTTCCAAATCCTTTTCTTCCACTTTAGAAATGTGCTAGCATTTGCAAGTGACTTTCTTTCCCGTGGACTTGCCGGCTCCCTCCCCTCGGGAAGAGCGATCTGCCATCTTGAATTTATACTCACTGTGAGCAAGATGTCGGCTGGAGAAGTAGTAGTTTCACTTTTGCCACGTGGAGGAATAAACGGTGGTGGCTATGTCAGAGAAGACCGATGTCAGCCAGCACACACTGCTCAAGAGTGACTGTCCAGGAGGCCCTAGAGGCAGTCACTATTTAGCAACCACAGCCACGATTCCAAGAACTGATGGCTGGAATATGCCACAGGGAGAGAGCAAGGAGTAACCTTGCAACTCTCCACTAGAAGAAAACCTTGTTGGTGGTATGAGGGATTGAGGAATTGCTTCCAAACCTCTCTCTCAAGCTCATTGGTGGCAAAGCGGCAAAAAAATGCAGTTTTAAAATGCTGCAGCGCTTCAAAGGGCTGCCCTACAGCTGATTATCGGTGTTTCAATGGCGCTGAGGGTGGCGGCGGCTGAAATAAGCAATCCTGGAGCTGCTGCCAGGAATCATTGTTTAAATTGGTGGTACAGCATTCTGAGCTCTGTGCATCGTTTCGTTGGTGGTATAGGGCTCAATCTCACCGAAAAGAATAAAAATGCATGTGTGCAGGGAGCCGCCAAAAATGGCAGCTGTCAGGAGCAAAGAAGAGGCCTGGTAGACCAGAACGCTCCAAAAAAGGCTGGGTAGTCCGGTACCCTTGAAAAAGTAAAAAGAGAAAAATAAAAATAAAAGGTCAAAAAACTTAGAATAAAATAAAGGAATCGAACAGACCTGGGCTGAGAGTCAGATCTGCAAGAGATGTTTCTCTCAGGCCGACTGAGTCGAAACTGAGCCTGAAAGGGAGGAGCAAGGGGCGTGGTCAAAAAAACTATGACTCAGCCAACAACAGATCCAACTGAAGCAACCCATGTCTGGACGATGCCACAGCCATCACTGGAAAACAAGCAACATTCAACATATCAAGCAATAAGCCTTCCTGTCCCTTAGATAAAGAATATTCTAAGGAGGATTCCTTCTGCCAGGAACTTTTACAACCTCATTCCAGAGAACGTACAGCTGTGTCTCAGAGAAACCTTACAATATTCTGTTGACTGCTTCCTCCTAGGAAGTCACACTACAGTGAGTAGGTACCTAACATACTTACACTTAGATAATAAGAATCAGCTGCCAAGCAGCAACAGGAGGCTATTCCCAGTGCACGTGAAAGAAAACACCTGACCTGACCACACTGACCTGGTGTCAAAAGCATACATGCTTGCTTTTGTTTTCTATTCTTACAAACCTTCACATGCAAGAATTCCATGGAATTTATTACATGGAATATTTTGTCTTTATAAAGAAGTGTGTGGGTTCTGTCCTTGTCTGCCAGCATGACAAACATACAGAGACAGAATTCCATTCTTTGACAACAGGACATCCTTGAGGAGACAGCGTCTGTTTCTCTTGCATGCACTCGCACACATCCAAGCCAATGGCTGTTAGATAACATGTTAACATAGGCAGGTTAGAGAACATGTCTTGCTTTCCAGGTACAGTATGACCTATTTACTCTGCCCTCCCCCCAAAAAATCTTCCATTAGCTAACTCTAATAAAGTAATTCCACTGCAGTCAGTGACACAAAGGTTCCTTTAGTGCCAATAGCAAGGTAACCAAAGGGAACAAGGCTCCCAGCCCAAAGTTTCTAGTCTCCCTCTATTCTTCTGAGACCAATGAATCTTGGTCCTTAACAATCATATACCTTCATTCTTCATTATTTCAAAAAATCCAGATGGCTGGCCACTATCTTCCCTCTCCATAGTATCATAAAGACCAGATTTTCTTCAATTGAGAATAAAACTGATTAAAATTATTTTTTAAAAAAACTTTAAATCATATTTTAAGCTTCGAATGTCATACTCTCTGAGGGAGATAGTTAAGAAATAGGAAATATAAATAAATAAAAATACAGAGACCTGTGTCAAATAGATAATATGAGCATAATTATATGAGAGGTATGTTAATTAATCTAATAAGGGGTGGGTTCTAAATTTTTTTACTACCGGTTCTGTGGGCGTGGCTTATTTTGTGGGCATGGTTTGATGGTCATGTGACAATTATTTAGGATTTAGCAGAGGTACTGGTCTACCAGGCTTTTAACTGCTTGCAGAGCTGTACCAATTTACCCATTTATTTTTTGTAGGCACTGGTCTACCCATTTATTTTTGCAAGCACTGGTCTACCCATGTATTTTTGCAGGCACTGATCTAGTCATGTGTTTTTGCAGGCACTGGTCTATCCATTTATTTTTGCAGGCACCAAGCTACTCATTTGTTTTCTTTTAACACTGATCAGCTGTAGGGCGGCCCTTTGAAGCCCCGCGGCAAGAGTTTAAACAGTTTTTTTCCCTCTAGCCATCAGCTGGGACTCAGGAGGCAGCAATAGATTGGGGGTGGGGCCAAATAAAAGGTAAGAATAATGTGGGGGCTGAGGCGCAGGTGGGGGTTGCGGGGGGCAGAACCGGTTCGGGGACATCATATACCATGGCTTAGGACCGGGATACCTACGAGACCACCTTCTGTCACCAATAACCTCCCTCAGACCAGTACGCTCCCATAGAGAGGGACTTCTCAGGGTACTGTCGGTCAAACAGTGTCGGCTGGTGGCCCCCAGGGAGAGAGCCTTCTCTGTGGGAGCACCTACCATCTGGAATGAGCTGCCCTCAGAGATTCGGATAATCTCGGATCTTCGTACATTCCGCCGTGCCCTCAAAACATTTCTTTTCAAGCAGGCCGGCCTGACCTAACCTCGTCTAAAAACTACTTTAAATTTTATATTCTGAATCTGCCCCAGAAACTTGAAATGATCTAATTCAATACTATATCCGAACCTAACTATTTAATTACATTTTAAATCGTTTTTTTCAATTCCTTTATTTCATGTATATTTCGTTCAACTGTACACCGCCCTGAGTCTTTCGGGAGTAGGGCGGTATATAAATTAAATAAATAAATAAATAAATAAATAAATAAATAAATAAATAAATATTGTCACCGCTACCGGCTCGGGATAACCGGGCTGAACCAGGAAGAACCCACCACTGAGTAATAGGCTTCTCTCTAAGAATGCAAAGAGAAAATGAATAAAGAATTTGAAATGATAGAATACACCTAGCAAAAAGTAAATTCTGGATGCAAATTAGATCTGAAAAGGAACAGAAAGTGAAAGAAACTTTGCCTTCCAGTTCTGAGGAACTGAGCAAAACTTCCCACTGCATACCTTCTACTGTCTTAGTTCAAGTAGGGCAGCAGGTTATAAGAAATAACTTTCAAGATAATATTTTAATAAGTCATAGTTTTGGGTAAGCTACTATAGACAAGTACACAAATTAAAATTATGTGGCAAATAAATCTGAGTCTTGCACATGCTTTTGAAACAGCACCTCAAAATATGAAGGATCTTCATGTTAGTAGATATTTGTACGACTTCATTTCCTTTTTTCATCTTTCCTCTGACTTTTCTAGGCATAGCTTTTTGGAAGAGTTTTTACTGTTTTATTTTTATCATCACTGACACCCAATCACAGTAAGCAAAGTAACTTTGCTTTTTGGGTGGGGGAGGTTTGATAGATCCATCTTTAAAATACAATAATCAGATGACCAGCCATCTGCACTGTCTTTCAACTAAAATTATTATTTTAGTTACCGAATAGCATTGTGGCTGCAGTATGCACGTCATCAAGATCAACTACACTAAGCCCAGTCAAACTAATCTTGCAGGTATAAACATAGATAACTTTGTAAGAAAAGCCGGTAAATTACAGAAATAAGCCATTGATTTAAAATGCCTTGGCTGCTTATGCAACAAATTATTTTCTACATGATCAAGACTGTAGTTTCCAACTGTGGTCTGAGCTCATCTGTTACCATTCTGCTGTTTTCTCCTAAAAATCTATGCTGTGCTGGTTTATCAGAAGTATGCAGTTGTGTTAAACTGCTGAACAGGCAGTACTGTAAGTGCCCCAACACCACAGCCTTTAACATGGAGTGCAAAGCTGAAATGGTGAAACAGCAGAATGATGTGACCAACAAAGTCTCAGTAATCATTACCTTCAAAAACAAAACAAAACAAAAAACAGCCATAATCTAAAAGTAAGAATTTATTGCCTATAGGACACAAATAGAGAGGTAAAAATCCTGCTTTTGAGTCAATTCCCTTGATTTGTTTTTAAAACTTTATTCATGGTAGGTTATATCAAAAAGGCTATAAAAAGAATAAGCACAAAAAAAAAGCCTAAAAGTGACAAGCGTTTGCAGTCAGACCCACACCATTCCAGCCGACCAACCAATTTCTTACTCACTCACCATACAAGCCAAGCCAGGACACCCATTTATAGAACACATGTCAGTAATGGAGACAACTTTCATGCTGGAACAGGGGGTCCTTGTTTAATGGTTAATTGTTCAGCAACTTTTTGAACTTATAATGGTGTTGAACAAGTGGTAGTTACATTGAGTCCTTGTACTGACAACTGGTTCATTATTCTACACCCAGATGATTGTGATTTGCAATTTTCTCTGCAGGCTTCCAACAAGCAAAGTCCATAAGGAAGCCAGAGGAAAATGCAAGTTATGGTCATGTGAGGATTGCACTAAACAGCAACTGGGACTGTCATTACTAAACTACATGATCATACGTTTTTCGCCTTAAAATTAGGTCACTTAATGATGGCGTTTCCAGTCCCAATTAACATAATTAAGTAAGGACTCCCTATATAATTTTTGCTGACTCCAGAACGGCTTGACAGCACTTGAATTGAGCAGTGGAAAAAGCTCTTCATCAATATGGCTCTGCCACTTTGATCAAGAAATTATCCATTCAACAGAACTCGTATTGTAGAGCAATTATTGGATAAAGCTATAAGAGACTGAGAAGCATAATCTATCAATAACTATTATGCCAAACCTTTATATGCAGGCCAATTCCATTGTATGTGTTTGTCAAGCAATAGAAGAGAGCAGCTTCCCAGCTGAAATAACTGGTACATCAAGAAATGTATACAGTGTTACATATGCACAAGTGGTAGCAGTAAAAGCTACATGTGACACTCTGCTTTCTAATAATGCTGCAAATTATTCAAAATAATAAAAATAAAATAGAAGTGAAGAACCTCCCAAAGAACAGAATATAATTGCAGACACATTAGCAAAAGTTCCCAGTGATCTAGAAACAAAAGCTAATGTGTTGCAGAAAAATAATGAATCAATTGAATTTCGAGATCAGAAAAAGCTTTATTTTGGCCAAAAGGTTCAGACATGCATTCTGTTTTACATCCTGAACAAAAGTTCTTCTTTAAGACACGTATCTATATAGTACAAAAACAGGAAGTATAGCTAAGTCCCACCCTCCCTATTGCCTGTGGTTTGACATTTTGAACTCTGCAACGGTAGAATGGTGAGCTAACCTGTGGTTTGGCTTCTTGAACTCTCCAACTGTAGAAAGTGTGTTAATTCAACTTTTTGAACCCAGCATTTGTCTCTTATATTTACTAGTTAAGGACCCTTAGAGATCATTTAGGCTAACCCCATATTATTTCACTTTTATATCCAATTTCATTTTACTTTCTGCCTTAATGTAGTCATTGACATTGGCTGAAAAGTGCACCTATTTTGATTTCTTGACCCAGCTGCTGTATGATTTTGAGCATAAGCATGTTGCAGATATAGAAAGCTGAAGAGAGTTTGGATATTTCAGGAAGGTAATTGTCTGGAACAAAGTTCCAAATAAACGATGAAATACAGGAATGTAAGTAAGGCTTCTGAAATAGCCTTTGCAGTCCTAAAATTTGAACAGAAAGAAACCTTATAAAAAATATGTGGAGCAATGTCAAACAAGCAGTGCATGAATGGAGACCTAATATTATTTCTGAGCTAGAATTCTGCAAGGAATGGTAGGAAAACTTTCCAAAAGCAAGTATCAGCTGGATTTAGGAAACATTTGCAAACTGTTATTTATGCCAAAGGAGGTGTAACAAAGTAGTGACTAAAAGGGCAACCAATCATTCATGCATGCCATATTCAATCTTCTTCTTTTGAATTTATAAACAACTACACATAAAAAATATGCATTCAAATTTGCAGAAAGATGCCATGTTTAATAGTATCAGTTCCTGTTCACTTAAGAGATCCATTAAGACATCCTTTGACAAGAGATACTTGTATTCTTGTATACAACTGTATATGTACAGCAAGATATAATCCATACATAGAGAAAATTAAAAGTAACCAATTTCTGATGGTGAGAAATAAGTTTTAAAGAGCATTTTAAAAAACAAAATATTTGTATTTGATAGACAGCTACCAAAGAGTAAACACAATTTTAGCACATCCAGCATATGTAAACTGTTTTAATTGATTATTTCTAGAATACAAAACAATCTCATCATCTGTGGTGCTCTTTCCCACGTTTTGGGTATCCACAGTTTTTAAACAGAGTCCATTCTGACTTCTACAGTGAAGGTTGTCGCATAATTGCAGTTCTGGACTTTTTCTTACTATATGCATGTAGAAAATGGCATACTGATTTTTGCATTTTGTGAAACTTCATTATCTGCAATTTTCTGGGGGTGATTGGACAAAATAGATCCCATGAAAATAAAGAGAACCACCCGTAAAATGACTTGCAGGCTAACACTATTTTTGTCTTCTTCATATTTAACATTCACCCAAGATTTTTCACCTTCCATTTTTACTTGCATACTAAGTTCACCCAAGCTTTTCTTTTTCCTGATAACGAAGTGTTGTCTGCTAACTGACATTCTTAATGCTTTGTCATCCTATTTTGATGCATCTCTTCACTCCTGCCATTCTTATATCAGAATTTGTGCTATGTACGCAACTTGATTTCAACTCCATTAATTTGCGTATTCTTTTGCAGTTTCCTTTAATTAGATATATGCACTGAACTTTTTCAATCTCCATGCCACATAGTTTGGTTCTATATTTGTTGACACAGAATTGCTAGCATTTTAATTACCTTGTCCTACAACTTCAGTTTAATAAGCCTTTCATTTGCAGCTGTGATTTTATATGACAAATTAAAGCCTACCATTTCTCACGTTCTAGTAGTGAATTTATGAATATACATTGTCTGTAAAAATACTTTTATTCTAGTATTCCATTTATAGTTTTTCAGTGTTGTTCTTTCACAATTGTTTAACCTTAGTCACTTCTCTTCTGTGATTATTCTTGAGTAACCTTCTTATAAAATTTCCTGTGATTTCTGCAATCATCTTAAAAACATTTTTGTTTTTTAAAATTTTCTTCTATTTGTTCATATGCTTGATTAAGAAAACATTTTGTCCTTGTGTGCTTGATTTTTAGAAATTTGTATTCAGTCGTGGTACATCCTTGTATATCCAAAGCTTTCACCTTCCATCTTTATCATAATGTATTCTGAATTTGATTTTTTATTTGATTTATAAGCCATCTAATCATGAAGTAACTCAAGGAGACATACAAGGGGGTTTAAAAATGCTTAATAAAAGGTAGAGAAAGAATAAAAGCAAAAAGTTATAACATTACATTAGAAAATTTAAAAATGCATGCTCCCGATGTGGGGTTCACAAATCACTTTAGCTGGGGGAGGCCTATACAGACTTTAGTGCAGAGGTCTTCATACTTGGCAGCTTTAAGACTTGTGGACTTCATCTCCCAGAATTTTCCAGCCAGCTATGCTGGAGAATTCTGGGAGTTGAAGTCCACAAGTCTTAAATCTGCCAAGTTTGAAGACCTCTGCTTTAGTGGAATGCCATTCAGGGGACAGAGGATACAGCAGGAATTACATGTCCCGAGTTCCAGAAAACACATTATGATATTGAGGATGCCATGAGGATCCAACCCTGCCAGATCTTATGAGCGGGCAGAAACAATTATAGCTATCCGGCTATCCTAAGCCATCAAGAGCTTTACTGATGACACCAGCACTTTGAACTAGAACTGAACTGATAATCCAGGCCACTCACAAAGAGAGATGTCACATGGACAAACTGAGGTGCATCCAAAACTACCACATTCTGGATCAGCTGTAACCTTCAAGAGCAGTTCCATGGAAAGTACAGGATCTTATTCTTTTTCATATTTTGAAAACATTTTTTTATGATCCAATCTTCACAATGTTTCTTGCTTTTCCCCCATGTTCTTTTTTGCATGTTAATTGATTTAATCTTTATTTTCACTGATTGTATATTCTGATATATGTCCTCTGTATCTCTTTTCTCTAAATTTAACCCTTATAATTGCTGGCCCATTTCCTATGATTATTATGTATCTAGTTTGATTCTGATGTTGTGCAACCAGTAATATCCTTCAGTAGAATTTGAATTTACATTGACAATAAACAAAGAATTTTCTCCAGGAAACTCTGTTATTCCATCTCTTACATTATTATGTAACCAATCAAAATCATCCTATCAGTTCAACTTTTTTCATTTCATCTATTCTTGCATTCAAATCATGCATTGATTTGAAAATCAACCATTCTTGCATTCAAATCATTCACTATTTCCTTCCTCGATATTACATTTAGCTTCTCTTGCAACGTGAGATAAAATTCTCTGGGTGTTTTCCACTACTGCAGCTGTAGAATATGCATATATTGTTGGACATTCATTATGCATTAATTCTAATAAATATGGCCTTGTCAGTTAACAGTATATCATATAATCATATGATTTGAACTTATTCCTAAAAACCCACATCCTGAAAATGTTTCACAAATTTTAAATATTCTTTGATATTTCTCAAATTCTACATTGAATTTTATCACTGTTGTTTTATCACTGTTGCTGCTGTAATTCACTCAGAGTTATGTAGCAATTTTGTTAGTTCCTAACACAAATAAAGAAAACAATATAAACTAAGATTATAGTAAATAATAGGTAAACAAGACAGAGCAGTTTGTAGCTGGATAGTTCTCAGCATTCTGTTGCAGCAGTCTAGTCTGAAAGAGTAGTTAAAAATGAGATTGCCACATGGTGATTCAAGGAACCAGATTCATGTTTCAAGACACACGAGTAAGATTCATGAAATGTTCAGAGAAGAATTTCAGTTGCAAGTAATAACAAGGGAAATCAAAGGGTAGTAATAAATCGGCAAAGTGGAGTATCTCCCCAGGTATTGTTTAATTACTGTGCTAGAAAGACTTTGATTCCGCCAACACTTAACTTCAGGGACTCCCTGCATGTTCACCATAGCAGTTTCAATTGTTCTCTTGGACATAGAGGAGCAGATTCAAGCAATTCAGCATTTCCAGCTGTACCCTCTTTAGGAGAAGTAATAGCTTCCAGATCTTCCCTACAGCTGGCTGGCATTTCACTGTCTCCTGAAAATCCAGATCCTGAAAGAAATACCAAAGCCTCCTCATTAGGAGCAAAAATAATACATTCCATGTTCCAGTTTCTGTGTGTCCTTGTAAAATGAGGAATACTTTCAATACTGGCACCATAAGTGACCAGACTTCCTTGCAGCTTTGGGAGTCCTCCCCATCACCACAAAATCTAATTATGGTGATTCATTGTTTTTTTCAAGTAACTAGAGGAACATCTTCCAATATGGGATGTAGTGTGATCTTCTAACATGCATGGAATTTTCTTGATGATAATTAAGAGTGGTTTGTTCCTGTTCACTTATGATTCTAATTTTAGAATTACTTTCCTAAATGAGGAGCATCTGTCAGTCCTTAAAGGTAGGACAGATCAGGAAACAAACAACAGCTGTAACTTTACTCTTATAAAAATCAGAACTTTGAAAGCCTGACAAAGATTCTCTTCCCCATCTTATACCTATGCGAAAACAAGTCAATTTCCAGTTTCTATTACATTCCTTCCTCCCTTCAGACATAAGTGGATGTTTACTACTGGCTATTGTGTACCTTCTTCAGTATTATCCTACTCCACCCCTGAAGAACCCCAAGTGCTCTGACTTCTGTTGGGCATTAGTGGCTTCACCCCTTCTCTTTTGACCCTGGGAAGGAGAAGTCCTACCATGTCAAGGTATAATACTCTAAAAAGAATAGGCAAGAACCCAGGTAACTGAAATAATGTTAAGGCTTCATAAATGCTTAGTGCGGGTTAATTGTTTTATGGATTCACATTTTTAAAAAACATATTTGTCTATTTTTGCAGCTGATTTGATCTTCCATATGGTTGAAACTGTATGAAGAATAGCTTTTCTTTCTTAAAATCATCCTGCTTAAAGAATGAACATTTAGTATTTACTTTGTTTAAGAGTTACATACCTTAACATGCCACAGAATATTTGGGTCACAACAAATAAGTTAAATCATTCAGGTTTTTTAATATATATATATAGCACTAGCACTACCACACCTCATCAAGAGCAATGAATTAAAGCAAGAAGGGAAGGAATCACTTCCTAAAAAGCAAGTCTTCACCAATTTGCAAAGAGTGTCAGTAAGGATGTGAGATGGTCTTCTTTGGGAAAGAATTTTAGGCATCCTCTTGTCCTCTCAACAGATGACTGTTGGGTACAGTTTAAGATACCATTTTAAATTTGTTCCTAAACAATGTAGTTTTAAAGTTCGAACAGCTTTGAATTGTATCTAGAAACAAACTTGTAATTTATTCAATGTTTTTGATTAATCTAGAAAAGGTGTTCCAAAATGCTTAGGAGACTGAAGATACCATATATTGCAATCAGAACTTCTTTCTAATCAGATCTGTTAGCAGACTTCTGAATTATAAAAAGATGTTATGCTTATATTCTTAACAAACATGCTGAATTTTGAATCAACAGTAACTTCTGAATATCTGGATATGATATAAATAAGAGAAAACATTTTTCTGGCCAGAGCTGCATTCTCTGAAAATAGATTCAGCTGGGATAGCTAATTTTGGTAGGATAAAGGCATTCCTGGCAACTTTTGATTCTCTGCATTAAGGTCAAGGTTATTGGCATATAAAACTATGTTTTCAATATGAACAGGGTGCATAGTATATGAATGAAAACTCATATGCAACGTCAACCACATACAGCTTGCACAAATAAAATTAGCTCATTGCAAAGACTGGTCCTCTAGTTTGAGGATACAATGGAAAAAGTGATTAGTCTTGGATTATTCAATATAATTTTTCTCTAAATGTCTAACTCGGATTTCCAGTTTAATGAAATCTCATTAGCTTAAACTACATCTAAAATGATTCAGTTAATTATTTTTCAACCTGACTGTCCCTTTCTCTTGACTTCTTTTGCCCTTCAAAACTGTCAATTACAAATGTCAATTACAAATGTAGTACATAATTTGGCAGTTGTTCTGTGACAAACTTAAATTGAAGTAATTAATTGCTAACTATAAGAATGTGTAACTATCTTACAAATATCCAAAGAATGCATTCATATCTTACTCCAAAGCAGCTAAGCAATAAGTTCATGTCTTGGTGGTATTCTGTCTCGATTACTGTAATAGTTCGGTGACAGACCTGCTTGATTTTTCTGAGCTCAACACTACATCAGAATACTGTAGTCTGCATGTTCCTAGATAATTATTACAGAATAAGTTATAAATTGGAGCGGACCCTAGAGGTCTAGTCCAACTCCCTGTTCAAGCAGGAAACCCTATACCAGGAATGTCAAACTGGCAACCCTCAGGCTAGATGTGTTATGTACAGGCCACACCCACCCCAGCTCCACAAATGGGAAAAATGTCACAATATGTCATGTGACAGCAACGTGACACCGCGAGTTTGACACCATGCCTTATACCCATGATGGCAAACCTATGGCATGCGTGCCACAGGTGGCACACAGAGCCGTATCTGTGGGCACACAAGTGTTGCCCTAGCTGAGCTCAGCACACATGTGTGCGCCAGTCACCTGATTTTCAGCCCTTCCGGGCCCACCAGAAGTTGGGAAATGGGCTATTTCCAGCCTCCGGAGGGCCTCCGAAGGCAGTTTCCACCCTCCCCAGGCTCCTAGAAAGCCTCTCGAGCCTGGGGAGGCCCACCGTTCCATCACTTGCCAAAAGCTGGGGAAGCAGGGGTGTGTGTGTCACACACGCATGTGCAGGGGGGTTGGGTGCATTGAATTATGGGTGTGGGCACACACGCACGCAAACCCCCCACGCTCCCCCCATTTTTGACACGTGACAGCAAAAAGTTTAGCCATCATTGCCGTATACCATTTCAGACAAGTGGCTGTCCAGTCCCTTCTTAAAAGCCTCCATTATGGAGTACCTACAACTTCTAAAGGCAAGCAGTTCCACTAATTTTTCGGTCAGGAAATTTTCTTTATTTCTAGGTTGCTTCTCTCCTTGCTTAGTTCCCATCAATTGTTTCTTATCTTGCCTTCAGGTGCTTTGGAAAATAGGCTGATCTGGCGTCTTTGTGGCAGCCCCTCAAATATTTGGAACACTGCTATCATGTCACACCTAGTCTTTCTTTTCACTAGACTAGACATACCCAATTCCTGCAACCATTCATGTGTTTTAATATATAGCCCATCTCTTTTCATCAATCTTTATACTGATTGGGCCGAGTCTTATTTGGATTGCTGACATTGACCTTCATAGGTCTGTATACAGGAACAGCCAATTATTTGAAAAACCTGATTGCAATTCACTTTCCTTTGCACTTAGCTCAATTATACAGTCAATGCCAATTAGCTGTTCTTTGTGTAAAAATGATAACCTCACCTGTTACAGCTTTTTTCCATTCAGCTCAGAGTCTCTGGAATCAATTCCTCCCAGAATTATACAATATATGGTGGAAAAAAATGTCCCATAGCACAAATAATTATACTTATATTTATAAATTAATAAAGTATTAGGTTGCATCTAGCATTTCCATTCCTCCGGTGGAATCTTCTGTTAATATAGAAAGGAGTTCCTTGGTTCCTTGAATGAGATTTAAACCATATGTGAGATGCAATTCTCGTGGAGTTATAATTATATGAAAAACTATGGTATAAATGAACATCTTTGTGTAATTTTAGTTTTATTAGAATGCACTTCTAATAAGCACAGTACAGGCAAATGAAAAATATAAACCATTGTAATAAAATATAAAATTAAAGTTATACATTTTATAATGCAATATCAAACATGTATAGTCAACATATATATTTTATGATAGTAGTTCAACTTCAGTATTTTCAACTTCTTGGTTTCATCTTGGCTAATAAAATGTGGTTTCAGGTGAACAAATAATAGATATAACAGTCAAAAATTGTGTATGATTTGTTGTTCCTTAACAGACTTAATGGACAAAGAAAAAAGATAAGCAGTAAAAGGAATAAAGGATGGATTACAACTAGAGAACTGTTAACTTTATAAATTGAATAGTGCAAAGTATTTTAAAGATGAGAAAAAACTTATTTCATATGCTAGGAGTTTGCCCACCTTGGATAACCTCCATTTCTCACTTCTTTCAGACAATGCATACAGTTTATGACTATAAAGGACCAAAGATGGTGATTGGGGAATGTTCACTTTCAATGCAATTTGAAACACTGATGGGGCATTTGAAAAAGTGTGGTTGGATTATACACAGTGAGTCCTCTTTTCATAAAAAAAAAATAAAATAAAATCCTAGAACAGTGATGGCTAACCTTTTTGCAGTCGTATACCAAAAGTGGGGGTCGCACAAGGGAGTCACGTGTATGTGTGCCCACACCCATAATTCAATGCCCCTCACACTCTTCACGCTTTTGGCACGCGAAGGCAAAAAGGTTACCGGTGAGCCTGGTAGGCCTGTTTTTTCACCCTCCCCAGGCTCCAGAGCCTTTCTTGGAGCCTGAGGAGGGCAAAAACAGCCTTCCCCACTCCCACAGAGGCCCTCTGGAGGCTGGAAATGGCCTGCTTCTGGTGGGCCCAGAAGGCCCAAAAATCAGCCAGCTGGCGCACGCATACATGTTGGAGCTGAGCTAGGGCAACGCTTGTGTGCCCACAGATATGGCTCCATGTGCCACCTGTGGCATGTGTGCCATAGGTTCACCAACATAGGTCCTAGAATTATCACAAAGCAACAATCCTACTTGCCACTAGTAAAGTAACTGCATAACAAAGTTGTTTATAATGCTACTGAACATGCCCATGAGGTGTGTTGTATCTGCAGATAGCTTCCTATATATTAATGAAATAAAATTCTTTTGAGCAACAGTTCCAATATTCATTCCACCCACAATGAAAATTTATCTACGTTTATAGAAGTAAAGCAATATTCATTCTCTTCCAATACTACCCTTTTCCACAGCATACCTCCTGGTTGTTTCAAAGCTGTAATGCTTTAGAAAGAATAGTTTTAACTTGCTGATGCCAGAACAAAGTTTCAGCCAGTTTCTAATGGAAACTAAGTAGTCAATTAAAACTTACTCTGCAATGTCTCACAACTAAAGTGCTGACTAAAAAACAAGAGCAAAGAGTCATTACCTTGAGTTTGTGGTACAGAAGTTTATATTTGAACACAGCTGGCTCTGAGTCACCCAGTTCCCATGACAGCCTCTCCAAGCTGTATTGATTTGTAGAGGAAAAAAAGCACTGTAAATCTACTTCAGCTGAATTGCATCACTGTTGAGGCTGGTTTTAAAAGGCAAATTAAATGTCTTCTGTTTCTAACTGAACAGCAGATGTAGCTGTCTTTCAATTTGCTTGAAACGCTAGTTACAGAATACTGCTATATGTGGCAATTCCGTTGTTTAAAATGTGTAAAGGCAGAGTATTCAAACTTAAGAAGAACAGACTTCTTTATGCTCCTGGCTTTCCAGAACTATTTTTTTTTTTTGGGGTGGGGTGGGGTGAGGAGGAAGCAGGGGAGAACTACTGTTTGGTTAATAGCAGTGTTCATTTTTGAAGTTTTCCTTTAAAGCATGGAGGAAATTAAAGCAAAAGTCAGCCTCTCCTCTAGGGAATGAGACCTCACAAATATTCAAGCAGAGGCTATGAGACGACAAAGGATAAAATATCACTGTGAGCAGGAAGCCAGCAGAATTATCATTTCAGGTAACCTGCAAAGAATCTTTGATAAATTATTCATGTGATCTATTGCAATAGCGAAGAGGAATAAAGTAGGACAAACATCTTCACAACTTGAAAAAGAATAATCCGTTTTCCTTCAACATCTGGCAATTGCTTTATTCCAGATGTTTCTCATTAGTGTCTTGGTCCCATCCATATTTGGAGGGAAGGGAAACAAGAAGTAGGTTTTCTACAAAACAAAAATGTTTAAGGGAAACTCACCATCCTTTACACTAGAGACAGGCAACATGGTGTCATCTGAATATTTAAAGATAACTCCCATAATTCTTTGCCACAAGCTACACAGGTTTGGGTTGATAGGAACAGAGGCCTATCAGGAAGCAACCAAAATGGTCCTCCCTGCTATCTATATTTAATCACATGATTAAACACTTTGATTTTTGTAACAGCATTAAAACCACATTCTAGGGCAACACTTCAAATATATCAGTCATAATTTATGATAGTACGTTCAGACAAAACAGTTTTAAGGCAGTCAGTTACACTGAAATAAATGACATTTATTGTTGAGCCAACATGCAGAAAGTGCCACATGTGAATTTCCCAACAGGAAACTTAATTTATTCTTCTTGCCTAATAAATTACACTTATATGATTTCATAAATGATACAGAATTTTATAGGCAGTGATGTTTATTGGTACTAATACACTGAATAAGCAGATCCACATATGTATACATACTCCTGTATGGGACTGTTCAGCAGTAGAAACAGAAATCCCAAACATCTCTAAAAAAGAAACTGGCAGATAAAAAAAGGAAATATTTATAATATAAGAAAGGTTCATGGAAGCCAAAGCTCCGCTGCTTTCTCATTTGATCAAAACGGAAGTCCAGTTTCACTTGCATTTCTCAGCAATATAAATATAGTTCTGAGTACCAACAGCCTTAAAAGACAAACACACTGTCGTTTTAAGGATAAAGAGAAAAAATAGCTTCCTCCATTATTCAAAAGATAGTGGGCTCAGAAACTAATCACAATCAGGCTAGGGAAGTACATGGGTGAAAGAAGAGCCAGCGCAATTGGTTAGAAGGGAAAGTTGAAAAATGTCCCATAAGGCCAAATCATTTCCATGAAACTGACAATATATCTACATAGGTGGGTCCAAGACATTACCAGGAATGGAACACCACTTCAAGGAGTGAAAAGGTAAAAAGTTGCTTCTATTATTCAAAAGATATTTTTCAAATGAGGATGTCCCATTTGAAAGCTCTCTTCCTTGAATTATTTATTTTTTAAGTGCTATGTTGGCAACAGCTCTTAAAACTAGCCTAACTTTATAAAGTAGTTATTGTGAATCACATCAATTGCTCCCAATGTCAGTCAGCTAATTATGTCAAACTACAATCCCGAAGTTTAGAGACCTGGCTTTGGTATAAGTGCCTTCCCTTAATAACACGAGTGATTCAGATAGAGCCTGCACATAGCTGAGTTAGTTGGACAGATTATTGACGGTGTTTTAGTCTTCCAACATGTCAGATATAGTGATGCCCTATTAGCCAAGCAACATATTAAAGATGGAAGCTTCACCAATTGCCAGCTTTTAGTGATTTGTGATTAAGCATACTAAGGCCTTTATTATTATTACTATTATCATCATCATCATCATCATCATCATCATTATTATTATTAATTAAATTTCTATACCACCCTTCTCCTTTCGGACTCAGGGTGGTGAACAGCCAACTAAAAGCACAAATACAAAAGTTAAAAGCAATTTAAAATGAAATAAATAAATTTGGCCCAATTTAAGTTAAAAATCAATAACAAAGACTTTAAAACCAACATGGGGTCAGGCCAGCCCAGCTAACCGAAAAAGATGGGTTTTAAGGGCCCGACGAAAAGTCCGGAGGTCTGGGATCACTCGTATCTCTGGGGGGAGGTTGTTCCAGAGGGTAGGCGCCACCACAGAGAAGGCTCTCCTCCTGGAGGTCGCCAGCTGACATTGTCTGGCCGACGGCACCCTGAAGAGGCCCTCTCTGTGGGAGCGAACTGGCCGGTGGGAGGCAGTTGCTGGCAGAAGGCGGTCCCGTAAGTACCCGGCCCTAAGCCATGGAGCGCTTTAAAGGTGGTCACCAACATCTTGAAGCGCACCCGGAAGTCCACCGGAAGCCAATGCAGCTCGCGCAGGAGAGGCGTCACATGGGAGCGCCCTGTCGCTCCCAAAATCCCCCGCGCGGCTGCATTCTGCACCAGTTGGAGTCTCCGGGTGTACCTCAAGGGAAGCCCTATGAAGAGAGCGTTACAATAGTCCAGACGAGAAGTGACGAGTGCTTGAGTGACCGTGCGTAAAGAGTCCCGATCTAGAAAGGGCCGCAACTGGCATATCAGGCGAACCTGATAGAAAGCCCCCCTGGCCACGGCCATCATATGCTCTTCTAAAGACAGCCGTGAGTCCAGGAGGACACCCAAGTTGCGTACCCTTTCCGTGGGGGCCAGTGATTTGCCCCCAATAACCAGCGATGGCACCATCTGGCTATACCGGGACGCCGGCAGCCACAGCCACTCGGTCTTGGAAGGGTTGAGTCGAAGCCTGTTTCTCCCCATCCAGACCCGCACAGCTTCCAGGCACTGGGACATCACTTCCAAGGCATCGTTGGGATAGTCTGGGGTATCTTTAAATGGGGTATCTATTATTCTCCTCTAAATATGCTTCTCTGCCACTGCAACTTTCTTCAAACTGTTGTTGTCAATGTCTTCATAATTCAAAAGAAAAAGCAGGTATGAAAAATCAAACGTCTTTTTAAAACTGAACTCAAAGCCCCATATCTTTATGACGAGTAATTAAAAGTAGAGGCTAATTACATATCAATTGTTGGCCCTAAGAAATTGGCAGCAGAATAAAAAACTGGGTTGGAAAACCCAAGCTAATAGATTCTGGCTTATTTTCTTCCTTTCTCAAAATGATCCTGAAAGCATTTGAAAACCAGTTCTTCAATGGAACAATGTTATTGAACAGAAGTAGCATATATAATGAAAGGAGAAGGAACCATACTGTTCCACCTACTCCTTCCATCATCCTAATTTGGTGCAATCAACTGAATTCAATAAAATATCTTGATGTTTTTTCCACACCTCTTTGCAGCTAATAGAAAGCTTTTTTGTCATGACCAGCAAGATATTAATCTCACTCTAGGATTTTAGCAGACTGAATGACTGATAACCAGGAATACTTTCCTATCACACAGGGTTTTTATAAGAATTTCAAGAAAGAATATATGAAGCACTTAAAACAGTCTAAAATACGGATGTCAAACTTGTGGTGTCACATGATGTTTGGAGATATTTTTTCCCTTCGTGGAGCTGGGGTGGGCATGGCCTGTGTGTGACGCATCCGGCCTACAGGCTACCAGTTTGACACACCTGGTCTAAAACACTGTAGCTATAAAAGCAGCAACTTGTAAAAAAGCATCTGTTGGTATCCATAGTAAATAGGTACAAGTCTCCCTAAAATAGGGGAAAATTTTCAGCATAAGATGAATTCTTCACTACAGTGGTCAACTTATGACCACTTGCTTAATGACTGTTTGAAGTTACAACAGACTCAAACCAGTTGCAGCATTCTGTGGTCACATAATCAAGGGTTGTTGTTTTTTGCTATTTTCCATCAGAAATGCCCACTGGATAAGCTATAATCCTGCCTTCCTCCCACCGTCCGGCACACTCACACAGAGCGGGTCTCCTCAGGGTGCCGTCAGCCAGACAATGTCAGCTGGCGACCCCCAGGGAGAGGGCATTCTCTGTGGGAGCACCGACCCTCTGGAATGAGCTGCCCACCGGCCTCAGGACAGCCCCAGACCTCCTCTCCTTCCACCGCGAATTGAAGACGTGGCTTTTTCACCATATGGGCTGAATCCGTAGAGGGACTTCAAATATTTTAATAATTTTAATTTAATTTTAATTAATTTTAAATTGATTTTAAGTGTTTATGTAATTTTCTGTTGTTTTTGTAAGCCACCCTGTGTCCTACGGGAGAAGGGTGGCATATAAATTACATAAATAAAATAAATAAAAATAAATATAATTGAACATGACATGTGATTTGCTTAACAACTATAGTAACTTGCTTAATGATGTAGTAAAATTATGGACTCAAATTGTAATTGAGGACTACCTACAAATGGAAAAAGAGCTGTAACTGGCAGTAGTGCTAGCTTAAATGGTGGACAAAGTCTGCAGCATGAAACAACTCCTTCAGTTAGCATTTCTATCTCTTTAAAAAAATTAAGCCTTGACTCATACGTGGACATGATTTGCACAGGAGCAAAAAAAAAAAAGTCTAAAGCATCTGAAAAGTTCAACAATATATCATTTTCAGCTATAACTGTAGAATTTGTGTAGTTCTGTCACATTTTTATCTCTGTTGTAATATTTATATTCTGGCAGTTTGTTTATCACTGAGGAATTAAATCTGCATCTTCCAATTTTAATGGAAAAAATGTTTGCAGAAAGCTATGTCAAAGAAAAGACTTCTGGCCTAGCACTTGCCCTTAGAAAACTCTTGCAGATGTAACAAATATGTTTAATATCATAACCATTTGCAATTTTCTCTGTCAGCTTCCCCAGAAAGGCAATGGGGAAGCCGACAGGGAAGGTTGCAAGCTATCACTGCCTGCCAAAACAACTCCTTCTTATCTTGGGGCTGGCTGAAAGAACTGCCTGCTGAGGAGATCTGAACTCTTTTGGGGAAGTGCAGAAATGGGCTCCATTCTGGCACCCTGCCAAAGTAGTACCCTTCCATGCATGGAGGAAGCTGAACTCCTTCAAGTGAGCGTAGAAACCAAGCTCGAATCCTGAAGATTTGAGCTCCAAAAATCTTGGAAAGAAAGAGAATTTATAATTTAACATAGTTGTTCCTAACTAAAGTAAAATGTCCTTATAATTCTTCCCATTCATCCTAAAAACATTTTGCAGACTTTCATGTATTTATATACTATCGTATATATATCCCATTATGTTTTAGAACATAAAATGGGATTATTTTCAACAACCTTAAGTAGTCAGTTTAACTGCACTTTTATGGTTATGGTTCAGTTCAGTCTTATGAGAAAAAGTATAGTCAAAATTAAATTGAAGAATAAAATAGGATCTTGCCATGATAGCATGCAAGCAAGTATTTGGTTACAAAAATGTGATCCAGTTGTTTGTCTCAATAAAAGTCTTTGTCTTTTTGTACAGAAGAAAGCAGGTGCCACATAGCATCATCAATTTCTTGAACCTAATAAAGAGCTGTTGAATATATGCTTGTGGAAGTGCTGTGTGAAGAAACTTAAAGTGTATAAACTTAAAGTGTATAAAATTAATCCATTTCAAGCTAGAATATAAGATTTGTATTGGTCTTTGCAGCATTTGCAGTTAAACCCATAGTTCTTTATAAAACGTTATAGCCTTAACTCTTGCAACCTAGTTTGTGTATCTACCAGATAATCTGGAAATATGATAGGAAGAAGGGGAGACAGCCACAAAAACCTCAGGGTCTGCCACCTTTAAAAGTTGTTAAAGCGTACAAATGGCAAGGAATAAGGTGATGAATGAGGTGATTTACCTCTTTAGTAAATGTGTGATGAATCTTACAAGAATTTATTTTGTGACCTTCAGTCAAAAAAACAAAACAAAACAAAAGTTCAGCATATTTTAAGGGGCATTTGAGAAATGGGTACCTCAGGGTCTTGCAAGTGACAATGCTTGCTACTTGGAACAAAGTGTCCCAATTAACAATTCTAAAGAGATCTGAAGAAAAGTTACGAAAAGATTTTAAACTTTCAGAAGAGTAAAGAATTTTAATGAAGCCGAACAATGACAAACAGGCTATAGCTGTGATGGTTGAAGGTGAACAAACTGACCAGGAGTGTGAGCAATTCTTGGATTCTAGAAGTTCTAAATGGGCGTACAACTGTGCACATAAGGCTCATGCACAAAGATCATAATGAAGCAGAAATTTCTATGGATAGGAATAGAAATGCTGAATAGATCTAGCAACCTCTAAATTTACATATTTGCTAATTTTCGAGTTATTTCCGATATTATCTCAAATAAGAGTCTATTTTGTGCATGAGAAGAAAATGCCCTCTATAAAGTGAATTCTCATCTTTTTAGGACTATCCATAGTTAAGAGCTTGGGTTGTCCCAGATGTACATGTAGGTTCTTTTTTCAGTTCCTAAACCTGTATAGATTTTAAGCCTAATGGGTGTGGGGAGAAGGGATGTCACATATGGAGCGAAGCTGAACTTTATTTTTACAGTTGCCTGATTCACTCGTAAACTTCAATGCCTGCACTTATCTATTTTCCATAACATTTTCTTCTCTAGAGGAAAGCTGAACAGTCTATAAAGAAGGAAGATGGAATAACAAAATAATCAAAATAAAAACAATGAAACACTTAAAAGCTTATTTTAAAAATCAGAAAAAATATACAAGAATCTTGGATCAGATTGTCTGCATAAAAAGGCAGATCTTCAATTGTTTTTGGAAAGAAAACAATGCAAGGCCAGCTAAATGTCCCTTGAAAAGGCTTTACATTTTGCACTAAGGCAGAAAGAACCAAGCAAACTACAATGGACTGAGCAAATACTTCTTGCCAGAAATATGAACACAGCCACTGTTGTTACACATAGATTTAGCTAAAGCTTCACTTGAAAGCTTAGTATCTTTATTCTTATCCTTTTTATACTGTTAAATGTGTTTTTGGATATACAGAATTGTATTTTTTGATGGGATGCTTTTACAACCCAAAACAATATAGTTAGTCCTCACTTAATGTCCACCTGTTCAGCAAACAGTCAACATTACGACAATGCTGAATAAAGCGGACTTAAGAATCTTAATATTCCTTGTAGATATGGCTGTCGGAACATACCCTAGGTCACATGATCATGGTTTGGGCACTTGGCAACTAGCTTGCAATTATACTGCTGCAGCATTCTGAAGTAATGTGATCACCGTTTGCAAACTTCACTACCAACTTCTGGCAAGCAAAAACAATGAAGAAGCTGGCAAGAAGTTGCAAATGGTGATCATGTGACCCAGGGCACTTCAATTGTGCAGGATTCCCCTAACAATAGCAATTGGGATTATTGTTGCAGTCAGGTAACATGTCTGATGACTCCATCGCTTAATGATGGAATTCTTGGTCCCAGTTATCCTTGATAAGCGAGGATTAGCTGTATATGATTACAGGGTAAATACAGGTAAAACTTCTGTGAATACTAACCCTAAAGAATCCCAATATATTCATGCAAACATCATGGGCATCTGCAAGTACAAAAAAATAGGACATAGTGGACTTGTCTCACAGATGATTTGCTGTTTAAAAACCAGGTAAATATCGTCAAGCACTAGATTCAGGGTATCCATGGAGTACCTAGAATAACAAATATAAGATCTTCCACTATGTGTGTGTGTGTACACACACACACACACACACACACACACACACACGAAAGTGTATATAAATGGGGAAGCAAGGGAGGGAGAGGCTAGACTGGAAAATTAATGCAGAGTCCTTGAATCTATAACTGCTTTAAGAAGATCAGAAACCACTTCTTTACAAATGTCCTTTCCTCTACAATTCTTTTAATTTTCTTTTATAGCTTTTACTTTGTTAAAATTTTGTTCAATAAATTTATTTTAAAAAAAGAAAAATATCAATGTAGATTTCAAACAACTCTGTTGAAATCACTTGTCCATCAAACATCATATGTTATTCTTTTTAGCATTTAGCAGTCTTGCTATTTGGTATGTGCTACACACATTCCATTTTTAACTCTAGAAACTCAAGAATGCTTGATATTTGATAAGCCCATTGACCTTAATGGGATAGTCATTTCTGTTTGCTTTAGCTATCATTTGTTTCACTGACATTTAGTGACCTCTTTTTCTCTCCTGCATGCATTCCTATACTCATGAAAATATACAGTATAAAGTTCTCAAAACAAGCCAAGGCTAATGTGGGACAGGCTGAACTGACTTATCAGAATGAGTCTCCACATTTATTCAGATCTACAGAAAACTTTCTAACTCATTCCTCAGCCTTAATGACCCTTGAACAGAAAGTTAATGAAAGGCCTCCAATATAGCTATTTTGAAAACTAAACAGAATCAACATACTGATGATTAAAAATAGAATATTATGATAATAGGAACTGTGACTAGAGAGCTAAAAGGCTCTATAGCTTTCTGATTGAAGCATGATTGTCTGTTCCCAAAAGATGCAAACACCTTCTGCACTGCAACTGACCTACAGTAGAAAGTATGATTATTGGGGGGAAAGTGGGGGGGGGGATAATTCACAAAACAAAACAAAACAAAACAAAACAAAACAAAACACAACACAACACAACACAACACAACACAAAACAAAACAAAACAAAACAAAACAAAACAGCAGGAGGTCATAGCCTTGCATCTAGTTGGAAAAAATCCTTGTAGTCTGGCATAATAATAAGAATACTACTAAGAATACACTTACAATATAGGAAGACAAACAAGCGTAGATAAATGTGTTTGCAAAAAGAAATGTCCTATGATGATTTAGAACTCACATTTTCTAGATTCAAGAATGATGCGTTAATCACTATATCCAATTGGCTCTCTAATATAGTATACACACATTCTTTTATCTCTATTTCCAGGGAACCTGCTTCTCCAATTTTAAGGAAAAGAGTAATGAAGAAGAAATATGCCCATGTTGCTGGAGATCAAGATGGATATGCCCTTAATGCTGTTTTTATTGTTTGATAGAGTTGTATAGCTTCATCATTTTTTTTCTTGGTCTGAGCTGTTGCTTTACTAACTGGGTTGGAATAACAATACAGTACATATTCCACTAAAGCAGCAGTCACTAACCATGGTCCATGAAAAAAATTTGGTGGTTTGCAGAAAGATTATTTGCATTTTTATATTGCACTAAATCAGTGGTGAAATCCAACTTTTTTTACTACCAGTTTGTGGGCGTGGCTTGGTGGGCATGGCTTGGTGGGCATGTTAGGGGAAGGATACTGCAAAATCTCCATTCCCACCCCATTCTGGGGCCAGCCAGATGAATATAGAGCTGTGCTCTATTGAAACAAATCTTTTTTTTTTCATATTTGGTATGGTGTAACTCATTCAAAGCCATGAATGACAATCACATCAAAAATTTGGAAAATTCTAGCAGATTATGGAAAAGATAAGCACTAAATTTACAAGCACTTAGAGGCAAACCAAGTCATAACCATAAGCCAATATGGGTTTGTCAAAAACAGATTGTTCCAGACAAATCTTACTGCATTCTTCTACAATGGGGCAAAATTAGTGGACCACAGAAATGATATGCATATAATTTACTTCGACTTCAATAAGGCACTTGATAAAGTAGACCACAACCTACTACTTGATACAATAGAAAAATATGGGATAAATAGCATCATCATCAGACTGAGTCTTAATTGGCTGAACAACCACATTCGGAGGGATGTATACAGTGGTGTATTCCAAGGCTTTGTCTTAGGCCTAGTATTATTCAAAATATTAAGGATTTAGATGAGTGGACAGAAGCAAAACTCATAAAATTTGCAGATGACACTAAACTAGCAGGAATAGCTAACACCCCAGAAGACAGGTTCAAGATACAAACTTGAACATTAAGCTCTATCTAACTTCAAAGGTGACAAAAGTAAGGTTCTACAATTAGGCAAGAAAAAGCAAATGCATAAGTATAGAATAGGTGGTACCGGGCTCAATAGTAGTAACTGTGAGAGGGATCTTGGAGTCCTAATAGACAATCCTTAAATATGAGCCAGCAATGGGCAGCAGTTGCCAAAAAAGCCACACAGTCCTAGGCTGCATTAACAGAGGAATCAAATCAAGCTCATGTGAAGTGTTAGTACCACTTTATAATGCCTTGGTAAGACCACACTTAGAATACCTGATCCAGTTTTGGTCACCACAATATATTAAAAAAATGTTGACACTCTAGAGAAAGAGTGCAGAGAAGAGAAACAAAGATAATTAGGGGACTGGAGGCTAAAGCATATAAAGATTGGTTGCTGGAACTGGATATGTCTAGTTTAATTAAAAGAAGGACTGGGGTGACATGCCACAAAGAAGAGTCAACCTATTCTCCAAAGCACTAGAAGGCAGGACAAGAAGCAATGGATAGAAACTAATCAAGGAGAGAACCAGCCTATAGAACTAAGGAGAAATTTCCTGACAGAACAATTAATCAGTCGAATGAGTCCAGAAACCAAGAATGCTCCAACACTGGAAGTTTTTAAGAAAAGATTGGACAACTATTTGTCTGAAATGTTATAGGGTTTCCTGCTTGAGCAAGAGGTTGGAATAAAAGACGTCCAAGGTCTCTTCCCAACCATGTTGTTCTGTTATTTAAAATAAACACACCTAAACATGCACTATTTTTTTTTAATTTGATTTATATGCCGCCCTTCTCCGAAGACTCAGGGCGGCTTACAATGCGTTAAGCCTTCATACTTTTTGTATATATTTATACAAAGTCAGTTTATTGCCCCCACAATCTGGGTCCTCATTCTACCTACCTTTGAAAGGATGGAAGGCTGAGTCAACCTTGAGCCTGGTGAGATTTGAACTTGAAGTAATTGCAGGCAGCTGATGTTAATAACAGTGCTTTAGTCTGCTGCGCCACCAGGACTCTCTGGTGCACTAAACATGCACTATTATTTCTAAGAAAAAGTTTTTCCATGCATACAGTATGTCGCTGCTGCTATTCAGTTATAATTTGATGTATCACCAGCCTAATAGCCTTCAAGCCTTATAAACTTCTATTGCAAGCCATCATTCCTGTTACTCGTAAAATATTATATGTAGCTGTGTCATTTCTACAATAGAAGTGTATAGCACATGTTCAGTCATATTGTAGCTATTATGCTATGTTTAGTATTTTTCTAATTCTTACTTAGGAGTGTGTATTTGACATCTAGCTTTCTTGGAACATGCTTGGGCCTTCTACAATTTCACTTAATGTGAAACAGATTTTTTGTAAGGAAGTTCTACAATGGCAAGCAGGGAAAGTTTTTCCATCATTCTCCCATGTATTGCAGAGGCTCTAAAAACATGTCTAGTGCTATTTTACAACTTTTGGCAAGAGAAAGAAAATACTGATGAACAGTGTGAATATCTAGTACTCGAAGGGCACTGATATATAATTGGAAGTTTTATCATTAGCAAGTAATTAAAACTGTATAAGTTTGGTCTAGTGGTTAAAGGCACCAGATTAGAAAACAGAAGACTGTGAGTTCAAGTTCAGCCTTTCCTAGTTGGGTGACCTTGGGCCAGTCACTCTCCCTCAGCCCAACACACAGGGTTCTTGTGGTGGCGAGGAAATAAGGATGAAGTAGGAGCATTAGATATGTTTGCTGCCTAGAGTTGTTTATAAAAATAATAAAGGTGGGATATAAATTAAATAAATATATAAATTAAATATAATTAAATGATAGGAATTTTAAAAACAGTCTTGGGCTCCAAAATTCCATTTCACAGCCATTTCATAGATATTGCTGACACCAAAGAATTATACGTATCTTTGAGAGTCTTCTGAATTCAGAACCTTGAATTGCCCTATTTTTCTAACACTGAACAACCTATCTGGACTTGAAGCTGGCATTTTGTCAGTGTCCAAGGCAGGTATTTATATTCTATTGATGGGTGAAATAAATTATTCAATTCATCTTCTGCTAACTAGGAGGGTCAGATGAAAATGAGAGAGAATAGCCAGCAAGGTGTGGAAACTAATGGGCAAAATAATGTGTAAAGGAACACGCCTGTCTTTCAGGGGTGAAATGCTCCCGGTTCGGGCCGGATTGCCCGATCCGGTAGCGATGGCGGCGGGTGGTTCAGAGAACCAGTAGCAAAAATCCCTGCGCGCCCCCCCCCACCATGTCCAGCTGAGCCACGCGATCATCAGAGGCTTTTTTTTAACTTTTAAAAGCATTTTTTCTACAACTTCTTCCACCGAAAAAATGCTTTTAAAAGTAAAAAAAAAAAAGCCTCTGATGTTCGCCTGGCTCAGCTGGGATCTCAGAGGCTTTTCAAAGCATTTTTTTCTGCAACCTTTTCCGGGGAAGAGGTGGTTTAAAAAATGCTTTGAAAAGGCTCTGATGATCCCAGCTATATTCCTGATCAGCAGAGGCTTTTCAAAGCATTTTTTTGCATTTGCAGAAAAAATGCTTTGAAAAGTTACAATAAAATTTTAAAAAGTTGGCCACGCCCACCCAGTCACATTACCCACCCACCCACCAAGCTACGCCCACAGAACCGGTAGTAACAAATTTTACATTTCACTCCTACTGTCTTTAATATACTAGTGTGTTATTTTAAATGTACATTTCAATGCCTGCCACAATAAATGAAAAATTACTTTTTATAATGGGGTGGGGGGAGAAAAGGAAGACTCAAGATTATGTATACACAGGAATCATTTGAAAAACCAAGGATATGGAAATCAATCACTTGTAGACCTCCCTTTGTGGAAACTATTAAAAATAAGGAAAAGGTTTCACAATTCCTAAATAGAATTAAATAGGACTTATAACCACATACAATATCACATACAAATATGATTTTCAGAATACTGGAAGAGAATTTAGAAAACATGAACATTCAATTAACTAGTCTTATTACAAGTCTCATGGAACACATCAAAGTTAAGCAGAACATGATCCCAAACAGAGCTATAATTTTCTTAAGTTTTTCAAGATTGTTGTAATTAGTTTTTAATAAAGTAAAAAAAATAAACAAAATATTCATGCATATGAAAAGTCCATAACATCTGACTACACAAATATGTAACTGGATAAAGACAGAAATACGAATTATCTTGGGTAGACTGCAGGACACAAATAAGTTGATTTCTTTCTGCCTATTTTGATTCATTTTATTGTATACCATTTCTATAATCAGTGCAGTGGAAGCAGCTCACTCCTCTATCTATAGTTTATTATAAGAATTATTTGTTTATGATGTCATCCCTAAAGTTTCAGTGAGTACCTTGAGCACAAGGACATAAATAATCTCAATGGTAGTCATGCAAGCAAAAATGATTGAAGGATATATAACATGAATTATAGGCTCCAAAAATGTACTTTTAAGAGACACATGAATAATGAAAAGGGACCATTGGGTACAAATTGTGATACATTGATATATTTGAGGTAGCTCTTTAAAGGGACTATAAATTTCTGTCATTATCTACTCAAAAACAAAGTGGGACAAAAATAAAAAAGCATCAAAATTAGTATCAAAAAAGGATGAACACTAATGTAGATTTTCTAGCATTGCTTTCAAATTCATGTCCATGCACACATACACAAATGTCATATTATGAGAGAGTCATTCTAATTTATGGTAATCCAAAAATACTGAAACACCTAAAGCCATGGTGGCTCTGTGGAATGCCGTATTGCAGGCTAATTCTGCTGACTGCCAGCAATTTGGCAGTTTGATTCTCCCCAGCTCAAGATTGACTCAGCGTTCCATCCTTCTGAGGACCCAGATTGTTGGGGGTAATGTGCTGACTCTGTAAACCGCTTAGAGAGGGCTGTAAAGAACTGTGGTATATAACTCTAAGTACTATTGTTATTTCAGACTAATATATTTTGTTAAAATGCATAACCTTTGTTGAGCTACAACTCCCTTCATCAGATGCATCTGATGAAGTAAACTATAATTTGCTTAGATCTATGCCTTTTAATAATTTACTTTTAGTTCAAATGACAAATTGGTATTTTAAAAAAATGAAACATGAACACAAACAAGATCTTTTATTCTAAGTCATGGAATGATAAGTCTACAGGTACAAGCAATGAAACTGAATAAAATGTCAACTCAAAATGCTGGAAAACTAAGTTCTTTTTTTTCGCCACAAAAAGTCCATAAAGCATCAGTTCATTTTAAATGGATTTGATTTATATAAACAACAGATAAAGAAGGAAACTTTAATGAAAGCTTAGATAGAGATGCTAAATTACAAATGTACTTATAATTGCTCTTAAGAAAGACTGGAAACTATTTCTTTATTATTCTTTCCCTCCCTTTTCTATCTCTTTATATTTCTTTTTTTTTTTTGTATTATTTTTATCTATTACTCTCATCTGTTTCTATATTGTGGAAAAACGTATTTAATAAAAGTTACTATACAAATAGACTTATAACCATCCATTTAGCGGCTGAAGTTACAATGCCAGTGATTTATGGCTGGTTTTCACATTTATGGCTGTTGCAGCATCCCCACTGTCATGTGATCAGAATTCAGGCGCTTGGCAACTGGCATGCATTTATGATAGTTGCACTATCCTGCATGGAGTCATATGATAGCCATTTACAATCTTCCAGTCAGCTTCCAACAAGGAAAGTCAATATGGGAAGCCAGATTTGCTTAATGACCACATGATTCACTTAACAACTGCAGCATTTGCTTAACAACTGTGGCAGAAAGGTCATAAAATGGCACAAAACTTCCTTAACAACTCACTCACCTAGCAAAAGAAATTTGGGCTCAATTGTGGTTGTAAATCAAGGATTATCAAGTTATATTTCTCTCTCACAGAGAACCAACATGCAATCTAAAGTTCAGCTGATCAGCTGAAGCTTATTCAAAGTACTATGGATGATATATTGGACTGCATAGTTCATAGATTATAGTATAATATGTAACATGACAGAAGGGTTGGGAGAGACCATGAATAACATTGACACAAAGTGTTTAGAACTGTAACCAATAACTACCATTCTTAGTGCACTGTCAAGGTTATAAATATTTCATTCTATGAATTTCCAGTATGATTTTGTTTGATATTATTTAATGTTGTACAATATGGTTTATTTTGAATGGACTGATAAATGGAATAACAACTCAACTAAACCCTTTTTTGTATGTTTAGTGTCCTTTATTTATTTATTTAATGTATAGTATACAATGTCCAGGAAATTTACAAGTACCCAATACAATGCAGTTCTGACAGCCTAAATGGCTAGTTTTGAAGCAAATGCTGAAGTTCTGTTCAGCATTTGCATGCTTATAATATTTGGTGTGCTGCAGGGGGCGAACTAGCTTACACCAGCTGACTACCAGCGCTCAGGTGGATGACTCTTCCAGGGTCCTTCGTCGGTCTTGCCTCAGCTCATGTTGTCTTAAGTCTGGCCTGGTCCAGTGCTGGCTTCTGCTTTTTGCCCACACAAATGCAGTTACGTTTTTTCCCACCAAAGTAGTATCCATTTATCTACTTGAATTGTTTGGCGGACAGGAGCCAGAGAGCAAGTGGTGGGACCTCACTCACCATTTTGCGGAGCCAGGCTTGAGACACTGAAGCGCAGTTCCAGTGTCATTAATCCTCTGCATCACCATGTCTTATAAGAAAACATGATCACACCTAAAGAAGTATATGGGTATATGCAAGATATAAACAATAAAGCACAACTAATAAATGACAACAAGGGACAATGAACCACATTATGGCTTAGTAAGATTTGTGGACCAGGTATAATTATCATTACTTTTTCTAGCCCAACAATTTCTAATTCTGCGCTTGTCTAGGTAAAGAACCATGTAAATTCTATACTCTAGGAAATAGTGTTGACATTGTCTGCAATATTACAAATGAGAAAGAGAAAAGGATACCTACCATACAAGAGAACTTCATTTACAGTTATTTTTTCCTGAATACTTTTATGTTGTGCTCAGCCCCATTTGGTTCTAATTTTTTCAGTTTCATTCCTCTAAATATTCAATTAACATTGTGGTATTAGTGGCAAGCACTTGAAAAATATCAGAAACATTTTGTTTTGGTTTAACTATTGTGTGATCTTATCCAGTATGGTTTACATGGTTTAGGGCTTAACACACAAATCCATACAAATATTCAAATCGATCAGTTGGGATCCAGTCAATTAAACATTGTTAAAACATACTACATTCAATATGTGAACCCAGTCAATGTATTTTTAATACATTTTTGGCTTTGGGGTAGAAAGCATTTCTTATATTTGCTTCCTAAATCTGGAGATTTTCTTGAATGCTCATTTTTCTCCTCTTACTAGAAAAATAGAAACTCCTATATATGTTAGATGGCTGTAGCTACACATGGGTGTTAATCCTCCAAATCTAGCTTATTGTCACTTTTATTGTCATCCATGCTTCAGATGCCACAGTTTTGTTCATTCCAGTCTTCTCTAGATTTGTCTTCTCAATTTGACCTTAAGTTGAGAACTATCTCCTTCACCCAGCAACTTTTTCCACAAACTTTTGCATCAAAAAACAAACAAACAAAAAATATATTCTTTATGCTAATCCTGCCACTGGGTATATTTCACCTGAAACAATGTTTGCTAAAAATAAAAAAAATGTACTTCTAATACAAAGCAGAGGCCTTGGAGGAAAGTTTCATTAAAAAATTCTATGGGAGCCTTTCTAGGAGTATGACTTGACAGCACAAAACATTACCACATTTCAAAGCATATGAGTTACATTAATTACCAAATAAAATTAGAATTCTGAATAAATATAATTAATGCTCCATGAAGCTCTATTAGGAAATATTTCTATTGCACAGCAAACATTTTAAAGTACAGTTCTCCAAGCTGGTACACTCTCTAGATGTGACAAAACTTTAAGAATGCAGTCTGGGAAGATGCTAACTGCACTAAGATAAGAATCCCCCTAAATCAGACACATTTAGAGCCACAAAGAAGCCAGAAGGAAAAAGAAGATAACAGGACCAGCGGGCATTTTCTCTGAATAAAATTTGTGAAACCAAGTAACTAGGAGAATTGCCCATACATTATTAATAAGATCAAATCTCTTGACCTAGATATTTCAGAGTTACAGGAAAAGAAAAGTCAACATTTTTGGAAAGCAACATATTCCACATATGAATTTCAAAGAATAAAATGAAGAATCTCTTTTTTATTCATGTGCTTACAATATTCAATTAAAATGCTTTGCTTAAAAAAAGTATATTAAAAAGTATATTAGAACCTTTACTTCCAATATATTCTATCTGTAATCTAGTTATACAATAAACATTGTCAGCAAGGAGATATCTTAGAATCCCTAAACAATTTGTATACAGATACACATACATTATACAATTAGACTTAACTGATATTATTCTTAGTGCAAAATTAGTTTCCAGCTTTCTTTAGGTAAGACTGCAACATTTATACTGCATTCTGCCCAATCAAGATACCTCTGTGCACCACCCATGGCAAAAGACAGACTGCAGACTAATGGTCTTGTTGTTTGGACAGGTGGTAGGAGCAACTATTCAACTATTTTTCCGCAACTTGAAGATTGGGTGAAATCTTATGCTAAAAATTTCTACATTGTCTATACATTCATTTGACACCTGCTATCTTGAACCTGATGTGAATTTACAGAGCACATAACTTTTAACATTGTGCCAGAAGGTTTGATGACTCTAAATCTTACATTGCCTTTTGCTGGTCCTATTAAAAATACCCCTTCGATAGATTTCAGATATTCATCCCATATTGACCAACAAAGCTATAAATTGCTTTTTATTTAAAGTTCAAGACTAACATCAAAACAAAATAATGTACCTAAAATTGAATTCATTGGATGTAATCACATTTGACAAAAGCACATAAATACTTTTTGTCTGCATCTAAAACTTGAGTTTGGTTTAGGAAAGATTAAGGATAGTTTGCCAGGATGTGAAAAAAAAGGAATACAAAGTTTACATCACGCAGTTATACAAACAGCTTTTACTCCATAATCAGTTAGCAATCCCCAACTGAGTTTATAAACTAGTTTGTGCCAATTAAATATTGTACAAGTTTTTTGGGGGGAGAAGGGCTCACTCAACATATTTATACTAATTCTACCACAGGTTTCTGTATACTTAGGCATATGATGTTGGAAAGAACCTCCAGATAGATCATGACTTACAACCAAAATTGGAAGAGTTTTTGTTGCTAAATAAGGCAGTTGTGAATTGCACTTAACCTTAGTAAGGCCACACCTGGAATACTGCATCCAATTTTGATCACCATATTATAAAAAAGATGTTGAGACTTTGGAAAAAGTGCAAAGAAGAGCAACTAAGATGAATAAAGGCCTGAAGACAAAAACATATGATGATCGGTTGCAGGATTTGGGTTTGGCTAGTCTAAAGAAAAGAAGAACTTGGGGGGGGGGGACATGACAGTAATATTTCACTATTTGAGAGTCTGCCACAAAGAGGAAGAGGTCAACTTATTTTTCAAAGCACTAGAGAGCAGGACAAGAAACAATGGATGGAAACTAATCCATCCAAGGAGAGAAGCAACCTAAGGAGAAACTTCCTAACAGTGAGGACAATTAACCAGTGGAACAGCTTGCCATCAGAAGTTGTGGGTGCGTAGAACTGGAAGAACAAGGTTTAAAGATGAATTAGTTTTCTTATTTGCAAATACGTTCTAGATATGATGAAGATTGTAAGAAAGAAAGTCTTTACAACACTTTGACTAATTTAGATAAAATCTTAATAGGCTCTGATGACTATGTAATTAAAAAATTGTATGGTTATTTATTAGCGGTAAAATTAAAAGAACAAGTTAAAGAAACAATGATTGCATGGAAAAAAATTTTGGTTATGGAATTGATTCAGAAAAATAGCAAAAATTGTGGTTGCAAAATTATAAAATGACAATGTCAACAGCATATAAGGAAAACTTGTATAAGATGTTTTATAGGTGGCATTTACCCCCAACGAGAATAGCCAGAATTGAGTTATTTGATTGTGAATGTATTGACAGCGGCTAGAATTGTGTTTGCTAAAAACTGGAAAAATGAGAAAATACCAACACAAGATGAAGTTATTAAGAAAATCATGAGAATGTGCTGAAATGAGTAAACTGACATTTGAAATTAGAGAACAAGAAGATAAACAATATTATAAGATATGGGATTTATTTTACCAATGGCTAGATAATAAAACATGGAAATGAAATATGAAATATAAAATGAATTTTACAATATAATATGTGAAAATATTTTTTTTGGGAATGATAATGTCATTGTTGAATAAATGATAAATGAGAATAATGATATAAAAATATATGGGGAAGAAGCACAAGGGATTTGTAACTGATCGACACACTGCTTGAAATTGTAATGGATGAAGGATGTTTTGTGTTTTGTTTGTTTAAAAATAAAAAAACTGAAAAAAAGAAGTTGTGGGTGCTTCATCACTGGAGGTTTTTAAGAAGAGACTAGACAGTCACTTGTCTGAAATGATATAGGATCTCCTGCTCGAGCAGGGGGTTGGACTAGAAGATTTTGAAGGTTCCTTCCAGCTCTATTCTTATTCTGATTGATTGACTGATCTTATGACCTTTTTTGCCATGGTTATTAAGAGAATCACTGCAGTTATTAAGTGAATCATGCAATCATCAAGCAAATTCAGATTTCCCCATTGACCTATTGGAAGCTGGCTGGGAAGATCGCAATGTGCAACAGTTGTATATACATGCCAGGTGCTAATTGCCCAAATTTTGATCACATGACCGTGGTGATGCTGCAATACTTGTGTGAGGATAAATAGTAGGTCGCTCTTCTCAAAAAGAATTACAAAAAAGAAAGAAAGAAAAAGTATTAAATTAAAAACATCATACATGAAACAAATATTATAATAAAGTTAGGAGCCTCTGATGTGAGGCAATACAAACATTTTGATTTATATTAGCTTATTCAGATGCTTCTCTACTTTTTTTAAAAAAAAATCAGTACCTCCAATTATTCTCCAGCTATAAACTGAGACAACTCTTTATCAGCTACTTTTCTAAAATAATTGATATCTTTACCACAATGGTAATTTTATGTCTCATTGGAATCATAAATCTATGTAAAGTCAAAACAAATTTATCAGATTTGGCAAAGCTACCAAAACTGGAAGAAAGAGCTGTCTGTTTATTCCTGGGAAAATAGAGCACTTTACACATTCATGAATAAAAACCATAACAGATTTCTCGGATGATTTTGTTTATCTTAAACTACTCTTCTAATATCTAATTTGGTACTTACTACAGCTGTGGAAATAATTTTATGACTCATTTTGTTTCCTCAGTTATCTCATCGGAAATGTTCAGAACCCTTTGAGAAGGCTTCAAAGCAGCCCATTAAAGGTGTTTCCAACTATTTTACCATTCAGGGAGTGGATCAAAAGAGACTGAATTATCTGCATTGCCCTCTACCTGTGTAGAACAAACATACCAGCCAAATCATTTCTTTAAAACAAAACATTAGTAAATCCTCAACACTGATTATTCTTCAAATATAGAATAACCACTTAGCTGAATTACTATGTGAAAAATCTATGTGTGGCTTACTTCTGAAATCAGAGGCTCAGAACAGAACCTAAATTACAAACAGCAGGCAATGTGGGTTAATATTTTGGGATAACTGTTTCATAAAAAGTTTGCTGGTTATTCATAACAATTTCAGAAATCAAATGATGATCAGATAATACTTGCCTTGTAGCAAGCTATTTCCCTAGACACCAATGAGAAAGCTGGAAAACAATAGGATGTTAAAAAGTAATTGTAAAAAAGATAAAATGATATAATCAGATTAGGAAAGGATCTTGAAGAACTGAGTTCAAAATCTGCCCAGACTGTTTTATACCTTGTTCTATTCTTCCCAGACAATAGGCTTTTGCTTTGCCTATTGGTTAAGGTTGTTTCTTTAAAAAAAATGCTACAAAAAGGAGTGCAGCAAAAAGGTTGTGCAGTCACTCATGCCCTAGTCACCACATGTATTAACTATTGGAATGTGCTCTACATGGCTAGCCTTTGAAGAGCACTTGGATTTCAACTGGTCCAGAATTCAGCAACATGAACCTTGATTGGCATGTGACATCTCTACTTCATAAACTGTACTGGTTACAATGCTTCCAGGTGTTATTCAAGGTGCTTATCATAATCTATACAGCACTGCATGGCATAGGGCCCCATCTGTCTCCCATGACAACCTGGTTGATCCAATCTGACAGAGTTAGTGCTCTCCAAGTCCACCTGGAATCTATCAGGATCCTAGAAGCATGCCTTCACTGTCACGATACATGCCCTCTTGAATGAGATTCCCTAATATTCCCATGGCTCTCATTCTGGCATTCAAGAAAGCTGTTCTCCCAGGTCTTGGGTAAAGGTGGTTGGGGCCCCTGTTGGATTGTGTTTGACTATGGTGGACCATAGTCAACTCTTGTTCCAATATATATTTTTTCTTTTTTTATAAATATTTTACTACTATTTTTATGCTGCTACTTTTTTGTACAATACACCACTCAAAGTTGGTTGGAACTGAGTGGCATCTACACTGAATAAATTAATATAAAGAACTCCATCATCCTAAAATTTTCTCTTTGGAGAATTTAGTCATCAACAAGTTGAAAATACACATGGAGGAATTTGAAACTAAGGATTTGGGTGATGAGAACTGCAGCTGTAACAAAATGCCTTACTATCCCATTCATGGACATGTCTGCTGGTGTCTTTATCAGCTATCAATTATACAGATGGCAGTCCAGCTTCTGCTTAAATGTCATCCATGAGAACAGCCAATCATGTTCAGATGCTCATTTAGTTAGATGTTAAATGCTCTAATCATTTAAAAGCTTTGTAGAACTCACATCCATAATTTAACCATGATTTTACTCAATTATCCCATTTTTCTAAATGTTAACATCATTTTTATTCACTAAAATATGGTTTGCTAATTTATAGTTCAGAATCAAGCTCATTCAAAATCTATTTTCTTTAATGGAAGTCAGTTAGAGCCACCATTGATGTCTTGGCATCAAACACTTAAACCAGTGCCATCTTCTATGTGATAAAACACTTGAACACTGTGCTACGCTATATTCTTAATCTTCTGATTTCTAAACTAAGTATTCCAAAATCGTTATTTTGACATCTTCATATGGCTTCTAGGCTTCTGTTCCAATTTGGAAATGATATCCTTATATCTTGGTTCTAAGTTTACATCTGGATAATATCCGAGTATAAAACAGCATAAAGCTTTATTTTTTACATTATGGTTCTGTTAACATAACCTACAGTTGCAGCTTTTGTAGCAGACTCATACTGCTGACTCATGTTTACCTTGTGACCAAAATACATTTCACCTCTATTGCTGCTATACAACTATCTCCCCATCTTGTAGCAATACAGTAACCAATAAAAGGCAGACAAGGATTAACCCAGGATAAAGACATAACTCTTAACTCTGAACCTCCCTCCAACTAACGAGGAACTATTGACAAGCCCAAATTTCAATTTCCTGACAGAACTGTTATTTAGCATCAATTTAATAATCAAATTTGATAGGGTCAAGATGATACCAATCCTGTGGAATAAACTATTATTGTTATCCCTGTATTGTAGATATGGCACGAACATAAGGGGCAAGTTTAAAACTGAGATTAGGAATTTCTTTTTAACTATTTCATTAGAACATGACAGAGAAAATATTGTAATACTCATGCTGCAAAAACCTCATCAAGAAGTTAAACCAGGTTGATATCCAAACCACAGGTAATTTTTTTGCTGGAATAAGTGTTTTAGATTCATGCTACAATAGAATCTTAAAATAAAATGTTTATATAATTTCATACAGTTGTCATTGGTATTCCACTTCTTTAACTGGAGTTCACCAAATATAAAGACAGCTGTACCTGCCTGCCAGACAGAAAATATCAATATATCCAGCAGCAGTTATCTTCTGATACATATGCAGTATAAAACTTGAAAGGGTATTTATCTATCTTAAAAAGAGGCTACTAAACTTCAGATATAAGCACACTGACAAAATGTCAAACACAGAATATTTTTTTCTTCAGAGTAAACACCCACACTATGTTTACATCTCATGCTGTCAAACACAAACACCACAAAGACACATTGCTCCAGTATCCATACAGCAATGAAACAGCCAAAGCCAAGCTTTAATTAAAGCTGGGCTAACATCTATCCTAAAAAGGATACAAATACTTTTCACACACGGGTGTTAGACATTTGCTCTAGGGTAAAGGATGCATGTTCCAAGCGCTTCTATCTCTGTTCGGGAGCCTATATAACTGCCTTCTTTCAAATTCAATGTCCCAAAGGTGTTTTTTTCAGGAGGCAACTGGACTTTCTCGTTTTTCTTGGACGACCTTTCGCTTCTCATCCAAGAAGCTTTCTCAGCTCTGACGGGATGGTGGGGAACGGAAGGATTGATATTCCTTGCAGACAGCTTGATATTTGCATTCTTTTAGAGAGTCGTTGAGGCCACTGGGGGGGGGGGGAAGCACCTTTGGGACAACCATGGCCTGGATGACTAAGAATCACCATAGACTTCGAATTCAATCATTCCCAAGGGTGTACAAAACCGCGTCTTTTCTTGAAAAGCGGAGATTCTGGAAAGGCAGCCTCCGAGGCTCTACAGCGCTTCGCAGGTAGAGCAACGGCCTTAACGAAGGCGAACTTCCTAATCTCCCGGAATTGCTTCCATTTCTACAAGTCTAAAATGAAACATTGCACCCACCCACCCACACACACATACACACAAACACACGTATGCGCGCGCGTCAATAATGAAAAAGCGAACAACCCGTTCTCCCTCCCTCTCTCTCCTCTCTCTCTCTCTCTCTCTAATACTGTACCAACCCGGTCCTCGGTTTCCTGAGCAGGCGCACGTTTAACTTCCCCCTCCTGCTTCAGCGCTCGCGATCCAAGTGACTCCCTCCCAAAGCTACTACAAAAATCAACAAAACAACCCGCCCCCTCCAGGGAGGAAGAACAACAACCCAGGTGTAGTGACCGGCGCATATATAGCGCAAACCGACCCTGGCCGCTGCCGCCTCTTAAAACGGGCTTCAGCTACTGGTTACGTCGGCCGTGGAGAGGCAACGTTGGCTCAGGCGTACTAACTAACGCTACGAAGCGGGCACCGGCATTCCAGTCGCAGATAACCCGAGATGAGGAGAGGAGCGAAAAAGGCAGAGCCGTCGCCGCATCGGAGCTAAGAGAAGAGGCTCAGGGCAAAAGGCAGTGTTTTCCACCCTTTCCGATCTCGAGGCTCTGCTGTCTGTGTGTCCTTCCGCCACGACCACCCGTTCCAGAAGCCCTGGGCGGCCACATTCCCTCGTTCCGAGCACAGCCAGACTTACCTGGTGCCCTGCTTGGGTCGTCTCCTCCGAGTAAACCCTACGCGAGGAGACGCGGTCTTGCCGTGAAAGCCATATGGGAGCCGACGCTACGGTGGCCAAGGGACCACAGCGAAATTGCACGGCTTTGCGAAGGCGACGCGATGCACGCGCCCCCGGGCTTCCTCCGCACATTGAATGAAAACTCTCCCACGGCCGAATTGCTGCCACCGCAGCCACAAGCGGCGCCGAGCTCCGTCCTTCCCACTTCTTGCTAACGCAAGGGGGGGAGGGGGGGAGTTGAAGAACGGCGGGCAGGGTGCTCCCTCTATAGGGGCGGCCTTCCAGGATGTCCCGGGAGGCAGCAAGGAGCAGAGCTCGCGTCTCGCCTTTGTATTTTTCACAGACTCTTCCTTCTTTCGCTTGCTTTCTTTCCCTTTCCCTAAGCCTTCTCCCCCATTCTGCGCTCTGAATGGGTCGGTCCATCCTGAAATGGGTAGGGGGCGGGGCGGGGGATGCTATTGCTCGCATACAATAGGCTTGAATCGACCTCCGCGATGTAACGGAGCAGAAAACAGCGCTACGTATTCCCACCTTGGTTCCTTTTCAAAGGTGGTCTTCTGGATTTGGATGATAAGAGACTAGGAAAGTGTGGTGGCTAAATTAAAGGTGGGCAGAGCAGGACCTTTACAGGCTAGACACGGCTCTGAGGCTGTGTTGGCCAAACATGCTTAAACTATTCAGAAAATGTTGTGTGTTTGGTCTAATATCTAAATCAATGGAACTGGGTTTTCACAATGCTAAACATGTTAAATTCAGGATATTGTGCACTATGTTTTTCCCTGACATGATTATTTCCATTGTATGAATAAAATAATTTGGGTAGCTCTACTATATGCATAAAGAAGTGGGAATGATGTCACAACACAAATGATGCAACTTCTTTTTGTGTAATGATGAGGCACAAGAATACTTAACTCTTGATGATGGCATGCCACAATTGTCATCATCTTGAGGCCATCCCAACTTTTTATGAATGTAGCTGAATGAATGAATGTTGATATACCCTGCTGTGGGTTTGTTTTTTTTTAATTTCAGCAGCATGTTGCACTAGGCAAACCCATAACTGTAACATTTTGCAGAACTAGCAGTCCATGTTTCTGCAAGTTACCTGGAATGCCAACATCATTCAGTTTCATAAAAAATTATCCTCCCATTAAGCTTATATCTGTTGCATGACATGGAAACTGAAGTTACACAACACATTGAGTCATACTTGCCTAACAGTGGTTTATGGAATAAAAAATGGTTTGAGCATAGTCTGAATGCTATCCAGTTTGGGAAGAGGACTTACACAATGCAATGAGCCATAAATTAACGACATAAATCAGTTGGTCAATGTACTAGACTAAAATGTTTGTGACTAATTTGTGTTCAGTGTACAATATGAACATAGCTACAACACTCAGCAGTGATTTAGGAAGCATAATGCCTGAGTTCTCACATCTTAAGCCAGGATCAAGATAACATGCTACTTTTCACTTACAATCTGTATTTTATTTCCTCATGCCTCCATATAATTCTGCACATATTATTTTTCAATACATTTGGCTTTGTATGTGGCTTTCCACCCCTTCCTAATTGATCATAGAATACGTTTGAAACTGATCAAGAAAAATGTTGTACATATTTTTAGCTCAGAGGTGTCAAACTCACAATGACACATCACATGATGTATCAACTTTTTTTCCCTTTGCTAAAACGGTGGGTGTGGCCAGCACATGACACATCCAGCCACAAGTTTGACATCTCTGATTTAGCTTAATGTTTGGTTTCGTTTAGTTTAGTTTATTGTCCTTACACCTCATACAACAAAATTAAATGTCATGAAAATGAAATTAAATGTATGATGATTTGGACTCTTCTGTACAGTAACTGATTATAGAATGTTCATCGCTTGTTTAATTTAGTGGCTGATTAAATGTTTCGCCCAGACATTTGGGCATTCCAGTAATATAAGTAAATGAAGTACAGCTCTATGTATGCCAACTGGCTTGGAATAAATTACATTGAGATAAGGACGATAGGCTAGTATGAATTGCAGCCAAAATCCCATTACTTATATAAATGCTCCTGCTAGGTTCACACATTACACTAATACATTATGTGGCTTATTCAAATTTCAGTTGCATTCAACCCAGCCTAAATGAGAGTTTACAAACCAAATATACGGTTAACACAATATCCAAATAGTATTCAATTTCATAAGCCATGGCAATATAAATCACTGTTTAGCAAAGCTGCTCCCTTCTAGGTTTGAAGCTATACATTATTCCTCACCTCCCTCCATTTGAATGAACATTTTCATGCACCCTTGTATACATGCTCATGATCTAGAGGACATACATTATAACTGTTTCGGGAAGTAGATTAGATCTCAAGATAATTCTGACAGTCTTTCAGAGATTCAATGTACTGGAGTTGTGGTATAGGTCAATGGTGGGTTCTACATTGGGAGCATGTGTGTTCTCTTCTGCGCATGCGCAGATCACTTATGATGACGTCCGGAGCCTCCCACCAGTTTTACTACCGGTTCTTGCGAACCGGTCCGAACTGGGGCAACCCACCACTGGTATAGGAGTAAATGAATAAAAGTGGAAACAGAGAAGGAGCCTCCTCTAATGCTAATATGGTGAGGGGCTCAGAATAAGGGAGATTGTACAATTATTGGAAAGAAAAAATGCCTCTTGAAATGGCATTCATTCTGCCTCTGCCTTCTCTCTAGAGGTAAACAATAATTTCATAACTGGTGTTCCATGACAAAGCAAGTTTAAATAGTAAACTTTAATTTGAATTGGATATACTCATTCAAATTGGTACTATATTCATGCCAGTGAAAAATAGAAATAGAAAGATGCATGAAATTCCTGCCTTTTGTTTCCTATTAGGTCTTAAATCCCACCTGTTCTACAACAACTTCCAGCCCTTTCAGTTATTCATAGCTGCAGTCACACGAACACGTTCCCATAGATGTCAAGGCTGCAGAGGAACAATTGTCCAATGAAATCTAAAAATTGAATTCTAGGATTGCTGTTCTCTTTTGGACAGTGGGATACTTGTATTAGGATTTAGAGTTTTCTATACCTTTATGCCACCATCTACAACTAACATTGTAATGTCTCCTGAGTTGTGTTTTACATCAGATCAAAATATTTTAACATATATTTTAATATAATCCTGGGATGCAATTCAGAAGATTCTGACAGTTTCTGAAGAACCAGTAGTGTAAATTTTGAGTAGTTCGGAGAACCAGCAAGTACCATCTCTGGCTGGCCCCAGAGTGGGATGGGAATGGAGATTTTGCAAAATCCTTGCCCCAGGAGTGGGGTTGGAATGGAGATTTTGCTGTATCCTTCCTCTGCCACGCCCACCAAGCCACGCCCACAGAAACGGTAGTAAAAAAATTTGGATTCCACGACTGATATAATCCATACTATAATGTTAATGAATTGGAAAGAAAGGGGCAAATAGACTCTCTTAGGAAAATTATCCTTGCTGTAATCTAAATATTATTATAAAAATCCAAGATTTTATAAAAATCTGGACTGAAGAAATCCAGATAACTGTGAGATGGCAGCAATGAAACAGAGACCTTTGATGTCCTCTGAGCAAGTTCTGGATCTTGCCATTTAACAATCGCAGTAGAGCTTTTATGTTTTGCCAACTAATGCTTTTCCTTTAGTGGTTTTGATAATGGTGACTCTCAGGTGATATAGAATTTGAGAGATATGTGGAATTTTTATTATTATATTCCCTTAGGGGAAATATTTTATGCACTATAAAGCAAATGGGAAAGATTCACAACAGAAGGTGATTACTATTATTCTTCCCAGCAGTGTAATCTTTATATCAAAACATCAATTCCCTTGGTCCTAGAAATACTTTTGCTACCTGGTAACTTGACACTTGAACAACTTTCAAACTTTATTGATTTTTTTTTACATCCTGCTTTTACTATTTTGATAAATCATTCAAGGTGACAAGCATAACGAATACTCCTTTCTTCTCATTTTTCCATACAACAGAGAGTGACTGGCTCAAAGTCATCCAGTTTGTTTTTCATGTTTATGATGGGACTAGAACTCACAGTCCTGGCTTCAAGCCTGGTGCTTTAACCACTTTTTATTCTGCAGTGTGGACTGAATCAAGCAAGTGGCAAGTTTTTCTTGCCATTATAGAATACAGTCCTCACACACTTAAGAAGGACTAAGTCTCTTTAACTATTAATTATTATTAATTATTATTAATCTTCTCATTGTTCCTATCACCCATCTCCCACTTATGACTGTATGACTGCAACCTTGTTGCTGGTATCCTTAAGATTTATATTGACTGATTTATATATGACTATCATTAAGTGTTGTACCTTACGATTCTTGACGAATGTATCTTTTCTTTTATGTACACCAAGAGTGTATGCACCAAGACAAATTCCTTGTGTGTCCAATCACACTTGGCCAATAAAGAATTCTATTCTATTCTATTCTATTCTATTCTATTCTATTCTATTCTAT